>CM077250.1:25705886-25980886 GCA_039654775.1 Spinibarbus caldwelli
CAACAACTGCTACATCATCTGTGGAACTATCAAGTACAATCAAGTTTTTAGTCTCTGAGCTGATTAGATCTTGGATTATGATAATATTAAAGTGCTTAATATTTAATCATAACTGGTCTCGCATCAAGATGAAAGATTACACGTTTCTGAATGTATAAGTGCCATGTTCCAAAGGGACGCACCTTCTGACAAGAGTAGACAAACACTAAGCGATGCTTTATTCTGTTGAGAGAACGTTTGAGGGGATTTGAGAGCTGATACAGTCACAGTTACTGAAGTTATTAAATTGTCTGAACTTCTTAAATTCTGGCATTCAAGTCATTGTCTTCACCCACATTTATTAAAGTGCTCAGAGACTGCTACTGTTTACTTAATCAGAAGCATCTGAATTGAAACCTCCAGCTAAAATTAAAATCTCAGAAGAAGAAATTAAAATGCAATATTTCCCCCACACATTATATTTAGTTATTTTAAAAAATGGAGTAAACAGTTTATCAGCAGTCTTAGTGCAGTTGGAAAGAAAATGTCTCCTCAGGTTGGCTGAAATGTCAAAACAAATCCATACAAACAAAATGAAGCAAAAGCCAGATGGATGGAGAGATGGGAAGCCCACGTTTCGGCGTGTGACGGTCTCAGCTGCTTTCATCCACCAGCTTGGCCCCGTTGATACCGCGGTACGTGACCCTGCTGGGTCGCACCAGAACCCCATGGCCAGGTCGACAGCTGAAGTAGCGTCGGCTGCCCACAGAACCATCGTTTTTTCCTTTCGGGTTTCGCAGCTCGAGGCCCAGCCAGAGGCCAGGGGCAAAGTCAGGTGTGCCAATGTAGCGGATGGTGCCCATCTCATTGGCACTAATTAGCAAGACCTGCATGCCCAGGTGGAGTTTGACAGTGCCATCTGAGCCAGAGGAACTCGTGGTGCCACCCACTCGGTTAGGCCCTGGGCCAGCGCTGCTGTTTGCCCTTGATGTACCCCTGCCAGTGCTGACTGTGCTCCAGCGTCGCCGCAAATTACTGGAACGGTTCCTGAGAGGCGACAACAGACGACAAAGAGAATTTGAGAATGGGATACAAGGAACTAATTAATACTACTGATGCACCAAAATTCTGGCGATTGAAAATATTCATCCGAAAATGACTTTTCTCCTGTTTCGGAGGGCCAAAATCACTGACTGAAATATGACGTCCAATTAGTGCCTCTCTGTTGCCGTGTTTCGGCTGTGTCTGTGTCCATGGATAAGTAAACTAGTTAACTGTGTGGATGCTAGAACTGGGCTAAAAATATTGATTTCTTGTTGTTCATTTTCATTTCATTTAAGCTGCCTAAGCTGTTTTCAGTTGATGCACTATATTACATTTTTATCATATTTTTACTTAAAATTCATTATTTAATATATGTATGAATAAATATATTTCAACAACAAATTGAAGTAAAAACTATAGAACCTTGTTACTGCCACTGAATAAAGATAAAAAAGGTAATTGTGACTTTTTCTCACAAATCTGGCATTTTTTTTTTTTTCTGCTCAAAATGGCGTTGGTATGAAGTCGCAAAGTTTATATCTCACAGTTCTGACTTAATTGCGAGTTATAAAATCAGAATTGCAATATACAAACTTGCTATTTTAAGAAAATAGTCCTTTTTTCCCTCAGAATTCAACTTTATAACTTACAGTTGCAGGTGTATCTCTTAATTCGTGTAAACAAGTCAGAAAAAAAGTCTTTATATGTCACACAATTGTGAGTTTATATCAGATAATTCTGAGAAATAATCAGAACTGTGAAATAAAGAGTCAATTACCATTTTTTATTTAGTGGTGGAAACAGGCTTCCATAAACAATTATATTACTAAAGAGATGTTTATATACATGTTTTTATTTGAGTGTTGTTAAATCAATCTGATTGATTACTTGATTATTAAATAAACTTGATTTTCATTTTATGTAAATATAAATTTTATTTAAATTTAATTTTGGTTTTGGTAAAAAAAAAAAAAAATTTCGGTTATCATTAATTAATGCTAATTAATGCATACATTTCTGCTTATTTTATATTAGTTAATTATCAGTTAAAATAACCTTTTAGTTCTGTTTTATCTGCAATTTATTTAAATATAGCTGAAAATTGACCAGAAAATGGAATTTTAAAAATTATTAGATTATGGTCTAATAAAACCTGACTATCCCGCAGCTGGTGTTGCCAATTATCACAAAAATCAATTATGAAAATGAGGTCAGAAAATTATGACAACTCATGAACATTATTCTCACCTGTTTGCTTGACTTTTGCGGCTTGGTTCTCTCTGTGTGGCGATGGTTGAGGAAGTGCTGAGAGTGCGTCGAATTCCTTATTAAAACAAACATCCAATGAAAAGTGACCAAATATCTAAAAATCTACAGTTTTATATAAAAAAAAGGAATGTCTAAACTGTCTTCAGTCTTAAAAGATTTGACAGAGGAGAGGGAATCAGACAGCAGACAACGGAATGGCTCACCTGTGAAGGAATAGTTCATCCGAGACGAGGACAGCTCTGACAGACAGTCCACTGAGCCATGAATCCTGCTAGTTAAAACAAAGTGAATGTTCAGTATTACTTCTTCTAGTGCACTTTTACAACTGACGCTCTGCCAGAAAACTGTCAAGACACATTATTTTACCCTTGCGTATACTCTGTTAGCTGTCAAACAACAAATTTATCACTTCAAAATAGTGACAGTCACATGGGTTTATTTTGACAAATGCTTGTCAAAGCTGTCATAAACAATTTGACATGTAAATATGTAGCAGGAACAAAATCAAATCTATACACGTTAGGACAGAAAAAAGTCCCGGAATGATTCTCCAATGGACAGGTAAAATCTTTGAAATGAACATCTTTGAAGTAAACATGGAATGGCACTCGAAACTCATTTTACTTCCATAATGTGATGTATTTCAGAGTGAAATAGTCTATTGGGAACTGACTGGATCGTGAATCAAGATTGTTCCGTACCAGAACAGTGCCAGACTTAAATACGAGTTTGCAGTAATTGTTTAAGACTGTTCCTCTCCTGAAAAACTGCCAGCACCACACATTGACTTGACTGCCGGCACCAATCGCGGAGGCTTTTTTTTTTTTTTTTTTTTTTTTAAGAGGATGTGGAGGCTGAAGGTCTACTTGAGCATGGAGAACTACTCCGGTATGTTCACAATTTAAAGTATGACAATTTGAAATTAACGTTCCAACCAACAAATGTCTGAAGAGCTTAAAAAAAATTATATAAATAAATAAAAAAATAAAAAATAAAAAAAAATAAATAAATAGCCGGATTAGTCAAGTCAAGTCACCTTTATTTATATAGCGCTTTTAACAATACAGATTGTGTCAAAGCACTTAACAGTATCAAATTGGAGGATAGAGTGTCAGCAATGTATAATAATAAGATTAAACACTCAATTTTCAGTTAAAGGCATTTCATTATTGAATTCAGAGATGTCATTGTCTAGCTCAGTTTAGTTTAAATAGTATCTATGAAATAAAATTGACGTTAATCGTAAAAAATTAAGTGTCCCCAATTACTATTTATAATTATAGACTATGCCATAAATTACTATAAACAAAGCATTTTCAAGAGCTATATCTTAATATTTATGCTTCTTTGTAAATGTACCATTATTTGCTATTATTCCTGTAATCTTTGTTGACTAACATGAACAGAGACCATACATTAGAAATGTTGCACTGACCAAAAACAGTAGCCTAAAACTACAATAACATTACAATAACTATCATTTATTGGTTAACAATATGTTCTCCACTCCACAGCCAAGATGATGTGAGATTAAAAGGAAGTTTTACTTTAGAAGAACATGCACTGATGAATTATTCGCATTAAAGGCCCATTCACACCAATGACAAACAACTATAACAATATATTTTAATGGAAGTTTTAATAATCATTCTAATTCTATGAGAACAGGAAGTCCACACCACAAATGTAACTATGCAGAGGACTGATATTATTGGAATCACTTTCAGAACTTTTTTTTTTTTTAATTTGATGAATAATAAAAGTGTTGACAGCCAGTTAGAATCCACCAACTTTCAAAAACATGAACAATTAAAAAAGCAGGTGATATAACTACAGCCTGTGCTTATAATAAACAGAATGTGATTGTCTGTTGATGTGGATGGCAATATAGTTAGTCATAGTTATATTAATAGTTAGTATTCTTGGCATGAATGGGCATCAAAGAGATACTCCACCCAAAAATTGAAATTCTCTTATAATTTACTAACCCTCGTGACTTTCTAGAGTAATTTTTTAGAGGTTCTCATTTTCTTCCATTACATGGGCTCACAGAGATGGATTCTTTTACTAAAAATACTGTTCCCTTTTTTCCCCACAGAAGAAAGCCATATACATCTGGGATGGCACTGGAGTGAGTAAATGATGAGAGAATGTTCATTTTTGGTTGGAGAATTGCTTTAAGACCAGGAGCATGCATTAAGAAAGTAAATAATGTCCATTTTGATTTCAGTTTGACTTAACATGGAAAAAAAAAAGTAAGTGCATTAAAGGCAGCAGTTTGAATCTCTCTTGGTTCAGCTGTGGCTGCCCTGAGGGTTAATTAAGAAGACTGAACGAAAGAAAGCTTCTAGAACAATGTGCTTATCAGTCAGTCAGCCGCTTTACAGAAATGCAATGAGAAAGAAAGAGAGGAGTATGGCATAGGTGAATGGTTCTGAATTAAGAATATATGATTCATGACAGATGGAGAAGATATGAACATTGATCATTTGTTGAATAACCAGCAGGGGAATAAAGCCGTAAAAGGTACAGAGGGACAAATGGAGGGCAGACCGCTGGTGATGGGAAGGATTAGAGCCGTAATGGAAGACTGACTGAAGAAAAATAAACTGAGTAAAAGAAAAAGAGGCTCGATTTTAATCAAAAGAAAGTAAAAGCGAAGTAATTCCTTTCCCAATATCTTCCTGTCAAATTTATATAAAAAAAAGTAAAAGTCAAATATAAACGGTTTCATCTTCTGCATGTAAAACTTGCCACACCAATGCTAGGTTGGATGGTTGCCAGATAATTTCTATGCAGTTTCTAAGGTACTTTGAGCAGTTTATAATATAATATTCTAAGGTCTAATTCCTTTAAAAGTCACTATAACAATAGTAAGTAGAAAACACCACCCATAAGTTAAATTACAAAGTTAAAAGTGTGTTTCTTGCAAAAAAAAAAAAAAAATAGAGCGACACAGCAAATTTATATAGTGCTGATACGTTATTTGTCTAAAAAAAGCTGATTATGCCAACAATGTCCAGTAATATTATCTGAGTTCCCAGCTATCTAATTTTAAATGTCTTTTGAGGACAAGGGCAGGGTGGTTATTTTCTGTAGGGGCCGTTGCGTCCCTCATGCAGAAATGACTTGCAAATGTCGATGCACAATTTTATTAATGCTTCTGTACAGAAAGGACAAAATGTCCGTCCAACAATCAAAGACACAGTCGGCTAGAAATAATCATACTAAAAGTCAGCAAGACACCAGAAATAAGACTCAGTTAAGAGGCGATTATGGCCACAAATTCTCCACAGCACACTTGCCTCTGAACTCGTGAGGGTGGGGCGAAGACTCCATGTTTCGGAGGACAACTGAAGTATCGCACTCCTCCAACTGATCCGTCATTCTTTCCGCTCGGCTTGTCCAACTCAATCCCCAACCAAAATCCTGTCAGGGACACAAACACACACAATGTAAAAGCAGACACATTTTGAGAAATGTAGCGATTTTCTCGCCGACCAGAGCTTTGGTAAACAATCTCCAATCTGTCATCTCTCAGTACAGCACGAGCCTAAACAAATGAATACCAAATTCTGTGATTTGAGTTAATCCAGTTATTCCTTCCAAAAGCTTTGTAATGCTTTGTAATGCAAGGACAAACAAACAGTTGCTTTTTAGTAAACAAGGCACAAAGCACAAAGCACAGGGTGAGCGTTATTCTATGAATGTACGAATAGCAGATGAAAAGGGCACATTGAGATGAAGATGGATTTCACCTTAGGGCTTTCAGTACCCCATCAATAAAAATGCACGGATAAGGCAGATAAGATCCATGTTCTTTTTCTAAAAAACATGAATGGCAAGTCATTACTGTCTGGTTGAATCTTTACTTTCAAATGAGGGCACTTAAGTTCAGTTCTTCTCCAGCAGCAAACTTTAAGATAACTACTTGCTTAGAGAAAATGAGGCTTTGGATGTTATTCAACAAGTCCAAAGCCTTCATAAGTGACTATCGACCCTAAGCAAACCAGAGCTCAGTTAAAAAAAGTTCTCAAACTTCACAACATATGCTACATGTGTTTCATTATAGAAGTGTAATGGTGTTCACACTTAGCAGGGGACGGAAGTGCTTATGGTGCCATATGTCTGAAGTGTAATTGATTTGTGATAATATGATTTGGTAATAAGATTATGATATTGGTTTTCAATGTAAAGTAGGGCATTTCCAACTCCTACACAGCCTCCCCATTTGACAAAACCTGAAGAACTTAAAGGAAGGATAAATAAATAGATAAATAAATAAATAGAATTATTCATAAAAAATATGCTAATGATGCATTTTAATTGTTAATTAAGATGAGCAATTTTAGGACTTAAAATTACTTTGAATATTTGTACATTCAGAAAAATGGTATATTCAATAATATTCCAGTATTAATTTGAACTAACAGTGAACAACAGCATTTAATAATCTTAATTCATTTTAATTTCACCATTTAATCAAACAATTTTAATCAAATGTTGTATCTAGTAAACATTACTTTTACAAACAATTGCATTTTTATTCAATAACATTGAAAAATATGAATAAATGTTGTGAAAATACACTGCTTTGTTAGCTCATGCTAATACATTAGTTAATGTTACCAAATGAGACCTTACTGTAGTCTTACTGAATGTTTTAAATAATAATTATTAGCTATACTAATTATTATTAATTATAATAAAAAAATAAAATAAAATAATAATAATAATAATAATAATAATAATAATAATAATAATAAATATAGCTGCAAGCAGTGACGTGAATGTGAAAAACAGCTGGTTCAGAATTATCGGTGAGAATGAACTTAGAATGAACAGAAGTTCAAATGAAAATGAACACAGCATGGATAAAATCATTTATGTCTAATCCAGGATAAATAAAGGTTTGTACAATGCTGTTCTGGATAATAAAGTAATCAAAACAGCACAAGATTACACACAATTTTATAAAGTTGCACTACACAGGACTCAAACCCACAATCACCAGGTCACGCATCTGTCACCAATCTTGTTGCGCCATTGGGGAGATGGGTGTTCACACAGATGCTGAAGTTCAGAAGTTCAACTGAGAATCAAATCAAAAACTCAGGGACGGTCAACTTCCGAGAGGTATTTCCGAGAGGTATTTAGGAATGGAAGCGAATATCAAAAATCTGTTCAGTCATTTCTGTGCGGCTCAGTCCAAAGATCATATGATCAGATTTTGGACAAAATTGTGCAAAATTTGTAGAAGGAGTAGCGAAAAAACTTTTTCATTTACTTCAATATTGCGGACAGACACAGTGATGAAAAATGACAAGTGAGATACCGCCAGAATCGACATAACCTAAGGAATGAAAGGACACAAAAATAACAAATTTTGGACAATGTTTTCAAAAGTTAAGTTTTTTTGCAAGAACCATTATATCTCTGGAATACTAGATGGTGCTGTCTTCAAACTTTTGAGGTACCTCCAGGACATGGTGTTGATGATCCCTACCAATTTTTGTGCAGATATGTCAAATGGTTCAAAAGATATTGCAATTTATGTCAATTTCAAAATGGCGGACACATGGTTCAGCCAGTCCTGGCAAAATTGATATCCTCATTCGGCATGACCCGAGGAATCCATAGAAACAAAGATCATAATTTTCTGATTAACTGTTCAAAAGTTATAAGCCAAAATAGCAATTTTTCATATCTCACGATCCATAGGTTGCGCTATTCCCAACTTTGGCATCGAGCCTCATAACATGCTGTTGATGAAGTGTATCAAGTTTCATTTTTATTGATCAAAGTTTGGCCGAGATACAACCTCTGAACCAATTTCGGGTCGACCTCAGTTAAGTTCACAGCATCATAACTTTTTTTTTTTTTTTGACCAGGAGGTCAAAAAATTCTGTTCAGTCATTTCTATTTGGCTCGGTCCAAAGATTATGGACAAAAATGGACAAAATTTGAAGGAGAAGTATCAAAAAAAATTAAAAACTGTGCTTTTCAAAATGGTCACTACTGTAATGGGTGCAGACTTAATGTAAGATATTCCATGTGATCAGCTTGAGGAGAGTAATCAGGTGTACTGTGTTTCATTTTCTAGAATTAGGGGTTCAAGAGTTATTACCATTTCATTGTTGAATTTTTGAACCGATGGTGGCGCTATAGAGTTGGTCCTAGAGACCCCAAAGTTAGTCAGATCACTATTCATGGCCATCACTACAAGTGTGCCAAATTTAATAATTTTCCTATGTTCCATTCATAGGGCTGCCATAGACTCCCAATATAGGTTCCTGATTTATCTCAATTCCTCAGCATATCCAACAGCGCAGAAAAACTTGATGATGTAACAGAAACTATGGACTCTCTCTTTTCTAGCACTTTAGATACAGTTGCTCCTTTACGCTTAAGGAAGATCAAAGAAAACAGTTTGACTCCGTGGTATAATGAGCACACTCGCACCCTAAAGAGAGCAGCCCGGAAAATGGAGCGCAGCTGGAGGAAAACAAAACTAGAGGTATTTCGTATAGCTTGGCGGGAAAGTACCCTATCCTACAGAAAAGCATTAAAAACGGCTAGATCTGATTACTTTTCATCTCTTCTAGAAGAAAACAAACATAACCCCCGGTATTTATTCAATACAGTCACTAATTTAACGAAAAATAAAGCATCAACAGGTGTTGGCATTTCCCAAGAGCACAGCTGTAATGACTTTATGAACTACTTTACTTCCAAGATCGATACTATCAGAGATAAAATTGTAACCATGCAGCCGTCAGCTACAGTATCGCATCAGATAGTGCACTATAGATCCCCTGAGGAACAATTCCACTCATTCTCTATTATAGGAGAGGAAGAATTGTATAAACTTGTTAAATCATCTAAACCAACAACATGTATGTTAAACCCTATTCCATCTAAACTACTAAAAGAGCTGCTTCCAGAAGTCATAGATCCTCTTTTGGCTATTATTAATTCATCATTGTCATTAGGATATGTCCCCAAAACCTTCAAATTGGCTGTTATTAAGCCTCTCATTAAAAAACCACAACTTGACCCCAAAGATCTAGTTAATTACAGACCGATCTCAAATCTCCCTTTTCTGTCAAAGATACTAGAAAAGGTAATATCCTCACAATTATATTCCTTCTTAGAGAAAAATGGTATCTGTGAGGAATTCCAGTCAGGATTTAGACCGTATCATAGTACTGAGACTGCTCTCATTAGAGTTACAAATGACCTGCTTCTATCATCTGATCATGGTTGTATCTCTTTATTAGTTCTACTGGATCTTCGCGCTGCGTTCGACACTATCGACCACAACATTCTTTTGAATAGACTAGAAAACTTTGTTGGCATTAGTGGAAGTGCCTTAGCATGGTTCAAATCGTACTTATCTGACCGCCATCAGTTCGTAGCAGTAAATGAAGAGGTATCATATCGATCACAAGTGCAGTATGGAGTACCTCAAGGCTCAGTACTAGGGCCGTTACTTTTCATGCTTTACATGTTACCCTTGGGAGATATTATCAGGAGACATGGTGTTAGCTTTCACTGTTATGCTGATGATACTCAGCTCTATATTTCTTCACGGCCCGGTGAAACACACCAAATTGAGAAACTAACGGAATGTATAGTCGATATAAAAAACTGGATGACGAGTAACTTCTTACTGCTAAATTCTGAAAAAACAGAGGTGTTAATTATCGGACCTAAAAACCCCACATGTAATAACCTAGAACACTATCTAACACTTGACGGCTGCTCTGTCAATTCTTCTTCATCAGTTAGGAACCTAGGTGTGCTGTTTGATAGCAATCTTTCATTTGAAAGCCATGTTTCTAGTATCTGTACAACTGCATTTTTCCATCTCAAAAACATATCTAAATTGTGACCTATGCTCTCAACGTCAAATGCAAAAATGCTAATTCATGCGTTTATGACCTCAAGGTTAGACTATTGTAATGCTTTACTGGGTGGTTGTTCTGCACGCTTGATCAATAGACTACAGTTGGTCCAAAATGCAGCAGCTAGAGTCCTTACTAGAACCAGGAAGTATGACCATATTAGCCCGGTTCTGTCAACACTGCACTGGCTCCCTATCAAACATCGGATAGATTTTAAAATCTTGTTAATTACTTATAAAGCCCTGAATGGCTTAGCTCCTCAGTACTTGAGCGAGCTCTTATTACATTATAGTCCTCCACGTCCGCTGCGTTCTCAAAACTCTGGCCATTTGATAATACCTAGAATATCAAAATCGACTGCGGGCGGCAGATCCTTTTCCTATTTAGCGCCCAAACTCTGGAACAATCTACCTAACACTGTTCGGGAGGCAGACACACTCTGTCAGTTTAAATCTAGATTAAAGACACATTTCTTTAACCTGGCTTACACATAACACACTAATACACTTCTATTATTCAAATCCGTTAAAGGATTGTTAGGCTGCATTAATTAGATCAACCGGAACCGGGAACACTCCTCATAACACACGATGTACTCAGTGCATCGTAAGAAGAATGGCATCTACGCTAATATTTGTCTGTTTCTTTCTTATTCTGTTTCTCAGTACGTGTCCGGATCAGATGGTAGATCGGCGCCGGGAGATGATGTCTGCGACCCTGATCGTCGGCGGAGGCCGGACACCTGGATGAGCCCCGGGGACATATCCCCAGTGAAGTCCTCGACTTAAATACAATAAAACTTAAAATTAAACAAAATAACTATAATATAATAAAATACCTAACTACATAATACTATTATTGTTAGAAATTGCAACAATATAAAAATAGAAATATAATACATTTATACATTTAAAATTTAATTAAAACATAATTAAAAATAATATCCTGGCTAGAGGAGAACTGGCCCCCCGACTGAGCCTGGTTTCTCCCAAGGTTTTTTTCTCCATTCTGTCACAGAGGGAGTTTTGGTTCCTTGCCGCTGTCGCCTCTGGCTTGCTCAGTTGGGGACACTTAATTTTTAACGATTATCGTCAATTTGATTTCATAGATACTATTTAAACTAAACTGAGCTAGACAATGACATCTCTGAATTCAATAATGAAATGCCTTTAACTGAAAATTGAGTGTTTAATCTTATTATTATACATTACTGACACTCTATCCTCCAATTTGATACTGTTAAGTGCTTTGACACAATCTGTATTGTTAAAAGCACTATATAAATAAAGGTGACTTGACTTGACTCCCATTGGACGAGAAGAAGAAGAATCAGTACAGATACAATAAAAGTTCTTCTATGGCATCATGAAGCACCCTTATTTTTAAGTGTATCTTATAAAGCTTTTATTGTAAAATTATGATCTGAAGACTCTGATCTAAAGGCCTCTGCTTAAATGCTTGAAAATTCATAGGCATTTATAAGTCTGTGTATTCATGTTTTTACAAAAGTAAGACTGATTCTTTTATTTTTGAAATATACAAGTTGGATGGGATAGTAAAGGAAAGCATCCAACAAACGCTGAGCATACACGGCACATCCTTCAAAATTGTTGAAAAAGCCTCCCAGGTGGCACCCTGAAACTGGCTATGAGAATGTGTGCATTTGAGAATCCGAGAAAGCATGCAATGCTGTTATCAAGGCATCCAAAAATATAGGTTCTGATTTGTTGCTTCATTTTATCTAAATAACATGAAACATACTTGTATCATGTGTATAATGTATTTTATTACATGCTGTCCCTCCTGTGCGTGTAGTTGAACATTATCCACATCTAACCAATATAATACCTGCCATAGTAAATTATCCCAGACTTCTCTCTAAATCTGTTGTTCAGCTTTTGATTTGATGAAATTGCTGAGCTGCCTGATACATAGAAGTGCTCTCCGCACAAACCTCAGAGCTGAGTTCAACAGCACTCAGCGGTCATTAATTAGCGGACAGGAGCGAGCGTGTTTAAGCTTTTTATCCCAATAGTTCAGCTACTCTAGTTTCCCAAACCATGAACCAGCAGCATTCAGACACAATTATTCAATCACATTTTATTAAATCAAATGTATTTAACTTTGCAGATAAATTTTATAAATATAAAAACAAGCCACAGCGGTTAATACAGTGATGTGTCAGCTCAGGTGCATAATGGCACGGTGGCTTATTCAATAAAAAAAAAAAAAAAAAAAAAATCAATGACGGAAATTGAACTTTCCAAGCAGAATAAACAGTATATTGAGTTGTTCGCCCAGCTTCAAGTATTAAAGCCCATGTGTCTCATTCCACAGTGGCCATAAAGTGATAACGTACGTGAAGCACAACTGCACCTGAATCCTGACTATGGTTCATCCACATTCAATCACAAAAAATATTAAACCGAGTTTCTTCTCTATTCACCAATCTGTGTGAAACCATGTTTGTTCTTCAGCCAAACCTTGAAACATTTTGAATACTTCAGAAAACTCCTGACTATATATAAAACAGTAATATTGTGAAATATTATTGCATTTTTTTCTAATATTGATTTCCTATTTTAATATACACAGCATTTATTCATAACAGAACTCGTACTCGGTTACTTTCGTAACCTCGGTTCCCTTAGATATGGGAACGAGTACTGCGTCGTAAGACACTTGTATGGGAAAAATTCTTTTTTCCTCTTCAACTGAAGCCTTTTCAATTACGCAGTGAAACTGCACGTCCATTGGTTCGTGCAGTCCTATAAAATCGAACCAATGGCTCAGCGACGGCGCTGAGCGAGCCTATGGCTATGCATCCCGCCATAGCCCGCCGAAATGGGCAGGGTCTCTGGCTATATAAGCGGCCACTTCGTCGCCGCATCTAAGATTTCTTCGAATGAAGCAACTGAGGCGTGCAGCTTATAGCACGGCCAGGAATGCAGTACTCATTCCCATATCTAAGGGAACCGAGGTTACGAAAGTAACCGAGTACGTTCCCTGTCGATATGTTCACTCGTACTGCATCGTAAGACGCTTGTATGGGAACCAGTAGTCAAAACCAAGACTACCATGGAAGAAGACCCAGGGGAGTCAATAGAATACATCAAGCACAGGCTGAGCCATAAGGGTCAACCGTGGCCTGGGTGTTGTCCCCTATAGTTTATACCTGGTATCCATATAATATGGAACGTCCAGGTGAAGGAGGGACTTGAACAATGCTGGTCAAGTGAACCCATAAGACTGCCAAACTAGCCGGAGGCGGCAGACTAAGCAGAAAGGACTCTGGCCTGTAAGGCAGGGACGTCCAGGTTGTAAAACCTTACAAATGTGGACAGCGAGGACCAGCCGGCCGCCTCACAAATTTCCAAAATGGACACCCCGCTGGACCATGCCCAGGAAGAGGCGATGCCTCTGGTGGAATGGGTTCTGACTCCAATGGGGCACTGCAAGCCCAAGGAGGAGTATGCCAGGGTGATAGCATCCACTAACCACCTGGAAATTCTTTGCTTCGTAACAGGGCGACCTTTAGCGCTGTTACCAAAGCTGACAAAAAGCTGTTCTGATCTCCTGAATGAGGTAGAATGCTCAATGTACACCCTCAGGGCCCTGACGGGGCAGAGCAGGGATAATTCCTGGTCATCCGTCGAAGGGGAAAGCACGGAAAGCGCTATGACCTGGGCTCTGAACGGAGTGGAGAGCACCTTAGGTACATAACCCAGCCTTGGTTTCAGGACAACCTTGGAGTCGTTAGGCCCGAATTCCAGGCAAGCAGGGTTGATGGAAAGGGCTTGTAGGTCCGACGCCAGCGCTAACAGCAGGGCGGTTTTAAACGAGAGTGATCTGAGGCTTGTTGATTGCAATGGTTCAAACGGGGGGCCTTCCAAGGCCCTTAGTATGGTTGGTAAGTCCCAAGGTGGAACTGTACGAGGACGCGGGGGTTAATTCTCCTGACGCCTCATATAAACTGGACCACCGCACTATTCCTGCCCACCGATCGGCCAGCAATAGGGGCATGGAAAGCCGCTATGGCTGCCATGTAATCTTTGATGGTGAATGAGGAAGGCTGATTATCCAGCCTCTCCTGCAGAAATGAAAGAACCACTGATACATCAGAGGTAACCGGATCTAAGTCGCGGTCTTGGCACCAAGCCGAGAAAATAGACCATTTCAGAGCATAGAGGCGTCTGGTAGACGGGGCTCTAGCTTCTGCCATAGTGTTCAAGACACACTCTGGGAGGTCAAAAGGCTCCCGTTGAGCGGCCACACATGCAGGGCCCATAACTCGGGCTGTGGATGCCACAGCGTGCCGTTCACTTGAGAGAGGAGGTCCTGTCTCAAGGGAATGGGCCACGGGGCTGCTTCGAGCAGCTGGAATAACTCCGACACCCACGGCTGGTTCCTCCAGAGGGGGGCTATTAGAAGAAGCCTGTGCCATTGTTCCCTGACTCGCCTGAGTACCTGCGGTAGCAGAGCAATTGGAGGGAACGCATAGAGCGAGACATTGTTCCTCAACAACATGTTCGCTCCTTGGTTCATTTTGCCCGGCACATGCGTCGCCTTCAGTGAGCGCAGATTGTTCTGAGCCCCAACAAGAAGGTCGTTCGCCAGCGTGCAGAGGCGCTTCGAGAAGAGGCCGCCCTGGCGATTTATGTATGACACCACGGACCTGCTGTCTGAGCGTATTAGCACATGGTGTCCCCTTATGTCCGGCAGGAAGAATTGACAGGCACGGCACACTGCTAGCATCTCTAGGAAGTTGATGTGCAGACCCGACTCTTCTTCAGACCAAAGACCGAAGATCGGTTTGCCTTCGCAACCCTTGTTGGAAGCGTCTGTCATGACAACCTTCTTTCTGTGCACCGTGTCTAAGATCACACCCCGCTTCAGCCAGAGGGGGTCCCTCCAATGGGCCAGGGCTGATACACAGGCCCGAGTCACCGTTATGTGATGGCGACCGTGACGCCAAGCCACGGATGGAACCCTCTGATGGGTCGCATGCGAAGCAGGCCCAACTGAAGTACTGGCGAAGCTGCTGCCATAAGGCCCAGCATTTTCTGCAAAGCCTTGAGCGGGTGGGCGGTCCCTTCCTTGAAGGAGGCCACGCGGCGCTGAATCGTCATGACTCGTTCCACTGAGACAGCTGCTGTCATTTGCACTGAGTTGATAACTGTCCCCAGGAACGACACTCGCTGGCTGGGTGACAGTATGCTCTTGGCAAAGTTGACCCTGAGCCCCAGGCAATCTAAGTGTCTGAGGAGGAGGGTCTTGTGTGATGTTGAAACTGCCTCTGACTGGGCCAGAATGAGCCAGCCATCAAGGATGCGGTTTCCCATCTGTCGCTGAGGGGAGAGAACCGCATCCATGCATCGCGTAAAAGTGCGGGGAGCCAGGGACAGCCCAAACGGGAGGACCTTGTATTGATATGCCACCCCCTCGAATGCGAATCTCAATAATCGTCTGTGATGGGGGGCTACCTGGATGTGAAAGTATGCGTCTTTCAGATCCAGAGACATGAACCAGTCCCCTGGGCATATCAGCGAGAGGATCTGCTTCAAAGTGATCATCCTGAACGACCTTTTACCAGGGCGTGATTCAGGAGTCTGAGATCTAGAATAGGTCGCAGGCACCGTCTTTTCTGGGGATGAGGAAGTAACGGCTGTAGAAGCCTGACTCGCTCTGGGCTGGAGGAACGACTTCTATGGCTCCCTTTACCAGAAGATTCATCACCTCTGCACGCAGGACCTGAGCGTCCTCGCTGCGCACTGTGGTGGTGACCACACCGCGGAAGCGTGGTGGTCTTCGAGCAAATTGGAGTGAATAACCTCATCTTATCGTAGCCATTACCCACTCTGACACACCGTGGATGGCCTGACAGGCCTCGGCCCGTGTGGCAAGAGATTGAATAGGCTCTAAAGACTGGCTGCATAAGGGCAGGACACTTATGGTAGGCAGAAGAGGATATTTGCTCTCTTTTCGAAAATGCATGTGTTTTATTTTGTCCGCTATCACCGCGGTTGGAGGCCCGGGTGCTAGAGTGGGCCTGTGGGGAACCAATAACACACTTCCCTCTGCACCCGGCGCTGAGCGGGGTGACAAGAGGCATATTAGAGGCTGCTTATGGGGTGGTCCAGCGGTAGCGAGACTCGGGCTCCTACTCTTTCTGCTTGGCTGATCAGGAGGACTTTAGAGGCGCCGGATTCAAGGCGACCTTGGGCCAGGGTCCTTGGCGCTTCGGGAAGGGGCAGCGTCTTGCCAAGCGGCAACGCCCTCTATCCTGCCGATCCTTAGGTCAGGGCTTGGGAGTGGCCGGCGTTGGCTTGGTGGGCTGCTGAGTCGGCGCAGGCTTGGGGCGACTAGAAGCAGCAGAAGAGCTGGTGCGTTTCGGGAGGAAGTGTCGCATCGCTTGAGACGACATCTGAGCCTCCGTAAAACGCTCCGCAAAGCCCTCCACAGCTGGCCCGAACAGGCTGTTCGACGAGACCGGAGCATCGAGAAAGGGAATTTTATCCGCTTCTTTTATCTCCGTCAACGTGAGCCAAAGGTGGCGTTCCAACACTACCAGGCTGGACATCGACCGCCCGATGGCCTGGGCAGTGGCTTTGGTGGCGCGCAGAGCCAGGTCTGTCGAGCTTCTCATCCTTGAGTGAAGCTGCATCGAGACCGGCCTCCTCATTGGCAAGCATCTTGGCCTAGAAGACCTGGAGCACAGGCATAGAGTGCAGCGCCAAAGCTGCTTGTCCAGCCGCCGAGTAGGCGCATCCAGCAAGTGCAGACGTGGCTCTGCACGGCTTGGACGGATGGCTCGCCCTCGCTTTCCATCCGATAGCCGTGGGCGGGCAGAGATGCGCGGCCACGGACTCATCCAGAGGGGGCAGGTGCTCGTATCCCTTCTCTTCAGTGCCGTCAAAGGAGGTGAGGGCGGAGGAAGCAGAAGGATGGATGCAAGACGAGTAGGGGGCACGCCACGATATAGTGAGCTCATCGTGGACTTCGGGGAAGAAGGGAGACGAGCGTTGGCGGGGGGCTTGCTGGTGCCCCGGGAGAAACCACTCGTCCAGCCTGCTGCGAGACGGCTCCTCAGGCGGAGACCACTCGAGCCCGAGCTCACTGATAGCCTTAGTCATCACATGGATGAGCTCCTCGTCCGTTCTGTGTCTGGCGCTGCGTGAAGAGGACGGCGGCAAGAGGGCGGAGTCAGACACCGAGCCCGATAACTCCTCCGCGTCCGAAGCCACCAGAGAAAGGCTGTCATCCATCTCATCATCACTCCCACCAAACGAGATCATGTCGCTCGCAGCTGCGGAGGGACATTGATCAGGTTGAGTGAAGAAGACCGGCGAATCCTCTCTCTGCAGTGACGGCGAGGCACGCGGGCACTAAGCCGACGTGAGCTTGCTCGTCTCCGGCCGCTCAAATCCTCTGCCCTGCTGTCTTTTCCTCGCAGGTCCCTGGGAGGAAAAAGATGGGAGGTCACGAGGGGCGGAGTCACTTTCTGAAAAGAAAGCTATCCGTGAGCGCAGAGAGGCGAGACTGAAACTCTCGCAATGAGAGTAGTCAGCCCCGCTGAGCGCAGCATCAGCGTGGGATTTCCCCAAGCATGACACACACTCAGCGTGACCGTCATCAACATGCAGAGGAGTCCTGCATGTCTTACAATGATGGCGTGGCATTTGAAACAACGCCGTCAAAATTTGCTCTTTTGTGAGGCTCTTTTAGATAGTCGCCGGATGGCGGCAGGGGATAGACCGGGATCTGCGAGCTGAGCGCTGCAAAAGGTCCAATCCGGCTGCTGATGCGTTTCAACGGCGAATCTCGGCGTCAGCGAAGAGTCAGCGAGGAAGAAGCTTTGCAAAGCAGCCACTTATATAGCCAGAGACCTTGCCCATTTCGGCGGGCTGCATAGCCATAGGCTCGCTCAGCGCCGCCGCCGAGCCATTGGTTCGATTTTATAGCACTGCACGAACCAATGGACGTGCAGTTTCACTGCGTGATTGAAAAGGCTTCAGTTGAAGAGGAAAAAAGAGTTTTTCCCATACAAGCGTCTTACGACGCAGTACGAGAGAACATATCGACAGGGAACTTTTCTAACAACATAAGTCTTTACCATCACTTTGTATCCATTTAACACATCCTTGCTGAATAAAAGTATTAATTTCTTTAAAGAAAGAAAGAAAGAAAGAAAGAAAGAAATTACTTTCCCAAACTTTTGAATAGTAGTGTGTATCGTAACACAAGATTTTTAGAAAACACTGTTCTTTCTAATCTTTTATTTATCAAAGAATCCTGAAAAAATAATCTAATATTAAGCAGCACAACTGTTTCCAACATTGATTATAAATCAGCATATAATAATGATTTCTGAAGGATCATGTGACACTGAAGACTGGAGTAATGATGCTGAAAATTCAGCTTTGCTTCACAGAAATAAATTATATTGTAGAGTATATTAAAATAGAAAACTGTTATTTTAAATTGCAATATTTTACAAAATTACTGCTTTTTTCCCTGTATTTTTGAGCAAATAGATACAGCCTTGATGAGCAAAAGAAACGTTTAAAAAAAAAAAAAAAAAACACATTAAAAACCTTACTGATCCCAAACTTTTGAACGGCAGTGTGTATTATTTGTTTATTTATTTTATCATTTATTTAATTTATTATATTATTTATTTATTATATGCTACTTACAATGAAAATGCTATAATTTAATAATTGACATCCCTCATTTAATGACACCCCTCAAGTTTTCATCTGGATAATCTGACCCCTAAAACAAACTAAACAAAGAGGCCTGGAACACAATGAGTGTCCCTAAAATCCTGCAAAACATCTAGTGTACTTTATACGGCGGTAAATACAGCAACTAACTTCACAGTGCTGAAGAACTGTTGAGTTCAACTGAACCTCAGTCCCATTAAGTGAATAACCTTTATACGGTATACATTTGAAAACTGCTGCATTCAACTTAAAGACCTAGCAGCGTAGCAGACATAAAATCCCAGCAGAATGAGGGGTAAAGTGTGCAGTAAACTAATCTGAGTGGCTGGCCTTTTACTCATTTACAAAATGTTTCTCTCTCCATTGTGTGATATTAGACGTCTTGGAACATTTATATGGCTACTGAAATATGGTTTTAATTCATTCAGAGGTTACATAAAGGAGAGCGATTCAAGTACATTGGCAAAGGCGTAGCCATCGAATTTCTCTAAATGTGCAATTAACCCCGACCTGTAATGCACTTTCCAGAGTTATCGTATACTGCAGGAGTGTCATACCTGGAGCAAAACTGGTCTTGCCGTAATATCGGACAACCCCTGTCCTTTGTCCCACCACCAATACACGCTCCCCCAAATGCACCTCTAGACTCTCTTGTGCTGTGCTGCTGGCTGAAGGGGTACTGCTGCGAGCAATTCCTGATGAGAAAAAAAAATAAACAAAAATAATATTCAAAACATCTCATAATCTCTTAAAGGTACACTCTATAATTTCCATCCAATGTAGTTATGATTTACAAAAGAAAAAGGAAATGAAAAAAGAAAAATGAATACTATGGAAACCTAAACACAGAAATTATGCCACTATATGGATGAACCTTCTACTATTAATATCCATCTAAAAATGTTACGCATATTACATTCAAAATGCTGGAGAAAGTAGGGGAAGTTGCATCAGTTAATGTATCATAATATATTATACATTAAAATGTTAAAAGTATCATAAATTTCATGTGTCGTGACCAGATATGTAGAAAGGTTACTTGGAAAAGGTTACAAATTCTTAGAAAAGTTATAGAAAGTTTACAGACACTTAGAAGCATTGTTATGCTAAATACTTTCCACATTGCAGTAAGTAAATAAATAATAAAGATTACTACAGTTTTTAAATGAAGAAAATGTCTTCAAATAATCTGAGAGAGTGATGACAACCCAGCTTTATCAAGTAAATCATCAAGGATTTTCCCTAAGGACTGTACTACTGTAGCTATGCATATTTTGTAGAAATGCAAGGAGGGAGCAACTTTGAACAATATTAAACCTTCTCATGCTTCTCAAGTTTATGGATATCTGTAAATGCTGTGAATAGTGTACAGCAGAACTCATTTATGTTCACATATTTGCTGTGGGATTAATCTTTCCCCTTGTGGGGGATGCAAGACTATGTTAAGAATCTGATCCCTTCTCAGGGTTTATTTTATTTTGGACATTATTATTTACAAATACAAATACAAAATACTATTAACTGTAGATAGTAAAAACTAGAGTTTGCAACAAGGACGTACCAGAATGTGGCGTGGCGGTGAGGGAACGGGAGGGAGGAGTAGATCTGGTGCTGGGAGGGGTCCGTTCCTGCCATGGCCGCAGAGGTGGTCTTTGACGTGGGAGTGGCCGTGGTGGTGGCCTGGATGTTTGTCTGGAGTCCAAAGAGGAAGAGGATGTGGAACAACTGCGTGAAAGAAGACCTGTACAGACAGAAAGAAAAGACAGAGTGGAACTATAACAAATCCATTCATCCATTGTCTCTGAGAATTAAACATTTCTTGGAGGTGCCACTGATTCTTAAGGGGAAAGTGTACAGAAACTGCAGAAACAAAAATGCATCATGATATGATGCAGACAATTTCAGATTTTTTTTTCAGATCTTTCTTTCCACGCATCACGCAGAATAAATTCATACAGAACAGAAAAATTGCTTCCAGTTACCATTAACCTCTCCTTCTTGCCTGTATAATATCCCATGCAAGGGAGATCACTTGCGCGCCACTTCTATTGGTATTCGCCACGTTGTGTTACTCATTTGCATAAAGTTAAACTTTAACACATCCACATTGGTCGCTGCCACTCATGTCACATCATATTGCCAACTCACACTGAAAATTACTGACTTCAGGTCACTTTGTCACTGCAAATAGCTGTCAGTGTGAATGTCGCTTGATGAACCAAGTGTTAAAGGTTCATAACGCTGCAATCAGTAATTGCAGAAGAATTATATGAATTAGCGTTAGAATTAATTCAGCTGAGCTCTATAATGTCACTAAGTGGTCAAACCAATTAAATAATTAACCAGTGATTATCATACTAAATAATTAGCATGATAAAACAGGTGAAAAACCTCTACGAAAATAAGCAGCACAAAAATCAGTCCATGCACTGAAAAATAAATATTAAAACTGAACAGTATCTGACATAGCAATTGAGGCTTGCCAACATCTAAAGGTCACGTGACATGCTATGAGAATGCTGCTAAACAATCTGCTTCCCAGCTGACTTCAGACTGAGTGAATTTCAAACGATTTATTTTGGCTGAATGACAAAACATCAAACGCCGCTGGAAAAATAACAGAAATAACATTTCTATTTTTATTTACTACAGATTACTGGAAGAGTGGCCATATTAACACTATGTTAATTCATAAAATTTTGGCAAAGGCTTCAATCACCTTAGTGTTGGTTTTCATGATGTGTTTACATTACAAATCCACATGCAGCTAAAAGAAAATGCTACATAAAGTCTGCAGTAAAATAAAATAAAATAAAATAAAATAAAATAATAAAATAAAAATTATTGTCAATGACATTCTGATCCCTAGATATGGCTCAGATCCCTCTCCCATGGGATTATTATTATTATTTTTTTAATCTACTTTATCTTCTACCAGATATAAATGATAAGCCTGATGGCTTTAAAAGACAACATCACACCTCTCCTCAACGAGCCACATGATTTTATTTACCATCAATGTCTTTAGCTCAGATGGTAAAAGGTAAAGTTTAATACAACACGTTGTAAAACGTTTGTTCAAAGCTGTTGCTTTAAAACTAATAAAAACAAAAATTTACCAATAGACACTAAATGCAAAAGTCACTTTATTTAATTATTTTAGCATTCCAGACCTTTCATATGGAGTCTTTGACGCCTGTCTGAGTTCCAGCCAAATGTTAATCTTGTGGAACCATGGAAAAGTGCCCAAGCCTTGGCAGAGCACCACAGACATCTAACAAGACCTAAAAACTTTATCTACTGCACTTAAAGGACCAAGAAATAGGCCACACGAGAAAAGCAGCTTTAACCTTCCAGTACTTGGAAAGCAGTTTGGAATGAGGGCTCTCATTAAGCCATCATATTCACAGACCTTCATGGGCTAAAGAGTTCATTAATGAAACAAGTTTAGAGGCTAATTGATAAGCGAGAGCCAAGACTTTTGGAACAGACGGTAATGCCCCCAAACACAGTCTGGTGTTAAAATACAAAGTCCAAAAAATGTTATCTCAGACCAATGCATTAGCCCACCCTCGTTTAGGAGGTGGCAGTGGTGCTGGAGGAATGTAGAACGAATTAACATCCAAGGACATCTTCTTTTAACTGTTCTTGGAGGTAGAGACGGTATAAAGCAAACTTCTAAAAGGTACATTTAAAAGCAGACTTATTACCATTACATAACATAACATCAAAATACAATATCATTTAATGTCAGTGAAAGAAATTGCAAAGATGATCAATTTATTGTTTAAAATTATATTATTATACTACTGATGGACTGCACCTGTGGATACTGTACTCTACTATGTGAACCTGATGGAGCTATGTATCCTTGAGGATGAATGTAAAGATAATTTGTTTGTTCACAATAAAACTTCACAATTTAACAATTATTATAAAGATTAACAATTTAATTAATATTTTAAAATGTAATGAAATGAAAACATTTAATGTACAACAAAACATTTCACATATATATATATATATATATATATATATATATATATATATATATATATATATATATAATTATTTTTTTTATGTCAAATAAAATGCTGCAAAACAGCACTGTATAAATTAATGAAAAAAAACCCACCTTGGTTGTATGATATTCCTTAAAAAATTATAATTTTATCATTAATACTTGAAAATAATAGTAATAGCAATAGTAAAATATTTGTCATAATTTCTTTACATTAAACCAGACTTTTATTTTGACGGGTTGTCGTGAAGGTTCAGTTTTACTATCAGTTTCAGTGTGTATTTGAATGTAATTTTTCTCAAATGAAATGTAGAGCTGGTGAAGTGACTCTCAGAGCAGCTCTGGACATGAAGTTCATGTGTTCATATCTCATATATTGAGACACAGATGCTGAAATCACTCTGAGCATCATATGAGTTTGAGTTTGTCTATCAGATGAAACTGCGCCATTCATTTATACAGAGACTTATTAGCAACAGGCACTGACTGGCGGTCTGTTGCATTTACTTCTGCTGTTAGATTAATCCATATTGAGTAAAAACGCCCAGAGCTTATTATCGTTATTGGAATACATTGTATTGCAACCAGTGTTAATTTCGTCAACGAAGATGACGACAAAAAATATTTGTGAACGAACCTTTTTTCTGTGACTAAGACGAGACGTTGAGGAGCTAAAACTAATATCTGATGATAAAAACTATGATGAAATTTATGCCGCGTCTTTGTTAAGATGAGACAGGACTAGAACGTTATTTGAGGAATACCGGACATTCAAAGTACATCCTATAGGCTAAGTTAACTGTCTTGTCTTTCAAAAAATGTGCATATCTAGTCTCAGTATGGCAGCAGAAGTGGACGGACAGGCTACCAAAATGCAAACTAGCGATCTGAAACAATGGCCTCAAACGTCCCGTTTTTCCCTGGAGTCACAATTCGTTGTCTATTAACTTAAAGTTAGTGAAGGCACGATAGACAGAATCGCGCTGATAGAAGTGCCCTCTCGCACGCACGCTCCACTTCTTCAGTTCTCACTCAAATACACACACAGCAGTCCAAATGTCTATCGTGTAGACTATCTCACATAAATACAGTCGGTTATCGCTAGTCTCGCATAGCCAGACCTTCAGACTGATGGCTGAAGGTCTGGAATCCATGGCGGCTTTCATTGGCCAAGGCCCGCCCATGAGGCTGTTTGACCGACATGTCAAACAACCAATCACAGTTTGTTTCATTCAGCGTCACGTTTCGGGCGTGGAAGTGTCGCGACAATAACAGACTGAATGAAATAACAGAATGTGTAATACTCTCGGACATATTTTAAAGATTCTATGCCGCAAACTTTAAATATTTCACATACTTTTGAAAATCCAGCATTTATTTGATCCTGATAAGCCCTCGTCGTCACAGTTGTAAACAAGATGGCTTTCTTCTTTCGTGAGGGGGTTTGACGTCACAGCATCTTTGTTTCCAGGCAGAATGTTAAAGAACGCGACACACACGTCTCCCGGAAATCCTGTATAATTCAACCAATCCGATGACGACTTCGAAACTCCTGAAGTGTTTCCACTTTTGTGTGCCATATGCATCAGACGTTTAGCCAACGATCCGTGGGCATGATGTCTGAGGCTGAGACTAGGTTATGGCTTAAGTGAACGTAAACAGGTGCGTGAAAACTGAATGTGTGTCAGTATTACATGTATCCATCTTAAATGGACATCATTCCTAATTAAATACCAATCTGTGTCATTAATTTTAACCAACAAAATATGTTAAATAAATGTATACTTAAGTAAACCTTCTGTATCTGAAAAACGAGTTTAATTTGTATCTCTACCAAAAAATTAAAATTTATTCCAGTTTTTCCCAAATTCAATCCTTGATTCAAATTTCTCATGAACTTAACTGATTTGGTATAAAGAGAGAAGAATTCATGAATATTTTTGTTTGAAAACTACATATAAAATAGCTACCAAAATAGATGTTGGTAACTGCAATTTGACTAAAAGTAATGACTAAAAGTTGACAAAAATGCGATGACTTTTTGTTGACTAAAACTATGAAAGACTCAAATGACTAAAATGTGACTAAGACTATTAAGCATTTTCGTCTCAAGATAAAGACTAAGACTAAATCAAAAATGCCTGCCAAAATTAACACTGATTGCAACCTCAATATGACATTGTTTATCATGTAGTCCAATGTGGAATTACATTTCATACAGTAAGTCTTTTCAAATACTTTTGGAGTTTGGAGGCCACAGTTTTCAGCATTGTACAAATCATGTAAAACAGGGAATGTGCATTATTTGACATCACAAAAACAAAAGCATCAGAATCATTAGTTCTGTACACAAGGCCCACACAAAGAAGCAGCATTTATTGGAGTGTTTCGACACGCAGTCCCCAAGGACCCCTTAAAATGCTAATTTATGCACAGTGAGTACACCAAAACAACCAAGATGGTGTCATTCCTGACCTTTACAAACATTAAGACTAACCAGTTCAATATTAACGCTGGAATAAATATCATGAACAGACAGATATTGCTAAAACAGTAGAAACACTGCAGTTCATGCTATACTTGAATACAACAGAAGTATGATAAAAGACAAGCAAATGTTCAATCAAGAGCCAGATATTTGAGAGACAGACACCCAAACAGAAACAAAACAGATGGAATGTAGTTATGAAGAGGTGTAGAGTGAGACTTTATAGGTGAATACGAAAATAATAAAGTATGATTGAGATTTTTTGGGAACATTAGTCATGCAGACAGTCGCATGCTTTTAGTTTCTTATATATTCTCAGACTCACAGGAATAAATATAGAACATGTTTATTCTCAACATTTTATCTGTTGCCCTTCAAAAACATATGCTACATAGTCAAGAAAACAGATTTTCACTTTAAAAAGTTGTAATTAACTTTGCTATGGTGAATCTCGAGGAGAAGCAATTTCAGCATCATTAAAACATAAAGCTTGAAAAAACAAACTGTGCACTGTGCTGTGCTAAACATAATAAACACTAAAGAATCACAAGTGGCAAAATGGAAATGAATTATAAAAGAGTCCATGAAATCTGGTTCAGTTAATTCAAATGGGGTACATGGAGTGTTTTAAAGACACCCAAAATGAGAGTACAACATGCACAGCACAATCTTATGAATTCATTCTTATGCAGCCGAAACATTTATGGCCCACCCTAAAGCTAAAGCATTAAATGCGCTAGACTCATCATCTGCCTTTATGGATCACACTGCTCAAAGAAATATCCTTTTATCATACTGAAATCAACAAAACAAAATGGCCATCAAATATAAAAAAAGTTCTCTCGGTTTGCAAATTATATGGTTGGACTTTTGGAGATGTTTTAATGTGAACTAAAGATTCTACACTAAATATCAACAGTTTCAAAAGGAAATTGAGATGGTTATACAACCACATGAAAATATAAAGATTTACTACAAAGGGTTACAGCGGTAACAAACACACCACTTCTCCCTCTTTCTTTTTCATGACAAATTACTGCCAGTCTGTTCAGCCTGATGTAAGAACTGCTCATTAAGTTTGGCTTCATTGGACAATCAATCAACGGGGAACATGGAAATCCACCATGGTCCACTATTCAAATCACCTCAGGATTAGATGTGAAAAAGAAACACCTTGAAACGGCACTGATTAGAGGACAACATACAGCTGTCGTTTCTTCTGTGGTGGCCGAAAGGACGGTGACAACGTTAAAGTGTCATTTTAAAGAATGCGTTGCTTGGATATGGTTTTTGTGAGCATGTTGGAGGTGCACGCAGAGGCATTCTGGTAATTGGGTGCTTGAATGTGTGCCACATTTGAAGTCGGTCCACGAGTGACTCACAAGTGCCCTACAGAACACACTTTCTGATGCCTTCCTTGGATGTGCATATTAGACTTAATGCGCACAGTGTGACTCAACCCCTCCCAAACAAAATGAAAATGAAGAATGGAAATGGAAAATACGCGAAGGTGCAGAGAAGAACGTGACAAAGAGGTTTAGGAACAATGGGTGGGCATAACAAGGCTGTCGATAAAATATAATTTTGCTTCTCTGAAAAGATGTGATAATTCTTTCAGGTTTTACAACTCTATGCCAGATTTTAAGCTAAATTCAATTACAAGGAGAGAGAGAAATATTCACAAAGATGTAAACAATAATCTCATAAAAGTGTGGAGAAATGTCTGAGTGCCCCTTCCTTAAAACCTTAACAATAATACTAGAAAAAAAAAGTTTTTATATCTAACTAAAACTAATTTCTCTTTTTTTATTTAGTGTAATAAAATAACTAAAAGTAATAATTAGCAAAAACTATCTAAAAAAATCTTGAAAAACTCATTAAAAATGATGAAAACTCATTAAAAAGTAATTAAAATGATGATAAAATAAAATCGAAAGGGAAAATACAAAAATAAAAACTACTACAAAATATTTAAAGCTACAATAGTATCTCAGTGTTACTAAAATAAGCACTGCTGACTAACTGAAAACAATAATTTAATAATAATAATAATAATTTATTATTAATATTAGTAGTAATAGTAGTATTTACTTGGTTAACTATTTAGGCACAATTATTTACATCTTTATTAATATTTAAGCATTTTTGTCATTGGGTTTTTTTTTTCTTAAATTGTGCCATACAGTTGTAAACTAGAAACTCTGAAATTATATTATTATTATTATTATTATTATTATTATTATTATTATTATTAGTTATTATCATAATTCATAAATGCTAATTAAACAGTTATGTTTTTTAGGACATCAAAATTTTTTGCATTGTGACATTTCATGAGAATTAAGCAAATTTTGCTACCAGATTCTCATGAACCTCGATCGCCGATCACAGAAAGCAGTCTCTGCCAATACGATCACCGATCTTTTTAAAGCCTTATTTTTTTATCATGTAGAATTATTTATAGTAATACTCCAATCAGGAATTTTAGACCAGGGCCTGAATTTCATTTTGGAAAATGGGGGGAATTTCCCTCTTGTGAGAGGGGATTTTTTTTAATTTGAGGGGTGGAGGGGAGCATTTTTAAGACATTTTTCAAAAAGATAAATATATCTCACCTGAATGTTCCATCGTGCAGTGCATTTTGTTTTTACACTCGTGCAATTGTTGCACAATAGCTTACACACAGCACAACACGGTTGCTCAAGCAAGTGGCAACACATTTAAAATACTTCTCTTACGTTATCACAAACATTCTAAATTAAAACTTACCATAGACAGAAACAGTCAGCTCTACTGCCTTTTTTTGCATTTAAATCTTTATTACAAGCAATCCTGCAGTTCATAAAGAACTTTGTTTTACTACCTCCATCTAGTGCTATCTATTATTGCCTTGTTTATCTAAAAGTGCTCTTTTCCTTTAAACCTAGACAGAAAGCCATATGTGTTGATTGTGAAACACAACAGATTTTAATTATATGCCTTTATGGTGTAATTACTACATTTTCACTGCCGGACTGCAACCGTGTGCAGTGTGAACGATTTAAAATTCGTTAACATAAGCGCGGAAAAAATTGCTCACCGCATAGGCCTACGCACTGCGAATGGAGTATGTGTGAACCTGGCTTTATGTGTGTGTGCTTCGAGTGTGCATGAGCACACGGTCTCCAGGAGAGCGCACGAGTGCTGAATGGTTAAGAATTAAAAAGAAATGCAATTTATAAACTTTCGTGACAACACTGCCTCGATTGAAGTGACAATTGCTGTGTCAACTGTGCAGCATGCAGCTCGCTTATAGACAGACGGGATGTGTGAGGATTTGAAGCCATTTGTGCATTTTGAGAGAGAAAGAGAGAGCACGTGGTGATTCACTCAAACTGTTTGTAAAATTGTCTCACAGAAAGTTTTCAAATTACTTTAGAAGTTATTTAATGAAGAAATATGAATTGCACCTCACCTTCAGCATTATAATTATTTACAGAGATTGATGGTGCCGCTGCATGTCATGCCAAATCTCTCACGGCAGACGCGTCATCAGTTTTAGATTGGTTTATGAGATTGGCCTTTTTAGAGACCGCCAATTAAACATCCCAAAGCAATTATTGGCCGATAGTGATCGGTAGCCGATCAATCGGAGCACCCCTAATATATACCCTAATATATATATTTTTTTGCATATCTGTCACACTTAAAAGATTCAGATCATCAAACTAATTTTAATATTACACAAAGATAACCCAAGTAAATATAAAATGCAGTTTTTAAATAATGATTTAATTTATCATTAAAAAAGCTGTCCAAACTTACCTGATCAAACCTACCTTACATCACTTAAATAGAACCTGTCTGACAAAGTAAAGCATGCTTAAAGAGCAACACATCATGCCGTGATCTAAAGAAATTCAACAATAGATGAGAAACAAAATAGTTGACGTATCAGTCTGGAAAGGTTTATAAAGCCATTTCTAAGGCTTTGGGACTCCAGCGAACCACAGTAAGAGCAATTATCCACAAATGGAGAAAACTTGTAACAGTGGTGAACCTTCCCAGGAGTGGCTGGCCTACCAAAATTACTCCCAAGAGCGCAACGACGACTCATAAAAAAAGGAGGTCATAAAAAAACCCAGAACAACATCTAAAGAACTGCAGGCCTCACTTGCCTCAATTAAGGTCAGTGATCATGATTCAACAATAAGAAAGAGACTGGGCAAAAACGGCATCCATGGGAGAGTTCCAAGGCAAAACCACTGCTGACCAAAAAGAACACAAAGGCTTGTCTCACATTTGCCAAAACATATCTTGATTATCTCGAAGACTTTTGGGCAAATATTCTGTAGACTGAGACAAAAGTTGCACTTTTTGGAAGGTGCGAGTCCCGTTACATCTGGCGTAAAACCAACACAGCATTTCATAAAAAGAACATCATACCAACAGTCAAACATGGTGGTGGTAGTGTGATGGTCTGGGGCTGCTTTGCAGCTTCAGGACCTGGACGACTTGCCATAATTGATGGAACCATGAATTCTGCACTCTATCAGAAAATCCTGAAGGAGAATGTCCGGCCATCAGTTTGTGACCTCAAGCTCAAGCGCACTTGGTTTATGCATCAGGACAGTGATCCCAAACACACCAGCAAGTCCACCTCTGAATGGCTCAAGAAAAACAAAATTAAGGTTTTAGAGTGGCCAAGTCAAAGTCCGGACTTAAATCGATTGAGATGCTGTGGCATGACCTCCTTTCATGCTTGAAAACCCTCCAATGTGGCTGAATTAAAATAATTCTGCAAAGAAGCGTGGGCCAAAATTCCTCCACAGCGATGTGAAAGACTCATTGTCAGTTATCGCAAATGCTTCATTGCAGTTGTTACTGCAAAGGGTGGCACAACCAGTTATTAGATTTAGGGGGCAATTCCTTTATTCACGTAGGGCCAGGCAGGTTTGGACAGCTTTTTACCCTTAAGAAATGATGATTTCAAAACTGCATTTTGTATTTACTCGGGTTATCTTTGTGTAATATGAAAATTAGTTTGATGATCTGAATCATTCAAGTTTGACAAATATGGGAAAAAAAAAAAACCGGAAGGGGCAAAAACTTTTTCACACCACTGTGTGTGTGTGTGTATATATATATATATATATATATATATATATAAAACACACACACACAAAGACATAATAAAAAATAAACGGGAAGGGAAAAAAATCTAAGGGGGAAGTAGAAAAAAACAATTGTCATTTAACAATGCCTTAAGGGCTCTTCATAAAAGTGCTATTGCCACACAAAGCTATTGAGATCCATATGTCTGCATTTAGATGTCTGAGTGGAAAATACCTGGGCCCTGGAGGAAGACACAGTGGAAATGCTTGTCTCTGAGATTATAGGAAAACAGATCAACTATGTTACACCAACCTGGTAAAGACCAGCCAACACTCAGAAGGCCACACAGAAAGAGCAAGGGAATGTCTCTAGTGTAACAGAGGTGATGAGAGGAACTGCTGTTCATCAGCATTAGTGCACTAATGGAAGTCTGTGTGGGTACACTACCTCTCTCCGCAGACGTATATTATGAGAAATGAGAGTCCCAGCAGGTTGCAGGACATTTAGGTGTTACGTATACTGTACTTAAATCTGATGCCCTTAGAACTTTGTGTGGGTGATATGTTTATCCTTTTTTTTTTTTTTTTAAACACATTAGCATTTTTATTTTTATATACAGTAATATGTGTGCATGTGTGTTTGTATGTATCTGTTTGTTTATTTAATTATTCATTCATTTATTCAAAATCATAATTTAAGACTAAGATATCTTTGGTCCTGTCACTGGTCATGATTATTTACGTTTCACTACTTTTATTAAAATCTTTGTTCCGTAGTTAGTTTCAATTGGTTCAAATGGTTTTAAAATGTAGGCTAGAATATGATAATATGAAAATAATAAAATTCATTATGAATATGCAAGTAGTATCTTATTAGCAAGATATGTTGTTTTGAAAATCAGCACAACTTTGATTCGCTCGTACATAACCAGAGCCAAGCTGATATTCATACAGCAACATTGATTTTCAGAAGAAAGACTGCAAGTTTAATATTGCTTTTAAAATAGTTCAACAAAAGGAAATACAATATTGTGTATCCAACAATTTACACAGTATTCTCAATTAGTCTATTTTTGCTCTGCATACAAAAATAGTGCAAACGACTGCATGTCTCAAGGAAATACAAAGCAGTGATATTTATTCCCTGAATGATTTTTAAATTAAATAGTCGAGCGAGTGATTTAATGATCCACTTATTTACAACAAAATACTGGCCTAACAATGTAACGTACAGAACGTGTCAAAAAAAATATTTCTATAACCTATATTAGCCAGCCATTTTTAGTAAAAATATTCCATGTGGTTCACAAACCCATCACAAAAAATTATCATAAAGAAATTATAATTTTTTCCCCCTAAAACTCTATAATAATTTTAGAATGAATATACCATCACAACAGTAATAGTTTTCAAAAGTATTTTATGTCAACTTCCCTTGTACGAAATCTCTTTGAGGTTTTCTGTCATGTATGATAAAACAGGAAGACTTTAAATGAGTCATTTGTCCTCTTCATTTGTATACGTGACAAAAGCAGAGTTTATGCATGTTAGCGTGATTCACTCCACACATCGGTGGGTGTCACATCGGTATAAAAGGGCCCTGGGGTGAACGCTGTAATGGCACACAAGTGACATTAACTCCCTCAATGATTCCTCAGTGCTCACATGGCTTTTTATAGTCCCTACAACCCCAAAGGGGACAGAATAAAGTGGTAACGCCAACTGCTTTATCACCACTATCGCGGTTCACATTTGTGTAAGTTTATTTATCAAGCAGGTCCTCTGGGATGGTAATTAGCTTTGAGTCTGTGGTGGCCGCTGGGTTCCTCCTGATATTGGGTTTGTGAGCTGTAAAGGGGATCATTAAGCAACCGGGTCAATGAAAGATGTACCTGTGTTGACCTTGGACGTGACCCGCGCCAAGTCAATCCGTCTTGGATGGGGGATGGGAGCGGTGGGCTGGCGGGGACTGTTTTTCCGACGTTCCGATAGTTTGCTGACTTTAGAAAGGGGGGCGAAAATTCCTGGAGAGGGACAGAGAGAAGTTATTTTGTTGAGAACAGACAAGAATCGGCAACTATATACATTACATATGTGAAGATTAATATTACGTGTGTCAATATCATAATTGAAATGCGAATTAAAAATTTGCCCGGAAGGGTGCAACGTTGTGAGAAAAACTATTGTTACATATGACGAAATATCATCAGGGGTGCATTCCCAAAACCATCATTAGCTAACTATGGTCGTTAGTTCTATTGAACTGTATTGGTAACGACGGAACTTGCGACCATAGTTGTTTTGGGAAACGCACCCCAGATCAAGCATGTGACCGATAAAATTCCACTCTGTGACTATTGTCATGGTTGAAGCTAGTTAAATATTCAACATAGAACAAACAAACAAACATACATACATACATGGTTAATTAGTAAAAAATGACACAAGTCACTAGTCATGCTCAAATGTTGCTGTTTCTTACTGTCACAACTGTGGCTGGTTAAGACAAGCAATAAAATTTAAATAGAGACTGTTTGATGTTTTATCAAGTTTTACCTGGTTATCTACTTTGGCTGCGTTTACACTGCAAGTCTTAATGCACAAATCCAATCTTTTGACCATATCCGACTGGTATCCGATATCTGGGTTTACATTAATTCCCGCCCAAAAGGATTGTCTGCAGTGATGGCTTTACTATGCACATGGTAGACCCTCAGGTTTTAAATGACCGTGCTATTAAAATTATTTATATAATTCACGTCGAATGGCCATTATTATTTGCCAGCATGGACAACGGCTGTCATGGATGTTTTGCAGCACAAAATCTGACTGAACAGAACCCACGTGCGAGCGAGTGAATGATTGATTGTGAAGCATTGCGAACAAGCTTGTCGGTTTAATTACAAAAACTGCTAAGTTATCACCTCATTGCTGAGAAATATAATGTAGCTTTTAGCATTGTATTTTCAAAATGCACAGGGCAGGGGTTGAAAACCACCTCCTGAATGTGCAATTTCTGACCTATAAAAAATTTCCATTTCAATAAAATGCGAGCGCATACAGCACGCCGGAATTAAAACGCCATTAAAAATCTTTATGAGCAAACGTGTCTCCCTCGCATTGGGAGTTCTGTGGAGAATCGGATATGTGTGTTTAGACGTAGGTAGGATGTCCAGATATCGGGATGTGTATCCGATTAAAATCCACATTTGGAAGTGTCTCAGATCGGATGCAGAAAAATCGGATCTCTCATGGGTTTTTGTGTTTACACGTGTGCAACAAATTCCGATCTGTCAGATGTGAGCAAAAAAAATCTGATTTTTTGTGCCAGTGTAAACGCAGCCTTAGTAAACATTACCCATTACTAATTATATTGAAATATTATTATGACACACTTGTCAAAGTCATAGCTGGTTTTGGAAGAGACATGGCTCTTTTTTTTTTTTTTTTTTTTTGGTGATTTGTTGTGCCCGGTTAGCTGGTTAGTGAAATTACACTGACAAGTTAACTATGTATGCTTATATACCATCATATTACAACTGTCAGAGATGTGGCTGGTCAAGAAAAAAAAAGAAAAAAAAAAAAAGAGATTAACACACAAAAAAGACATGATTCCTTGGTGATCTATCATGTTGCCTCTGTTTTACGATTTAGCAAACATTCCACTTACTAGTTAGCTCGTTATATTGCCATAACACACTTGGAAATCATAGCTAGTTATGTAAGATATATCATTCATTCCTCGATGCTTTGTTGTGCCTGGTTAGCTAGTTACTAAAACATAACACTCACTAATTAGCTAGTTATACTCAAATATCACTATAACACACTTGTCAAAGTTGTAGCTGGTTATGGAAGAGATATGACTCATTCCATGGCAATTTGTTGTGCCTGATTTATTAAAAATTAATCTCACTAGTTAGCCTTATATATTGTTATATCACATCTGTCCAGTTCATGGCAGGTTAGATATATAATGGTGTTAAAAATTATTAGAACACTAGCATTTTCACCAGCTAAAATTTTTTTAAAGTCAGTCATTTCTATCTTTTGCTGTAGTGTGTCAGCAGGAAATATAAATTAACATTTCCAAACATTCATGTTGCCATTAATTGTAATAATTAATCTCCAGTGAGATTTTTGTTTGCACGAGTCTGACAACAGCCAGTGCTCCATACATCTGTTCATCTGACCTCATCATCATTCAGTCTGTCTGGAATGACATGAAAAAACAGAACAAACTGAGAGAGACTAAATCCTGAAGAACTATGGCAATGTCTCTAAGATGCTCCAAGAAACCTACCTGCAAAGCTACAGTAGTGTTAAAAGTTTTAGGCTCTTGTAAAAATGGTGTAAAATGAGGATGCTGTCAAAAATAATGTCATAAATAGATTTCTTTATCAATTAACTTCTATTAACTAAATTAAATCAACATTTGGAGTGACCATCCTTTGCGTTTAAAGCAACTTTTGCACATAGTTTTTCAGGTAGCTTTGCAGGGAGGTCTCTTGAAGCACCTAACCCTAAATTAAACTCAGTTATGCTCATCCCTCACTTATCACATTTTCCCTCACTTATCATTTGTTTAGAGAAAAAAAAAAAAAAAAAGTCAAAAAGACATGCTTTGTTGCTTGACTTCTTATTGCTCCAGATTAGCTAGCTAGTGAACATTACACTCAATAGTTATCTAGTTGGGCTAAAATATCACAGGATCACACTTGTAACGGTCTGGTTAAATTGAGATTTATATAAAACAGACATGACTCATTCCTTCATTTTGTTGCACCTGGTCAACTTACAACCCGAATTCCAGAAATGTTGGGACATTTTTTTTTTTAAATTTGAATAAAATAAAAACTAAAAGACTTTCAAATCACATGAGCCAATATATATATATATATATATATATATATATATATATATATATATATATATATATATATATATATACATACATACATACATACATACATACATATATATATATATACATATATATATATACATACATATATATACATATATATATACATATATATATATATATATTTTTTATTTTTTTTTTTTTTTTTCACAATACAACATAGAGAACATAACAAATGTTTAAACAGAGAAATTTTACACTTTTATCCACTAAATGAGCTCATTTCAAATTTAATGTCTGTTACAGGTCTCAAAAAAGTTGGCATGGGGGCAACAAAGGGCTGAAAAAGCAAGAAATTTTGAAAAGATTCAGCTGGGAGAACATTTAGCAACTAATTAAGAGAGGCAGAGTCTCTCAGAAGTAAAGATGGGCAGAGGCTCTCCAATCTGTGAAAGAGTGCGTAAAAAGATTGTGGAGTACTTTAAAAACAACATTCCTCAACATCAAATTGCAAAGGCTTTGCAAATCTCATCATCTACAGTGCATAACATCAACAAAAGATTCAGAGAAACTGGAGAAATCTCTGTGTGTAAGGGACAAGGCCAAAGACCTTTTTTGGATGCCCGTGGTCTTCAGGCCCTCAGACGACACTGCATCACTCATCGGCATGATTCTGTCATTGACATTTCTAAATGGGCCCAGGAATACTTCCAGAAACAATTGTCGGTAAACACAATTCGCCATGCCATCTGCAGATGCCAACTAAAGCTCTATCATGCAAAAAAGGAAGCCATATGTGAACATGGTCCAGAAGCGCCGTTGTCTCCTGTGGGCCAAGGCTCTTTAAAATGGACTGTTTCAAAGTGGAAAAGTGTTCTATGGTCAGACGAGCCCAAATTTGACATTCTTATTGGAAATCACAGATGCCGTGTCCTCCGGGCTAAAGAGGAGGGAGACCTTCCAGCATGTTATCAGCGTTCAGTTTAAAAGCCAGCATCTCTGATGGTATGGGGGCGCATAATTGCACGGTATGGGCAGCTTGCCTGTTTTGGAAGGCACTATGAATGCTGAAAGGTATATAAAGGTTTGAGAGCAACATATGCTCCCCTTCAGATGACGTCTATTTCAGGGAAGGCCTTGTGTATTTCAGCAGGACAATGCAAAACCACATACTGCAGCTATTACAACAGCATGGCTTCGTAGTAGAAGAGTCCGGGTGCTGAATTGGCCTGCCTGCAGTCCAGGTCTTTCACCTATAGAGAACATTTGGTGCATCATTAAACAAAAAATACGTCAAAGATGACCACGAACTCTTCAGCAGCTGGAAACATATATCAGGCAAGAATGAAATTCCAACACCAAAACTCCAGAAACTCATAACCTCGATGCCCAGATGTCTTCAAACTGTTTTGAAAAAAAGAGGAGATGCTACACCATGGTAAACATGCCCCCGTCCCAACTATTTTGAGACCTGTAGCAGGCATCAAATTTGAAATGAGTTCATTTTTTTTTTTTTTTTTGCATAACATTGTAAAATTTCTCAGTTTAAACGTTATCCATGGTCTATTGTGAATGAAATATTGTCTCATGTGATTAGAAATAATTTTAGTTTTCATTTTATTCAAATTTAAAAAACATCCCAACATTTCCGGAATTTGGGTTGTACTAGTTAACTAATTATTTTACAATACTCTTTGCAAGTCACAATCATATGGGAAAAACATTTCCATTTATACTCTTACCATGTTTAATCGGGCAGGTGAAGTACTGAATGCCAGCTACCGATCCATCATTCTTGCCCACTGGTTGGTGAAGCTCCACTCCAGCCCAGAGACCACCAGCAAACTCTGTGCTGCCGCAGAACCGCAGAGTCCCGACCTTGCAAAACAAGCAAGAGCCGCAGAGTAAACTAAGATTTACACTTTTCCTTAATGCATTCAATCACAGGACCACAGGAGCATCCTGCTGAAACACTTTAACAAACGGAGGGGAGGCTCTGTGGGGACAGTGTGAGAAATAGTTTTCTGGCCGCGTGGGCTGCCAAGGCGATAATACATGTTCAATAGACCTGTTTCACGCTCTCTTTATCTTGCTCCGTACTCCGGAGGGCAATGAAAAGTGATTACTTCTTTATTCCAGAAACAAACAAGCACATTCGCACACAGCGGCACATATTTAGGCCCGTTCAACCAGTCGCCGGAGAGCCGACCTTGTTTTCTTATGTGCCGACATTCATAAACAGGCAAATGAGCTTGGATAAAAATAATGTTAAAAGTAAAATGGGGATCAAAGAAAGCCAGCGGCGCCAAGGATCCCTGAAGATAATGGGGTTTTGATTAGCCAATCTGCAGATTCTAGGCACTCTGCTCACTTTAGTCCCAATGTGGCGGAGGATTTCATTAATGGATAATTTGGTTTGTAGGTAAGAGAGGGCGAGAGTCAGCCAAAAAAAAAATACAATAATAAAATAAAAATGTAAAAGGAATTATTTCTTCAAGGACAATACAGATGAGCAAGCCCTCTAGTCTCTTTACTCTTCTTTCAGTTTTCTGACCCACTATTGTCCTTACCCACTGCAAATGGATTTGAGAGCCCCAGCTGAATCCCTGTCCATTACTGATGATGTCACAATGGGCTACAGCTTGCAATGCAGCTTCCTTTTAGCTGTAGTGAATTGCAGACAGTTATACAGCATGTAGGACAGATTTGATTGTGTGGCACCTTTAGGATACTGTTCAGTGACATTTTATTTCTTGGCTGGGAGCAGTGCATGAAGTCATTTCTTTCCGACAAAACTCATTTTGCGGAACATTGAGTGGGAGTGTACCTGTTTCTATTAAATTTGATTTCTCAACGGCTTCAATCAATATCAATCACAGCAAACCCATTATGTTTGAACTCTAGCATGTGTAACACGTCTTTATATTTGATGCGAGGAACAACAAGCACACGCATTTCCTTGATTTTTGAAGCAAATGTAAATTTTTTCCAGCACAGATATATAAAACACATAGGGGATACCCGGGGTACAAAGCGCCTTTGATATTATTTTCATCTAAACTAGTGGTCGACCGATATAGTTTTTTTGACAGTCGATTCCGATGCCGATATCATGGAAAGCAGGGTGGCCAATAGCCGATATAATTTTATATATTTTAATTAAAATTAAAGAAATCTGAAATCATTTGAAAATGGATTAAAAAATAAATGTGTAAAATAAACATACTTATACTTTAGATGACAAAGTTTTTTCACAAATAAATAAACATTTAATAAAAATATAATTAAAAAGGAAGTAAACACTTAACCAACAGTGCACTCAGTATTCTAGGAAGTTTGTGTGCATTGGGAATCATATTTTTTCAAATAAAATCAAGGTAACACTCATTTTACATACAGCACACAGTGAAAATGACATGAATATGACAGTGGGCAAATGCATAAAGCGCAGCATAATTTGAAACCACGAGTTGATCGCGCGTCTCCAGTGAAGCTGAACTCTCTTGTCCGCATTCAATTCGCACGGACCGACCGTCACGCAGAGCACACGTGATCATGCAGGACACAAATGCACACTTCACAAGATCTCAGCTAGATTCGACTCTGCAAGGTTTGTGAAATTAAATGTTCATTAATCATTCAAAGATTTGTTTAAATGATATAAATGTGTATTTGCTGAATGCTGACAGCAAAAGAGAAAGTATTATAATGTTTGCCATTCTATTATATGTTCTATTTCTATAATAATACTTTTTTGTATACATTTTAATTCCTTTGTTTAACTGTTTTATAGACAGACTTCTATCCGTATTAAACAGAACTGTTAATGACGACAGTAAACAAGAGGGAGAATGTGAGCACTTCTCAGTGCCATCAAAATAAAAGTCCCGATCGCATCGGCCAAACAGGAAAAACTTATCGGCCAATGCCAATATTTGAAAAATGCCAAATATCGGGCGATATATCGGCCTTGGCGATATATCGGTCGACCACTAATCTAAACCACTAGATGGCACAAAAACGTGGCGTAGCACTTTCCAAAACATTCGCTTCTCAAGATGCACGTGTATATTTGTCTGATCCTTGACGCGATCGCGTGCAGCAGTGCATAGTTGATTCTGTGCTTACTTGATCTAATATTTGATGTTTTTTAAAATGTTGTAGATTTAAGTAGCAAACGAGAATCGCTAAAATTAATGCATTTTGAGACAAAGGTCTTCTTTATGATTTTCACTTTTGTTTAAGATAATTAAAGCAACAGTTTTTAAATAACGAAATAATATGTAAAAGTATGGTATTTGGGGTAAAAAGCGCCCCTGCTGTTGGGGCTAAACACACACAGTAATTAACATGATAATTAATAGATGGCTGACTTTTCCATTTGTTGACATGACATGGTTAGATTCAGATGGCAAATATCATATATTACAGGGGTGTCAAACTCAGTTCCCGGAGGGCCGGAGCCCAGCAGAGTTTAGATGCAATCCTAATTAAACACACCTGATCCAGCTAATCAAGTCCTTCAGGCTTATTTGAAAACTACATGGTTTGTGTGTTGGAGCAGGGTTGGAACAAAATTCTGCAGGGCTGCGGCCCTCCAGGAACTGAGTTTGACACCCCTGATATATTATGTTGGGTGTTTCCATATTAGAGATAATAACCATGTTTAGAATGAAACCATCATATTTAAAAACATGATATTAATCATATCATATAATAAAATATCATTTGTTGTTACTACTGTAAATATATTCAATTATTGGATCTCCTTCAATACTTCCAGAATCTTTACTTATTAAAATTATTTTGTTTCTGTATTTTACAATATATATTTTTTTTATATTAATATATTTTAATGACGGTATATTTGTTGAACAAAAAATTATTATTTTATTTTTCAAAATAAGCAGAAAATAGTACAAACTTTGCTAATGTGATTGTTTTGAACAATTATTAACTTAGACATTATTAAAAAAAAAAACAAAAAAAAAAACAACTATTTTATTTTTAAGTATTTGTATCAATACCGTGTGCCTTTTACCCCATGCTAGTGAGCCTTTTACCCCGTGTGCGGGGTAAAAGGCCCCTCTTGCCACCTCATACATTTATAAGATTTTTAAACAAAATAAACAACTTGAATGATTTATTTTCTGTTGCTCCATTAATGTTCAATACAACGTACATATTTTTTTTCTGCAATTATACATTTTAGGTGCAGTGAATAGAACATTTTTTCTTAAGGTGGGCTTTTAGCCCCGTTGTACCCTATACTTTTTTTTTTTTTTGATTTAGGTTTCATTAACCTAACAAATTTGCATGTTTAACACTGCTTTTAAAGGAATACACATACCTTGCTGTTCGTGGTTTGTTTAGACATGATAAACACATAAATGTTTAATATTTTAGAAATACACACATATATACATATAAAATGTATACACATGAAATGGCCCCACAATATCAAAATGTTCATGATTTTCATGATTTATCACCTCTGTGGGGACATTTGGTTCACACACACAAAGTGGCCCCTCAAATATATTAAGACACGTAAGCCACAACAAAAAAGCATTATATAATAAAATATAACATATTATTATGGTTGTAATGATACAGTATTCATATTGAACTGTTCGGTACGAGGCTTTCAGTTTGGTATGCATTAAAAACAGAACGATTCGTTGGACTAATCCTATTACATCTGGAAAATAAAAGAGCTTAAAGTGTGTGAAATAAAATGCTCTCAGTGCTACTGTGCTCAAAAAAGCAGCCCAAATGACGTAACAGGCAATGTGCTGTCTGCCCAGTGGTGTAGCGGATGGTCACGCAGGGCACACACTGCAAAAGGCCCCACGATAACCTCCCCTTGCTGGGTTGCGTCGAAAGACGATGATCTTGTATCGACAATAGCCAGAGATATTGTCAAAAACATCAATTATGTGTATTATACAATGAATTATACGAGACCCTGGACCATAAAACCAGTCATAAGGGTCAATTTTTTGAAACTGAAATTTATACATCATCTGATAAGCTTTCCACTGATGTATAGGACAATATTTGGCTGAGATACAACTGTTTAAAAATCTGCAATCTGAAGGTGCAAACAAATCAAAATATTGAGAAAAACATCAAATATGTTTGCTCATTACATGGTCAAAGAAATTAAGAATTATGCAGTACCTTTTGACCAGCAATGATAACTTTGTCTCCAATGTGAAGTCCCATACTTGAAAGCTGTGCATGAGCTTTATCCGAGAGGAGACCCGGAGGTCGGGCAGGCAGGAGCGGGAGGAGTGCGTCAGGTCTGGGGAGGACCTCCTGCAGCAGTGCACGCAACTCTTTAGCCTGAACCGCAGCATCAGTTATTTCAAGAGGCATGTCTAGAGGCTCTGGAACAACATCAGCCGGACACTGGCCCTTATCATTCTAAAAAGATAAGAGGTTGTTGAAAGGTTGAATGGAAGCATGTCTAAAAACACACATAAATGACATATATAAAAACATCCTACATGAAATAGCAACAAGTTAAAGGAAAAACCAACACAAAGTGTCCTAGTACGGTGTTGGGACACCACATAAGGCATCACAGGATCATTATAAAATAAGGGAGATCTCTCAGAACAACTTTGTATTGATTTCCAGGATGGATCTCTATGAGTCAGCTTTAGGGAAACTCCAGCTAACAAACTACTTATAATGTAAAGTAGTTAAGCTGCAGTCAAACAAATCTTTTAAAAAAAGTATTTGGATTCACTACCACCAACTAACATAACGTGTCTAACTAAATTGAAGCTATTTAAGGAGAAACTTTTTTTTTTTTTTTTTTTTTTTAAATCATGCAACTGATTGTATTTTCATAACAGTTTTAATTAGGATCTCAATTAGGATGGCTGCCTCAAACTCAAACACATGAAATCACAATAAATAAAACTAAAAATTATAATTGTATAACTAGACTGGGGGGATGTCAATATGAATATCTACCTCTAAATTTAGTTATTATTAGAAGCAATACAGAGATTATTTTATTTTGAGGGTGGCATGGTGTAGCAGATATTGCTAAACAAATTCAACAATCAAAAAAAAAAATAATGATAAAAAGAACAATCTATTGCAAAATGCTGCAGGCTGCTTATAGAGTTCACTATTGATTGCTGACTTAAAAGTGTTGTTTTTTTTTTTTCTTTTTCATAAAAACATCATTTAATATGCAGCATTTAGTCATGCTAAACTGCTACCTGTTAAAGAAAACAGATTCTTTATTGGAAAATCTACACTATTTTGTAAACAGCTCAGCTGTCGTGTTATTAAAAAAAAAAAAAAAAATGTTACCTTATTTTCAAGAATCTGAGTCACATTTTTTTTTAATCATCTGAAATGTGCTGCGACTTATATTCCAAAGCAGCTTATATAATGCAATTATAAAGTCAAGCCCACAACACATTTGCAAAGTGCACACATCTGGATTTGTGCCGAATGAGAGAGGTTACATGAGCCCAAGTTTATTTCTATGGCACATTTCCCACACACCCTTAATTCCAGTTTCACTTTAAATAATTTAGGATTGGCATTTATAATAATTATATTAAATGCCACTATAATTTATGTTTGTTTTACACACATGTACATACAGTGCCCTCCACAAATATTGGCACCCTTGATAAATATCAGCAAAGGCGGCTGTGAAAATAAAACTGCATTGTTTATCCTTTTGATCTTTCACTCAGAAAATTCACAAAATTCTAACCTATCATTGAAGTAAAACAATTGAAGGTGGGGAAAAAATCTCATGATGAAATAAATGTTTTTTCTCCAATGAATGTTGGCCACAATTACTGGCACCTCTAGAAATTCTTATGAGTAAGGCAAGGCAAGTATATTCCCTGCTATCTCTGAAGTATATTCCCATTCATATTTAAAAAATTTTTTAGCACACCAGGGTGACTAGGAGCATGAAATTGTCCAGCCATGACTTCCTGTTCCACAGGATAATAAATATGAGGAACACAAAGGCCAAATTCCCTTTATCATCCATCACAAGGAGTAAAACCTAAGAATATAGTTTTGATGTGCAGAACAAGATTGTTGAGCTTCACAAAATAGAAAGTGGCTGTAAGAAAAGAGTTAAAGCACTGCAAATTTCCATTTCAAACATCAGGGCAATAATTAAGAGGTTCCAATCAACTAAAGATGTTACAAATCTGCCTGAAAGAGGACGTGTCTATATCGTCCTAATGCACGGTGAGGAGGAGAGTTTGAGTGGCCAAAGACTCTCCAAGGATTACAGCTGTAGAATTGTAGAGATTAGTTGAGTCCTGGGGTCAGAAACCTAAAAAAAAAAATTATATTATATTATATATACATATATATCAAACATCCCCTACATCAGTGGTTTTCAAACTTGTTCCTGGGGACCCACAGCTCTGCACATTTTGCATGTCTCCCTAATTTACACACCTGATTCAGATCATCAGCTCATTAGGAAAGAGCTCCATGAACTCAAATGAGTGTGTCAGATAAGGGAGACATGCAAAATGTGCAGAGCAGTGGGTCCCGAGGAACAGGATTGAAAATCACTGCCCTACATCACCACATGTTGTTCGGGAGGGTTTCAAGGAAAATTCTCCTCACTCATCCAAAAACAAACTCCAGCAAATTCAGTTGTCAGACATGACTGGAACTTCAAATGGCACTGGCTTCTATGGTCAGATGAAACTGAAAAAAGAGCTTTTTTGGCAAACCCACAAGATGAGTTTAGTACAATCAGGGATAAAAAAAAAAAAGTACCCCATGTCCACGGTTAAATATACTGCTGGATCTTTAATGCTGTCGGCCTGTTTTTCTGCCAGATGCATGGCATCATGGATTCTATCAAATACCAACAGATCAAAAATCAAAACCTAACTGCCTGTGTTAGAAATCTTATAATGGGCTGTGTTTGGATCTTCCACCAGGACAACAATCCAAAACAAACATCAAAATAAACACAAAAACGGGTCACTGAGCACAAAATGAATCTTTTACATGGCTGTCCCTGTCCTCTGACCTGAACCCTACAGAAAATGAGTGGGGTGAACTGAAGAGAAGAAGTACTAACATGGAGCTGTGAATCTGAAGGATCTGGAGATTCTGTATGAAGAAAATGATCTCTGATCTCTTATCAGGTGTTCTCCAAACTCTTCAGGCATTATATGAGAAAACTCAGAGCTGTTACCCAGGAAAATGATGTTGCAATAATTGGGTGCCAATAATTGTGGCCAACATGAACTAGAGAAAGCATTTATTTCACAATCAGATTTTCCCCCCACTTTCAATTGTTTTAATTCAATGAGGTTGTAATTTTGTGATTTTTTTGAATGAAAGATAAAAAGGATAAACAATGCAGATTAATTTTCACAGCCACCTTTGCTCATATTTACCAAGGGTGCCAATACTAGTGGAGGGCACTGTGTGTGTGTGTGTGTGTGTGTATATTATATATATATATATATATATATATATATATATATATATATATATATATATATATATATATATATATATATATATATATATATTTTTTTTTTTTTTTTTTTTTTTTTACTTTTAAATTTAAATTTGTAGTTGTTGGAGTTAGGGGAACAAAAATATAAGAGCTAATAATCTTTGTAAATATATATTTATTATTATTATTTTTTTTTTTTTTTTTACATTTATGTGTTTACATAATAATGTTTATTTACATTATTTTTTAATGTAGTAATACAATGTAACTTACACAATAATACAAGTCAACTGATTGTTTTTATTTTATTTTATTTTTTATTTTTTATTATATTTTCTCTCAACAATGTGATTTTGACCCAGTGCGACTTCATTTCTGGAAAATACAGAAAGTACTGGTGCAAGCTAAACTGAATCACTGAAGGCAAACACATGGCAAGAGCTTGCACACTAGATGAAAATATTTAACAGTATGTTTCACCAGCCCCCTCCAGCTAAACAGCTCAATGCCTCTACTGCAGCACAGCTCAACAGCATTTTTAAATGTATCACACAGCCAACTGCCTGAGTAGTGGACTTCTTGTGCCCTTCCTTGTCTTATCCTACAATGTGTTGTGGCAGGCACCAAGCTGGAACCAGACAAGGAAGATGGCCAAAACAAATGCGTCATCCTTGACATGGCTTGGCTGACGAGCAGTAACTGTGTTTCGCTTTTCCTCAGCCCATTGGCTCTCTGCGGGCTTTAGGCTTAATGTGCTTGCCCATCTCAGCAGCCTCATACCCTGTGCTCATTAATATGTGGACGAGGGAGTCCATGTCCATGTTTGGGACATCCATTTTGAGAGCCTTTCTTCACATCGAGAAAAGCTGAAAGGGTTTGATGTACCACACATTTCTTAGACAGCAGGGTACTGTGTTGGAGTTGCTTTCCATCTTCAGACACATAAATGTAGAGCTCCTGACAACTGGAAACTAAGGACTCTCAATTTGTAATGGGATCATAGATAAACAACACCGCTGGGTGATGTTGTGCCTCATGCAGCTCCATACATCAACTGAGTCTTTTACTACCACAGTGTGAGACAATAGCTCTGTTCCAAAATCTAGTGAGTGACCTACCTAAACAGCATTTTAAGGCCTCATGGATGAACTTCAATCAGAGGTAGAATAAAATAGCTTTGGCCAAATTATGAAGAAGCATGTGATATATAGAATAAGGAAATCACAGAATGTATTATGCCAAGTTCAGTGAAGAAATAAATAAATAAATAAATACATTTTTTGGCAGACAAAGCATCAAAAATTGCCTTGTTAGCTTAGCAACATGCTAACGTTAAACTCTCCAGTGTGGAGAAACTGAGATGGGAGAAGGAGATGAGACAACAGCAACAATAAACTACTGGATACCACAACAATAACAGACAATGAGTGCTCGTATGAGAGGGTTACGAAATACCCTCAAATGATTTTTTTATCGTTCACAATTTTTGGAGAGAAATAGCACAAACACTTGACGAGGATGAAACCTTCTTGTGAGCATGTGTTGACTGTCTGTTTTTGCCAAAAAGAAAAAAAAAAGATGGACAACACCTCCACTTCCTTCCACTTTACAAAAAGTGAAGCCAAAATATCACAGAAATGGCCGCTGTCATCTTGAGTCAATGACATCATTTAGAGCCCAAGTCTGCAGTAGTGATAATTAGCTGGAGCTACGGTATCAAAGTCTTGCCCAAACTCCCATAGACCCAATCGCAAGCTCACAAACATGACGCCACACCCTGTTTTTATAGTATCTAATATCTAACTAAACCTAAGCTTATTTGGACAAAAAAAAAAAAAAAAAAACACTTGAACATATATTAGCATCATGATAACCACATAAAGTGGCGACAACCATCTTTAGGAACAAAATTATGTGAGGAGTAATTTGATTTTTTTTTTTTTTTAGCTTGGTTCACATCTCATTCGTTTACACTGAGAGGGTGGAGTTTATGACTTATACTGCAGCCAGCCACCAGGAGGCGATCAAAGTTTTTTGGCTTAACTTTTCAGGAAGTGTGAGGCACACCTGATTTTTCCACATGCTATCAATTGGAGGGATATTTTAAAATGCTGTGTGTTCAGTAGGGCCAACCCCAATAGCCGACTAACCGTTAGTCGACCAAAGGAGGCTTAGTCAATCAAAATTTAGTTGCTTAGTCGCAGAAAAAAAAATCTACAGAAAGTGGCGAAGTCACATAGTTCGTGACAGCCAGATCATTAACAGCTGATCTCTAATTACAGTACATCTGTCAGGATATGCAAACGTTCATTTCGAGCAACGACTTCAAATGTGGTGTGATCGGACATTGCATGTTTAAGTTAGTGTAAAAGAAGTCATTTACTGTTGCCAACAAGTGGCGGTATGATTATAACTGAATATTGGTCTTAAGATGTGTTATGGCCAGGACTCTTATAAAACGTGTAAAACGGGGTAATAAAAGTGTGGAAATTTTAGGACCTGTGTACCTTCACTCTGTCCTCCAATTGTCTGGGCCTGCTATCAGTATGTGTATTTGTGTTTATGTGAGTGTATGCATGTGTGTGTGTGAGAGAGAGAAAGTCTGCGAGAGTGTAAGTGTGAGTTTTGTGTTTCTGCCCCTGACATTCCTGCACAAGGTTGTAGCACTGTAATTCATAAATGTGATCTAACAAAGGTAAAGGGCAAATCTGGACCATATATGCTGTTTATATTGCTTGTAATTGGTATGAAGTAAATATCTGTTGAGTATTTTAACATATAGTTTTTGATCGTGTTGAATTAAAAACCCAAAACTGCAGTGGATCCACCAGACCCACGAACACTGGCTGAGTAACAAAAATATGAACACCACACAAGGGTTAAGTTAGTGTGAAACAAGTCACTTCCTGTCACCAGCAGGTGGCGCTATAATTTTAACTAAATATTGGCATGTAGATGTCTTCAGGCCAGGACTATTATAAAACGTGTGAAGTTTGAGGCAGATTGGGCATTGTATGAATGAGTTACAACAGCTTCCTGTGTCATTGTATTAATAGCATGCTTTAGCACATAGTAAGTGTTGCTAGCATGTTTGAGCATATTTCTAGCATGTTTAGCACATAATGGCATATTTTACTGTGTTGTTAATAGTGCATCACAGTGTTAAACATGTTACTTCCTGTTGCCAGTAGATGGTGCTATAACTATAACTGAATATGAGCATGTAGATGTCTTCAGGCCAGGATTCTAATCAAACGTGAAGTTTGAGGCAGATTGGACATTGTATGCATGAGTTACAACAACTTCCTGTTTGATGGCATTAATAGCATGCTTTAACACTTAGCAAAGTGTTGCTAGCATGTTTGAGCATCTTTCTGACATTTTTAGCAAACAATGACATATTTTACTGTGTTGCTAATAGTGTTTCACAGTGTTAAACATGACACTTCCTATTGACAGTAGGTGGCGCTATGACTATAACTGAATCTTGGCATGTAGATGTGTTCAGGCCAGGACTTTCATAAAATGTTAAGTTTCGGGCAGATTGGACACTGCATGCCTGAGTTACATCAACTTCCTGTTTCACTGCATTAATAGCATGCTTTAAGACTTAACTAAGTTTTGCTAGCATGTTTTAGCATGTTTCTAGCATGTTGCTAGCCTATTTAACACTTGCTGATGATTTTTAATATGTTGCTAGGAGTCAGTACCAATGTTAAACGTCACTTCCTGTTGCCAGCAGGTGGCACTATGACTATAATCGAATACGGGCCTGTAGATGTGTTCAGGACAGGAGTATTATGAAACTTCTTAAATTTGGGGCAGATTGGACACTGCATGCCTGAGTTACAGGAACTTCCTGTTTCACTTCATTAATAGCATGATTTAGCACTTAGCTAAGTGTTGCTAGTGTTTTATCATTGAAAGTGTTTTAATATGTTTCTAGCATGTTGCCAGCCTATTTAACACTTGTTGATGCTTTTTAATATGTTCCTAGTTCATAATAGTGTTAACCATGACACTTCCTGTTGCCAGGAGGTGGCGCTATGACTATAACTGAATATGAGCATGGACATCTGTTCAGGACAGAACTCCTATCAAACGTGTGAAGTTTGGGGCAGATCAGACATTGCTTGCCTGAGTTACAGCAACTTCCTGTTTCATGGCGAAACATCAAAATTTGTCAGGGACACGCCCCTTGACAAAAACTCAAGATCTTCGCAATTTAACGTTACAAAGGCCTTATGATAACTCTCACCAAATTTGAAGATGATCAGATTAAAACTGTAGGAGGAGTTTGTCAAAGTACGAGGCCTGGAAATGGCAAAAACTGCACAAAAATTGTACAGTAAATTCAAAATAACGTACTTCCTATTGGGTTTTGGATTTTGTACCAAGATACTTTTTTGTAAGTAATGGTGTGTGTATACCGATTTTTGTGCATGTACGTAAAACGTAGCTCGAGGCGCACTCCGTTGAAATTTTACAGGTGGCGCTATCGAGCCATTTTGCAACACCCACTTCTGAAACCCAAAGAACCAGAAGAAGAAGAAGAAGAAGAAGAAGAAGAAGAAGAAGAAGAAGAAACGGAGCAATTCCAATAGGGTCCTCAAACCATCGGTGCTCGGGCCCTAAAAAAAAATAAAATAAAATAAAAATAATAAATAAAATAGTTTTATATATATATATATATATATATATATATATATATATATATATATATATATATATATATATATATACATATATATATATATATATATATATATATATATATATATATATATATATATAAAAGAAATATTTTCAGATTATGTAATCTGTATGAAATTTGCACGTCCACTGTGGAGATGATGAGTCAGTCTCGTCAACTTCAGTGCAGCCGAAAATACAGAAAACACGTATCAATGAATTATTATAATGTTAGGGCAGTCTTCCTGCTGTTTTATTTTTTATTTTTTTCTGACGCATTCATTACATAATCATTACTTCTGCTGGTGCGCTGTGGCAAGCTTTATGTGTGTGCTTGAGCGCTGATAGTCTACAGGCAATTACAGGCTCATTATTACAAATTACATGGTTTATTAATATAAACGTGCGATTAGTCGACTAATTGTATAAAATGAACGACTATTAGTCGATCAGAAAAATCTTTAGTTAAGGGCAGAACTACAGTTCAGCAAAATCAAATTAAATCAAATCAAATTAAATTAAAGCTGCAGTCCGTAACTTTTTTTTTGGTTAAAAATGATCTGAAATCAATATTTGAGCAAGTACATAACCAGCCAGTGTTCAAAACTATCGCCTTACTTTAGTCCGATTCACAACGGTTAGCTTATAATAATGTTTTCTAATTTGAGTGGTACGGGTAGGTTTTCACGGGAAATTCGAGCATGACACTGCGTCATTACGTCACATCTGTAAACATAAAGAAGTTGTCCCGGCTACTAGGCTATCGCATGTGAGGATCCTGCAGGTGACGGATCGTTTAGCCTTTTCTCACAGCAGCTAGAATAATTAAATGTTTCATTTTGATGGCGGATTGTAATCAATAAAGGATTATGTGTTCATGAAGCACATGTAAATGAAATTAAATTATATTCCAGTTTTAAATGTGTGTCTGATTACAGATAGCCTGGGATTACACAAGATTTGTATTTTAAAGAAAACCAGTTCAAAGGGAGCATAATTTGCTTTTTGGGTTAATATGAAATTCGAATGGCATGACAATCAGAGATTAGACTGTACAGAAATTGAAATCTACACGCTTATACACACTATACTCACAGTCACGCAATGCTGATGTTGTTAACATTAATAATTTGAGAATAAAATATAATAATAATTTGCACGGTTTGATGTAATATGAGCTAACCGATCTTTAGATTAAATCACCATTGGTAGCACGATTTATGGTAATGCTTTTTTCCTCAGTTGGTCAGAACAAACATGGCAGACTTGTTACTTACTTGTTCAGATGGCAATATATGGTGAAAATTCTTATTTGGGTCATATATTCCAAGACGTAGGCTAGAATCTGTGATTGCGAAGTATAGTAAATATCCACACCGGTGCGGTGACTGACTGCCACACACACTCTTCAGAACATTAGATTCATCCGCGCTCGAGCCGTGCCGACTCACAACCGCAAGCAAGATAATTCTGCACTCGGCTGCAATTCCAGGTTTTCAAACAGAGATGGCGACAAAGAGGCAAAATGTATGGACTGCAGCTTTGAATAATCAAATCAAAACAGGTTATTGGAGTACATTTAACAAGAAAATACTACTTTAGTCTTTCCACTTAAATTTAATTTAAATTTAATTTAATTCAATGTGTTACTTCTCATTTCTTTGTAATTATTTGTGAAATTTACTAGCAATAAATGAAACAACGGTCCTGTAACAATTTATTTATTTATTTTATTTTTTTTTTCAGTGTACTAAAACACCAACATTTGCATCAAAACTAAAGTACAGTTTGGGTTTAAAGACTGTCTCAGTCAGTATGCAGCCTATTAAGGCAGCAGGTTTTGGACGGTAGCTTTTCTACAGGTGAGAAAAAAAGCTGCAAATTGTGCTAGTGCAATCACAAACACAAACACACACTCCCCGAACCCTCACTTTGATCTTTTTTTAGCTGAATCACAGAAAAATGAAAGGGTTGCGACTTTGTTCGTCAGTCCAAAAAAAATATCCAAGAGATGGATGATGTAGGCGCACACTGATGGGAGATATGCTGACTGTTAGTCTGAATGTCCTGACAAGTAGCACCCTTCTAACCTGTGCTTAGGTTATATCCCCGTCAGCTAACGTTAATATTGAACTGCATCCAAAACGATGCTGAATAAATGTTTATCACCATTATCGTGACATGAGTTTGTTAGCATGACACCGGTACTCAGCACGTAGGCAGTTTGGAAAACTCCTTTGTAGAAATGCCGATCGCTATGTTCTTAAAATATGGTAATTTATACAATAATCTGAGGTTTATATGCATTGCTCGTCTTCTAATCCATATGCCTGTACAGTAAATCATGCATAAATTCAAACAGACATGCAAAGTATAACCGCACACATGAACAAACACAAAGTGCTGAATCATCGTTTTGTGTCACCAAACGAACACATCTTCTGTTGAGGAGGCCTGAGGGGTTTGCTAATAATGAAACGATGCTCAGAAGATAAAGTTCATGAAGCTCAGTGTTGGCATGATCACAGTAAGCTGGAAAATACAGCCACAGTATTGTCTTTTTTTACGTAATTAGTGTGAAACAGCTCATTGCCTCATTCACTGCTTATGTAATGCAGGAATTTCCAAAATTATTCAAAGGTGATATTTGATTACGGTCCTCTGGTATCAAAGAGCAAACAACAAAATCATATTTTCTGAAACAGAAGCTGACACTGCACCTTAAAAAAAAAAAAAAAAAAAGGTTCAGCCCATTTCCTTAGTGTACCTCATTTCCACTGCGCAAGACTGCAACCTAGTGGTTAGCAAAAGTGTCAGCAGAAAGATCAGCTACTCCATTTCAGCATCATAATGATGTAGAGCTCCATGTCTGTCGGATGAAAGATGACTCACTGAGATGGTCATATAACTCCACTGGGAGGCGTATGAAATAATATCATAAGAGACAATGAATGAAGATGAAGAAAAAAAAAATCTATTTGAAATAGTCAAAAGGATCACTGTGCAGTGTAAAAAGTTTTTGGCCAATGTTAAGCAAAACAGGTGTATTCAGGTGACGGTGAGCAACAATAGTTTGCTATTTTCCAAACTCCTTTCCCACATATTATACCTTTGTTTCCTATTGTCAGTGTTGTTGCTTGGCAACAAGGCATATTTTTATGGCTAAACCTCAGCTGCTCCAGAACGTTCTTCACAGACACAAAAGTCTGCCAAGCCTGTTGTTACAACGTTATCAGATGATTTGATGTTTGTTTCCCTGCACTGACGATATCTCTATTAGAGTGTCGGTTGAGAAACAAAAACCGAGCTAAAAAAACATCTCCTGACTGACGAGCAATGGACAGATGCCCAGAGAAAAACACTGGCAACAAACAAGCCGCACTACTGGCAGAGATAACGCGGGGTAAAAAACGAAGGATGGAAAACTCTGGCTGCCTCACAACAGAGAAGAAAAAACAGCAAAATCGAGCATCACGCCAGTTCCTATTTTATGTTCTGGCAGTAGAGCTGATAAACCCTTAACATGCAAACAAACCTCTCTGACTAATGCCCTACTAAAGGATCCGCTGAACTGAAATGCATGCATTTTACAAAAGTTTAAATAATATCAATAATTCAGTGACATCTGCTGTTTGTGAGGAGAATGACCCCTGGCGGTGACGCTCCGTGAGTGTAAAATGAGTTCAGGGAGAGAAATGAGCATGACTAATTTACTGCTGTGCTGATGGGACAGAATGAAAGGAAAATAATAAAGCTGGCTGTGAATGTGCGAGTGTGTGCGTCAGCCTGACCCTGTGTGCTCACTTAATATATCCATTTTTATTTATTTATTTATGTTTTATTTTTGAATACACTTTACAATAAGGTTCATTAGTTAACATTAGTTAACAACATTAGTAAACATGAACTAAGAATGAACAATACTTCTACAGCATTTATTAATCTTAGTTAATGTTAATTTAAGCATTTACTGATGCATTATTAAAATCACAAGTTGTGTTTGTTAACATTAGTTAATGCACTGTGAACTAACATGAACAAACGATGAACAACTGTATTTTCATTAACTAAGATTAATAAATAGTGTTTGTTCATGTAAGTTAATACATTAACAAATGTTAACAAATGACACCTTATTGTAAAGTGTTACCGAATAATTTAATATTTTGTATTATTTCTGAAAAAAAAATACTATTATCATTTTTATTATTATAAAAATCTACTTCCCCACACTATGTTGAACATTTTAAAAACATTTATAAAAACAACGACAACAACAACAATAATAATAAATGTATAATCAAATTTATATATTTTATTATTAATATAAAATCAGTCATTTCAAAATACTTGATTATTAATATTATTATTACTGTTGTTGTTGTTGTTGTTATTATTATTCAAAACATAATCTGTTTTTATGAAATATACTCTTATTCTAAAAATTGTACTTCCCTACACTTACATGCACATTTTAAAGCCATGCAAAGTAGTAGTAGTAACAATAATAATAAATAATATGTATTACCAATTATAAATATTATAAAACATAGTCATTCTGAAATAATGCACCATTATTATTATTATTATTATTATTATTATTATTATTATTATTAATAATAATAATAATAATAATAATAATAATATTTTCTTAATAATTATAGTCACTGTTATTATCTAATGCACAATCATTTTTAAATATTTTACTAATTCCTCTTTTTCTCTTTATCTTCGAAACTGGTCTATGTCAGGACATGATGTAGACCAGTTTCGAACCAGAGTTTTGTTGCTGACATTGCTTTTATACATAGTAAACTTGTGTAGTACTTCCAGTGTCACAGCTCTATCATGAGAAAGTAGGTTTACAATAAATACTTGAACAACTAACAAAGACAGCTGGATTTCAATTTGCTTTGTTAGAAGCCATAAAGAAAATCACAAACCCTAAAAGCGGGGTTGGCTCCCAGCTCCAGCAGACACTTCACTGCAGAGGTACAAAGGTTTGAGGCGGCGATGTGCAGCGCAGTTCCAAAGTCAAAATCACAGCAGGTCGCATCCACCTCTGAAACCCAACAGATCACATACAGACATCATCACGCAAGCACTTGAGTTTGCCATGAGATTCAAACTGCAATTCTGATTCCCACTGTCATTCCATTATCTCTCCTCACCTCCTGGCTGTGACGCCTGCAGAACCACACAGATGAGAGGAGGGACATCAAAATATGCGGCGTAGTGGAGAGCGTTCATGTTCGTCCAGCGGCTGCACAAGGACGGCTCGGCTCCCAGCGACAACAGCTGACGGGCAAAACTGGCAGCACTTTCAGCGTCACCTGCAATCAGATGTGACTGCCATATCGGTTCTTGTGCTGTGCTGGATCAGTGATCTATCCTTGAGGTTTCTACTAAAGTAAACTATCACAAAGAAATTTTAATTACAAAGATTTTTTTTCTTCAATTAAATACATGCTCACCTATTCCTGGAGCTCCTGCCTTACAGCAGTAGTGCAGCAAAGTCATGTCAGTGAGACCATCTCTGTCATTGACACCACAGCCTCTTTTCAGAATCTACAGAACAAAGAAAAACTCACTTGAATACATACAGCAAGGACATCCAGCTAAAGATTTCATGCTGACAGAGACACACACACTGTCTGCAAAGATAATATTTCAGTCAACAGAGCCTGACACTCAGGGTGGGGGAGTGTGTTGGTATGTTTTATGACAGTTGCAAGAAAACATAAAATTAAAATTGACCCTGTTTAGATGTTAAATGTCCCTGGCCTTGTTACGCACAATTCATTAGTGCATATTTTTTTTTTTTTTTTTTTTTTTTTTGATTTTTGTTTTTCCGGAAGAAAAATAAAAGTTTGCTTTCACAATTTTTCATCAAAATGTAATTGCATTCCTATCCTCTGAACATTTTTTGTTTTGTTTTTTTCAGGAAAAATAAATATACCAGTTAGATTTTTACATCTTCTGAAGAAATTGTGAATGTTCTCATTTTAATTAACATTGCTACAGGGATTCCATGGTGTTCTGAGTGTTACCCAAGACCAAATCTTTCGGTTCTGTTCAAAACCTAGGCAACATTAAAAAATAAATAAATAAATTAAAAAAAAAGGTAGAACAGGTGAATTTGATTTAAATTTTCTTTTAAACCACTAGATGTCCCAAAAACTCACCGCAGCACTTTTCTAAACAACCACATTGCATTATGCTCTTGAAAACTTGGCTGATCCTCAATGTGATCCATGGCATATTTATTTTATTTGTATTTATTTATTTTTATGACATATTTTTGTAGCAAATTAGAATAATTAAAAGTACCAAATATATTTATATTTATATATATATTTATATATGAGACATTTTACAATTTCATGCAAAAAATGAGCTCATTTCAAATTTGATGCCTGCTACAGGTCTCAAAATAGTTGGGACGGGGGCATGTTTACCATGGTGTAGCATCTCCTCTTCTTTTCAAAACAGTTTAAAGACTTCTGGCATCGAGATTATGTTTCTGGAGTTTTGGTTTTGGAATTTGGTCCCATTCTTGCCTGATATAGGTTTCCAGCTGCTGAAGAGTTCGTGGTCATCTTTGACGTATTTTTTGTTTAATGATGTGCCAAATGTCTGGACTGCAGGCAGGCCAATTCAGCACCCGGACTCTTCTACTATGAAGCCATGCTGTTGTAATAGCTGTAGTATGTGGTTTTGCATTGTCCTGCTGAAATACACAAGGCCTTCCCTGAAACAGACGTCATCTGGAGGGGGGGTAAACCTTTATATACCTTTCAGCATTCATAGTGTCTTCCAAGACAGGCAAGCTGCCCATACCGTATGTACTTATGCACCCCCATACCATCAGAGATGATGGCTTTTGAACTGAACGCTGATAACACGCTGGAAGGTCTCCCTCCTCTTTAGCCCGGAGGACACGACATCCGTGATTTCCAACAAGAATGTCAAATTTGGGCTCGTCTGACCATAGAACACTTTTCCACTTTGAAACAGTCCATTTTAAATGAGCCTTGGCCCACAGGACACGACGGCGCTTCTGGACCATGTTGACATATGGCTTCCTTTTTTGCATGATAAAGCTTTAGTTGGCATCCGCAGATGGCACAGCGGATTGTGTTTACCGACAGTGGTTTCTGGAAGTATTCCTGGGCCCATTTAGTAATGTCAATGACAGAATCATGCCAAAGAGTGATGCAGTGTCATCTGAGGGCCCGAAGACCACAGGCATCCAACAAAGGTCTTCGGCCTTGTCCCTTATGCAGAGATTTCTCCAGTTTCTCTGAATCTTTTGATGATGTTATGCGCTGTAGATGATGAGATTTGCAAAGCCTTTGCAATTTGACATTGTGGAACATTGTTTTTAAAATATTCCACAATCTTGTTACGCACTCTTTCACAGATCGGAGAGCCTCTGCCCATCTTTACTTCTGAGAGACTCTGCCTCTCTAAGACATCCCTTTTATAGCTAATCATGTTACAGACCTGATGTCAGTTAACTTAAATAGTTGCTAAATGTTCTCCCAGCTGAATCTTTTCAAAATTTCTTGCTTTTTCAGCCCTTTGTTACCCCCGTGCCAACCTTTTTGAGACCTGTAGCAGGCAACAAATTTGAATAATTGAATAATTTAGTGGATAAAAGTGTAAAATTTCTAATACATTTGTTATGTTCTCTATGTTCTATTGTGAATACAATATTGGCTCAAGTGTTTTGAAAGTCTTTTAGTTTTCATTTTATTCAAATTTAAAAAGCGTCCCAAATTTTTGAATTCGGGTTTTGTGTGTATGTGTGTGTGTGTGTGTGTGTATATATATATATATTTTTTTTTTTTTCCCCCTCTCCCAAAGGAGTGATTTTCAGTATAGCACAGGTCATTAAATCAACAGTTTTTCAAAAACTGTCAAAGTATGGTATTTGGTGTATAAAGTGCCCCCTTTTGTTGATGCAAAAATGTCACATTAATTGACATGATAATAAATAACCAGCTGACTTCTCCATTAGTTAACATGAAATGGATAGATGGTGGAAATAATTTAAGTTGGGAGTCCACCTTATAGATAATCACCATATTTATAATAAAACCATTGTATTTAAAAATATTATACTAATCATATAAAACATAATGTATTGCAACTGAAAAGTTGTATTAAATGATTATGGGATCTCCTTTGTGCATGGTAAGAATCTTTAATTTATTTTACTAAATTATTCTTTTTATATTTTAAAATAAATACATTTTAATGACACTTTACTGAAGTAAAGTGTAAACTTTACTGAAACTTTAAACTTTACTGAAGTGATTGTTGTGAATTGTTGTAGTATTAACCCAATTAAGAGGTAAAAGGCCTCCCTCAACACATCATATATGTTTTCATTGTTGGCAACTATCTGAAATTAAATTAGTTCAAGATTGTTTGTTTGTTTGTTTGCTTACTTTCGTGTTTCAGGTCATGCTTATTTTATATAGATTAGATTTTGATTTTTTTTTTTTTTTTTTTTTTTTAAATGGGACTTTGGTCATCCTTTTTATTGTATGCCAGCTGATAAAAAATTAGTTTAGAAAGTAAATGTATTTTTGGTTTTATTCAAATATACATCATTACATTTCACTACATTTCATCTTTAAACACTATGAGACTGAGACTCAGAATAACTCTGACCTCGTTGCCAATGACACTAATATTCCGCTGAACTTGGGGAACCCACTGTCTGAGAACAGCGAAGAGCTCGGGAACAGTGGTCCGCGGATCCAGCAGAACCTCCCGACACAGAGGATCATTTGGGTCAAAGAAAGAGAACTCTGCAAAACAGAACAGTCAAATCTGTAAGATCTTTAAATGAACCTCAGAAACGAAAAATCTGCATGAGTCAATATAAATTATTATTTCAAAACCTATTCATTTTGATTTATCCATGCTGAGCATACCAGACCCTGATCACTCAAATTCAGTTAAACAGCTCAGTTTGAAGTGAATTAAAGTGAAGTGTGAGAGTGAATGAGAAGCGAGTACAGAGAGGGAATGATGTATCAGTGCTGACAGGCAGAAAATTGGAAAAGAATTTCTGTGACCTTGTCAATACTTCACTTTTACAGCAGCTTAAGCAAAGTCCACAATTTAGGGTCTAAACTTTACTTCATAAATAAAGCTACACTTCAGAAAACAGCTAAATAAATTGTTTATTGTTTATTGGCCAGACCGCCCCCTGAACGGAAAAAAATAAATCCATCGCTGTACAGCCGCAGACAGAATTTGATGAGATAAATAACCAGAGCGTCAGCATTTTTGGTGTGACCTACTTAAAAGCTTGCACGAGAACATTTTCACAGGGGCTTAACGTCAAACTGAAAGTGAAACGACATTTCATGTGAAACTCGATGACTGATGCATGTGTACAGACCCACACACTCACTGCAGTCTGAAGGCATGGGTGCTGATGCCACCTGATGGATCACCGGTCTCTCAGAGTTATGGGAAATAATGCTGTACCGTCCCAGGACAGAGTCTCCCTCTGAAGACTCCCTCAGCACATCCTCCTTGGTCATTTCCCTCTCACCACCTAAACACAAAAATATTCAAAAAAACATTAATATTCACATCTATGGAAACATTACAAAAAGGCTTAAAAATAACTATAAACTAAATAAGATTTCAGTGTGGACAGGAAAATAAAAATAAAAAAAGAAAAAGAAAGAAAGAAAGAAAGAAAGAAAGAAATTAAAATAATGCAGTGAACAAATGAATCATAAATATAAGTTTGTGGTCAGTAAGATTTTTTAAATTAAATAAGTCTCTTGAGGCTGCATTTATTTGATCAAAAACACAGTAAAAACAGTAATAACAGCATAGTATTCATTATTATTAATTATCATCAATACAAATTATTATTTATAACAGTTTTCTATTCAACTATATTTTAAAACTTAATTTATTCTGTAATGTATAGTGGTCATTACTCTATTCTTCATTAGTGCTTTGTGCTGCTTATATAAGCATTTTGACATTTTGATAAATTTAACTTACCAAAACAATCATAATCAAATTTTTGAATGGTAGTGTATAACAAAAGTCATGAAGGCTGTGCTGCATTCATATCTGCCTCCATTCTGGTATACAATTCTCACGTTTCACAACCCAATCAACAACCAATGGATAAAATCAAGTTACACCTTATGTTTTTTTGTTTGTTTTGTTTTGTTTTGTTTTTCTTAAAAGGCATTGATAAGTTCCGAAATGTCGCACTAAGATAAAATTATGCCTAAAATTATCTATCTATCCATCCATCCATCCATCCAGGTTACTTAAAGATATTGAGAAAGAGAGTTGGCTGTTGTGAAGAGCATACCCAAGTGTGAATAGGAGAGTGCAGTCTTTTTTTTCTGCCTGTATGTCTCAACAAAACAGCATGATGGTGAGTGATGATAAGTTTTCATTTTTGGGTTTTGTTACTGTGATGCTCTAAAATGGCTGTCAGTGTGAATAGGGTATTACTTGCACATCCGCAATTCTGTGATGTCCAACACTGTCTTCATTAGTGTGATTTTTTGGCAAATGTTGATGTAAGTAATTAATTGAGACCAATTTGATTAATAAACATATGTAATTAATTCCATTAAAATGAAAATTGGCAGGCCAAGTTATTAATAAAGCCATCAGCTGCTGAACACACAATCTCAATTTACAGACATCATTAGCCACAGCCTCATTCTGGGCCACAACACACTGAATTACAAAGCTGCTTAAAATATCACACCCACACAGCTTTGGGTGTAATAAAAGACCCCGTATTCTCCACCCAGAAATAGGAAAACACAAAGAACAAGGAACACACAATGCTCACCACAACGGTAGTCTGACTGCCTGTTTTGCGTTTGCTCAATAACCGCTTTTTGGTAGTTTGTCCTTTTATTAATGACTTAAAAAAAACAAACCTCAGCCAAGCAAAACTCTTCAAGTTCTGTATCTCTGCGCTGTCTGTTTTAAACCCTGCCGTCACTGGCCACTTTCCATGGGGCTATTAATGAAACACACCCTACTGAAAGGGTAGTGTTACTCTTTGTGTGAGATAAATGTTCTTAGATTATCTACTAACTACTAGAGATAGAATGGTCAATGGTTTTATTACAGATCAGTGAGGTCCAACAGTCAGTCACTAATGTATGTTTATATTCATAATGTGGGGTATTTTATGTGTTTCAAAAGCAACATACACAAATCAATGTGGACTTTCAGCCTGCCAGAGCACTAAAAAACACAAAGTTACACCCATGAGTGATTTGAATGAGCTTTGAAGGTGGCACAGTAAGTACAAGTTGGCTGGTTCATTGATATATACGTAAATAATAATAATAAAAAAAAATCATTAGGTTGAAAAAAAAAAAAAAACTCGAAAAAACAAAAGCTTGACTGACATATATACACAAGCTAAATTTAGGTTCACAAATTGCAATTCTGTCACCACTTATTCAGTATTATGTTGCTCCAAACCAAATGAGTTGTTCCAAAACAAACAAGTTTCTTTTGTGGAAGAAAATGTTGTGGATTTATTTTTTATTTTTTTTAACCATACATGAAAGTTAATGGATTTCATGAATGACTTTCAAAATATCTGACTTTGTGTTCTACAGAAGAAACGATGTATCTGTAACACACTTTCAATTACCGCATAAAAGAATCTCGACTGCGGCAGCATATAAAAACAACTTAAATTGAAAGTTCAGAAATGAAAATTCTGTGATCATTTATTCAACCTCATGTTCTAAACTGGTATGACTTTTTTGTGGAGTAAGAAATGTTGAAAATGTAGGCTATGTTGTGGAAAGTATGTTTGTTTTTTTTGTTTGTTTTTTTCCTTTTTTGTCCATACGATGATAGTCAATGGGGTTAAATGATATTTCGACACCGCTGACTTTTAAAGGGGTCCTATTATGCTCTTTTACAAAGTCTTGATTTTGTTTTGGGGGTGTACTAGAACATGCTCTCATGCTTGGTGGTTCGAAAATCGCATTATTTTTCACATAATTTACATTATTACAATACCTTTCTCCCCAGCCTGGCACAAACGGCTCGATTAGTTCCGGGTTTGATGAAGCCCTGCCTTCTGAAAAACGAAATGTTTTGTGATTGGTTAACTTTCCCAGTGCGTTGTGATTGGTGAAAAGCTTAGACGGTGTTTCAGTACTGCCCTGCCCCCGCCAAAACAGCAAGTTCGTCAATATTGCCATATCAATTCAGACCCCGAGAATACTGAACAAGAGGATCGCGCTGAACCTTTACACGCATGGATATAACAAGACATATTAAAGTGGTAACGTTATTGTTGCTGGTGATTTTTTTTTTTTGGCTAAATCACGTTTTAGATAGGATGTCAACAACAGCTTAAAAATAACTGCATTTACTATGTACAGATAAGTGCAACGGTAATATGTATTATGTTTATTGTTCTTTAATTCTAACATTACAGCATGAATTGCAGTGAAACTGTTATACTGTTGAATTTATTTATACCGTAGTCCCACAGAGTTACACTATTTGTGGCGGCATATATATGCAAATTAATTCTCTGCCAGTGGGAGGCGCTGTTGGAGCGGGAAAGAGCGAGGTTTCCCCGGTAACGCTGTACACAAAGCAGAGCTCCGCTCACAAAAAGCTGCTTTATCAGACATTACATGCAAGATGAAATGAAAATGACATCCATCATTTTCTGAAGACAGTCGGTTTCCTTCAGAAATACAGTGATATAAAAACACTAGCACCAGGTTTTGATTTTGAAACGTGCAGTTCTCAACCAAGCGTTCTCCCCACCCGCCATCCATTCAAATTTCCGTAGGCAGGACTTTTTGTAGTGATATCACAAACACCCGAAAACGATGCTGTAGTCCAAATGAGCCATTCGTTGTAGTTCTTGAAAAGGGATTTTTTTTTTTTTTTTTTTTAAAAACTAAATATCTCCCTTTGGAGTGGACTTTGAGATTTGTAACTTTGTAGATCTGTTTATGCCCAAACCAGGTGTGTCTCACTTGTCCTGAAAAGTGAAGCTGCGGGCTCTTTGATTGCCCCCTGGTGGCTGGCTGCAGTACAGGTCATAAACCCCGCCCTCTCCATTTAAACGAATGGGACTTCAGTCAAAATAAAAAAATTAATTACACTTCCAATACAATTTTCCAAAATATGGTCTTGGTCATTTAAGGTAGTTGTTATCACGCTGATATATGTTCAATTGCTCATTTCTGTGATAAGTTTCATTTTAGCTAGTAATTTGATGCTATAAAAACGGGGCATGTCGTTATGGTTGATTGGGTCTGCGGGAGTTTGGGCGGGACTTTGATTCCGCGGCTCCACCTCACGACACTACTGCGCAGACTCGGGCTCCAAACTGATCTCTACTGCGCAGACTCGGGCTCCAAGCTCCAAATGACGTCATTGTCTCAAGATGGCAACGGCCATACTGAGATGAACTGGCTTCAATTTCCTATAGTGGAAGGAAACGGAGACGCGTCGTCCATCTTTTTATACAGTCTATGGCCCAAACATACACACTGGCTAAAATTCAAAAAGTGAAAAAGCATAATAGGACCCCTTTAAAATATCTACTTTTGTGTTCCACAGAGGAAAGGAAGTTATACAGGTTTGGAATGAGGTTGTGTAAGTGATGACAGATTTTTTTTTTTTTTTGTTTTTGTTTTTTTTTGTTTTTTGGCTGAAATATCCACAATAGAATATAAATGCAGAAATGTGCAACTTGTTATTTTTTTTACGTTACATGGAATTTTATTTTCGCCTTTGAAAACTTCACAATGGCTTTTTAATGTACTCATCATCTCTACAGAAATAAATAGCTCATCTCCTCCTCTGAAACACTGTGCCATCATTACCTATACATGGCAACCACTAACAACCAAGAATATCTGGCATTATAGAATTATGTTCATTATAAGCAAACAACACTCACAGCGCCTGCGCAGCAAAAACACCCCAAAAAGAGTAAATGCTCTTCTAATTGATAAGAGGTTTAAAAAAAAAAAAAGCCAGACAGCTAAATGAGTAACAGAAAAGGCAAGGCATGACAATACTGAAGTACAAAACCAGACTACACAAAGACAGGATTTAAGTTACATATTACATAAGAGATTTATATGTATTGAGAGCACTTCTTGTGACTAGTGCCTTTGTTGCTTTGTTAGTCAGGTCAGCTGGGCCACTCTACCAAACTTGAACAATAAAAAGTTTGGGAAAAGAACACAAAGGGTGATTCTGTGTTCCCATAATGTAACATAGCTATAACGTTCTAGAAATGTTGCTTTTAGATTTTATTTTTAGAAGCATAAAATAACAATGTTACAGTGAGGTAAAACTAATAGAGAGAACTAGTGTTGTCAAAAGACCCGGTACTTCGGTACCAAGTCGGTACTAAAAAAATTAAAACGTCACGGTACCAGGTTTTTTAAAGTACCGGTGGTACAGAGTACCCGGTCGTACCGAGTACCCGGTCAACCTGGTTCTTGCTGCGCTATCCAAAGGTGTGCAGATGCGATCTCCTCATAAAAGCACTGAGACGTAGCGACCTCTAAAGGAGGAAACACATCAAACTAACAAAACACTTTAAAGACCGACACCCGGATCAAATGAAAGTATGGAAGGATTTTCCGGACTATTTTCAAATATGTAGCATTTGGGCCAATCAGACACACATTTGTTCATTAGATTTAACAAATCAATTATTCATTAGATTAACAAAAAATCACAGACCCCTCGCCCAACACCAGACTCTGTGTCTATATGTCTGTGAACGATCTCCTGGCCAGGACACCTCAGTCAGATCAGATAAACTTTACGACCTAAAAGTATGTAGAGAGAATCTTCCTCCCTAAGCAATTTTCTCTAAAACCGACACATACTGCTATAGGAAATGACTTTAATTAATTCATAGACAAATTGTTCTATGAATTTCCTATCATGCATATCCCCACGTCTTTGTGTATGATTTCTACCTCCTTGTATATAGTTTTGTGTACTGTATACCGTTTTATGCATGCTCATGACCGATCACTAGTTAATATAACCCCACCGATACCATGTTTGGTTTCTATGAATTCGTCTTCGGATGATCTAAATGACTGTGTATATTACATGTTGATACCTATGTAACATATTAGTGTCCTAAGAATCTTTAGTAGTTTTTGCATTAACCCCAGGCATATTACATATGCAAATTACCATGTTCAGAGACAAAGAGTCGTAAACTATCCCTCCAAAAGTTCAAGACACCATTGGCTCTTTGACACCTGAAAGGAGTGACCTCTATATCAGATAAAGCTCTCACATCAGTGACCCGCTTTGCCAGTCTGCGGTTCTTTGAGATCCTAAGAGGATGAGGAGGATGTGAGCTCCTCAGCAACCTTTAAGTTTTGCGCCAGGCCTTGCAGCCTTGACTTTCTATTCAACCAAAGATCCTCGGATCTCAGCAGATCTCTTTCTTAGCTCTTTTTCATTTTCTACCTGGGAAGAAACTCTCAATCATCATCGGGTCAGGACATCTTTGGAATTCATCACTCTTCAACCCGGAAGAACGTGATCGCGAGTCCAAAACCTTGAAACCATCAAGACTTTCATCCGAGACTGCATTTCGGACACTCGTCAACGACCAACGCAATGCAAGTATCGTACATTTACAGTATCTCACAAAAGTGAGTACACCCCTTACATTTCAGCAACAATTTTAGTATATCTTCTCAAGGGACAATACTGCATAAATGAAACTGGGATATATATTAGAGTAGTCAATGTGCAGCTTGTACAGAACTACAAATTTACTGTCCCCTAAAACTAACTCAGCGTATAGCCATTATTCTCCAAATAACTGGCAACAAAAATGAGTACACCCTAAGTGAACATGTCAAAACTGTGTCCAAAGTGTCAACATTTTGTAGGGGCACCACTGTTATCTAGCACTGCCCTAATCCTCCTGGGCATGGAATTGACCAGAGCTGCACAGGTTGTTGCTGGTATCCTCTTCCACTCCTCCATAATGACATCACGGAGCTGCTGGATGTTAGACACATGGTGCTTCTCCACATTCCGCTTGAGGATGCCCCACATGTGCTCAATAGGGTTCAGGTTTGGAGACATACTTGGCCACTTCATCACCTTCAGCTTCATCATCACATATTGGCGGTGTGTTTGGGGTCGTTATTATGTTGGAAACCTGCCGTTTGGCCCAGTTTCTGAATGAAGGGCATCATGCTTTGCTTCAGAATGTCACAGTACATGTTGGAATCCATGTTTCCCTCAGTGAACCGCAGCTCCCCAGTACCAGTAGCACTCATGCAGCTCCAGACCATGATGCTACAACCCTCTACATTGCGAGTAAATCACGCGCATATGCGACTAAATCTTCACTCTGGGTGACTAAATGATGTGTAATATTAGGCAATGGCTAATAACTTCTCAGATTTTGCTCGCCAGTGTGTGAGTTGGAGGCTCAGTATAAGTTTAGCACAGATATATTTTCACTCGCCGAACACACTGACTGAGCGCTTCAGAGTTTCACTGTCCGTCAAGCGATCTGTGATATTCTTCATCTCAATGGATGCGCAGTGCACCTGTGTTTGTATATTTGGCGTGCCGTAAACTCTAGTGTGAAGGCGCACAACTTGCCGTCGCACACGCAACGAAAGACAGAGCAAGAGAGTCTTACATAACATGCAGAATTGACGCGCTACATGTAAACGATATTCTTTGTTGTATTTTCCTGTCAAAATAACGGAGTTCCTGTGGAATTCTTCAGCTTTTAGAACTGCCAGTTTCTCTGGTAGTGGGCGGGACTAATGCGCAAACGACAATCTCATTGGCTGGTGCTCACCTATTATCGTCCCTGTTTAGATTTCAGCAAATCAGTTGCGCGAACGCACACAACCTGATTAATATTCATGAATCCAACAGCTCATTAATCCTTGGTGCGTTTTATATTGTTCTTATTAGTAGAATTTGTATAATAATAATAATAATAATTATTATTATTATTATTATTATCTTATCAGTATTATTGTTAGTTTTTTCGAATTTATTTACAGGAACACTGAATGACGAAAAAAGCACCACCACTAGTCCTAAGGTCAGTTAAAAAGACTAATATGCATTCATACATGGTTACCAATTTTAATTCTAATTACTAAAATTCTATTATTAAATAATAATTGATTATCATATTATAATGCTTGACTGACTGATGTTAAGAGTGTACTTTCAGATATTTAAAAGGCTGTGCATATATATATATATATATATATATATATATATATATATATATATATATATAGTATTTCAGTTTGGCGAGTAAACTAAAAAATTTACTAGCCAATGGCGATTCAATTGCCAAGGTGTCCGTAGAGGGTTGATGCTACCACCACCATTCTTGACTGTAGGCAAGACACAATTTTCTTGATACTCCTCACCAGGGTGTCGCCACCATCTGAGCCAAACAAGTTTATCTCAGTCTCATCAGACCACAGGACATGGTTCCAGTAATTCATGCTCTTGGACAGGTTGTCTTCAGCAAACTGTTTGAAGGCTTTTTTGTGAGCCAGCTTCAGAGGAGGCTTCCTTCTGGAACGATGGCCATGCAAACCAACTTGTTGCAGTGTGCAGCGTATGGTCTGAGCAATGACAAGCTGACCTTCCACTTCTGCAACCTCTAAAGCAATGCTGGCAGCACTCATGCATCTGTTTTTTGAAGTCATCTTCTGCACCTGATTCACAGCACGAGGACCTAACTTCTTTGACTGACCCTTGCGAGGCCTGTTCCAAGTGGAACCCATCTTGGAAAACCTCTGTGTGACACTGGCCACTGTACTGTAACTCAGTTTCAGGGTGTTACCGAACTTCTTATAGCTTAGGCCATCTTTGTGGAGAGCAACAGTTCTAATTCTCAAATCCTCAGAGAGTTCTTTGCCATGAGGTGCCATGTTGAACATCCAGTGGTCATTATAAGAGAATTGTACTCAAAGCACCAAATTTTAACTGCTCTAATTCAAGATACACAAATTTGTAAGGTCCTGTCAAGCAAACAAAAACATTAACATGATGAATAGGACTTGTGGCTTTGCATGGTTAAACGAAGTATAGCTGTTATCACTTAGGGTGTATTCACTTTTGTTGCCAGCTTTTTTGACAATTATGGCCGTATGTTGAGTTATTTTCAGAGGACATTAAATCTTTACTGCTATACAAGTTGCACATTGACTACTCTAAAATATATCCAAGTTTCATTTCTATAGTATTGTCCCTTGAGAAGATATACTAAAATGGTTGCTGAAATGTGAGGGGTGTACTCACTTTTGTGAGATACTGTAACTAAACGAAACAGAGGTATAGTATAAGCTACAAGACCCCGTTATAAATGGCGCTGATGGTTTTACTCAGGTGGTTAAATGACTCTAGGGCTGGGCGATATATCGAACGTGATATTCATGCGCATCTAGTCAGTAAAGCCGGTTCCATGATTAGCGCTAAATCTCCATCACCTGTTTTCAAATAGAGCGCCATTTAATACACAGAGCTGTAGATCACTGACAAGCTACACAATATCGCGTTCAAATCACAGATGAATCGCCTTCGATAATGAACGTGATATTGCGTAGCTTGTCAGTGATCTACGGCTCTGTGTATTAAATGGCGCTCTATTTGAAAACAAGTGATGGAGATTTAGCGCTAATCACGGAACCGGCTTTACTGACTAGATGTGCAGGAATATCACGTTCGATATATCGCCCAGCCCTAACTGACTCTTTCCATAACTGCATTCTCTGGTTTCTCTATATGGCTTCATTCATCCACTTCGTACGTACGTGTGAGTGTATGTTTATTCGTTTGTTTGTTTAGATTAGTTGTGTGTTAGCGTTTAGTTAATAAAAGTTGTGTACACAAATTACATGAGTTTCTGGTTCTGTCTTGCAAATTAATGTCTCTTTACGATTTTGACCCTCGCTACATGCTCTAATGCATTAATAGGAAAGTATTTTCTGTGGCCACAGAAACATTCTTTCTTAGAGTTGATATGAACTTACACTGTAATTAATCATAATTAATTGTAATTATTTATACACTTCCCTTTTGAGCTAATGTGCTACATAAAACTGCAAATTGTATTTTCAATTGGGTTTTCCATATGTGGATGCATAAATTGTGACATAATCCAAATGCAACTGCAAATCTTGCATTATCGTTATCGTGAACGCACATTGACTGCCAAATCTCAAATGAAAAAGCAAAGTCCATTTGCAACTCTATTTCCCATGTCTTACGAGTTATGAGCCTGTCATATTTAAATAGCAATATTAATTACCACGTCTGCTTTTTCACTCTCTCTGTGCCGCGCATATAACCTGCTAAAATGGAATCCCAATTGCTTTTGCATTTGAATTTCCGATATCTACACTGAAATCTGTCAATCAATGTGAGGGGGCGGAACTAAACTAGGAGGCGTGTTTTTTTTGGGAGGTGACGTCACTCACAGACGACCATGCTGAATGCTTTGATCAATGGAGGTAATCGGTAAAGCCTCCGCTAAACGCAGCTGCCAATCAGTTCATGCCTGTGTTAACAAACAGACAGTGCAACCTTCTTGGCACAATACATAATTCTGTCTTTTTTACCACAAATACAGCGATTATCCCCTGATAACAGCGGGAGCAACAACGGTACGCACAATAGGTCAAAATTCATTATTACCCAAATGCTATTCACCTGTCTCAACATCTCTCACTGTTTGGGTTATAAAATTTTATATTTAGATCTTCTGTTATGAATATTATTCCATATTTTAATTTGAATGCCGGATTGAAATAAACATTGCCGTTATAGTGGAGTTAATCGTTAGCATAAGCGCGGCTAACGCTAATATAATGAGCATTAGAATGAAGTTTCTTTATTAACTATTTAATGCTCCTATAACTTTTATTAGGGTAAAAAAAACAGGAGGACATGATGGTATTTAATATTTTTACACACCAGAGGCTTTTAAATGAACTGTGAATCTAAAATATGCCTGTTAGAGAATGTACAAATAGTTAACGTGTTTATGTGATATCAGTCCGCCAGAAAAGCCATTCTGGACTTTTTTTTATTTATTTATTTATTTATTTATTTATTTATTTTTTAGCTAGTTAGTTGTTATTCTTGACTGGATAACTTGCAGGTTTTAAAAGCTCTTTAAAATTAAATATGTACACAGTTTGGATTAAATGAAAGTACAGTCAAATTTTATCTCCTGTACAGACTTTTCAATAAGATACCATTCATTAACATGACTTCATGTTATTATCTAACAGCTTACAATATATTTTACAACATTATAGTTTTTGAATGTTATTTAATACAAACACTTGATCATTCATGTTTGTTCATTGTGCATTAAATGATTTTAACAGATTAAACTTTTGATTTTATGTATTAGTAAATTTTTAAATGAACCCTAAGAATAATAATTGCTATATAACTATTGTTTATTGATAGGTCATGTTATCTAACAAATGGAATCTTATTGTAAAATGTTTTTAATACTACAGTTCACCTATTTGATATACACTTGTCTTAAAATATATGTAATCTTATTTATTATAAAAGCTGAGGTTTGTTATTTACTGAAAAGTTATATTTTAGCTGGAGTGAATGATCTAACTTGCTTTACTTAAGTATATTATATTTTCCTTTTACAGCTGCAGGCTGAGGAAGATCATGAAACACCCAGTAAACCCTAAAACAGACAACAGTGTACAGGTTTTTTTTTTTTTTTTTTTTTCCTTTTCCTTCTCTGCGGCAGCAGAAATATGACAAAAACTTTTGGGTGAAACTTGTTTACTTTTTTCATACTTTTATTACTTTTGGAAAAACTTGAAACAATTTTGTAATTTAATAAGCATAAAGAATGGCATTGGTTTTTGTATAGTTTATTTTTGTTTAACTTTATTAATAAAAATAATGGGGTTTTTTTTTGTTTTTTTTTAATTAGCATGTTTTTATTTTTTGCTTTGGTACCAAAATTGGTGCCGAGAACTGTGGATTTTCACTGGTATTGGTACCGAATACAGAAATTTTGGTACCGTGACAACACAAGAGAGAACATTCTCTGATGGTTTATTTATTTATTTGCCAACTGAAATCATAAAAGCTTGAGTCTTGTAGTGTGCAACTAACACTTATGCTATTATTAGTTATGACCAATATAGGCTTTTCAATCGCAAACTGCTAAAATAACTTCTTTCACATAACTATTTACTCATGACCAACTAAATTTAATTATTGTTTATTATTAAAAGGGCTGTCAGCATATTTTGAACTGACACAGGAAGAAAACCAATCAACAGCTTAGTTATCAGCAAATGATCTCAAAATCAGTTATATTATTATATTGGTTGACAGAAAAAAATGACTATTAAAGTTACTTCATGAGCATTTTAGCCAGTCACTAAGCAACTAAATTAGTATAAAACTTCTTCTTCTTCAAACACAAACATGCCATGGTAAGTTCTTGATATTCTGTAATTAGCAGGGCATCTTTCTTTTCTTCACTTTCGACATCACTTTACCATGTAACTACCGTTTACAGAGTACTTTTGGAAGGTTTATTTTCACAAGATGCGATGTTTATTGCCAAAACTACTGCTTATGTTTCCGGCTGACCTTTGTAAATGTAAAACACCTTTCAAGTAATACCTTATTACATAACACACAGATGCTCATATGCCGTGGATCAGCAGAGCACCAGTCCAGCGTAGACTGTTATTATCACAAAGACTGCATAATTGCATGCATTTGCCCCGCACGATCATGTTAGTTTACTAAACAGAACATCACTAGAGTTATGCGAATACCGCAACAGCTTGCTCGTTGAAGGGCCATGCATCATTTCATGAATCGACTGCCTTAAATGCACATCAAATACAAGTATTAGAAAGTCGAAATATGCTGACAACAGCGACCAAATACCTGTCTCTCTCTCTTTATGACATAGAAAACGGCAGTTTCTCTCTTTGGATCGTCGGCTTCGTGATCATGTTTTCATTTTATCTTCTGGTTTCAGCGCCTTCACTTCCGACATCGTGACGTAATACACACGTCACTCAGCGCAGGGGAAGATTAAAAATCCTCTTCACTGCATCTGTAACGGTGCTGTAATAATAATAATAATAATAATAATAATAATAATCATAATAATAATAATAATAATAATAATAATAATAAAAACAACAACAATAATAATAATAATAATAATAATAATAATAATAATAACATTGGTGTTTAGTAAAGAGTTTTTGGCTCAAGGTCACACCAGAGGTGTTCAGCTGGGATTAGGACTTGGCTTTCTGCAGACCAGTCAAGTTCTTCCACACTGACTAAATCAATCATTTCTTTTTGAACCTTGCCTTATACACAGAGGCATTGTCATGTTAGAATAGAAAAGGGTCCTGTCCAAACTATTGCTTTAAAATTAGAAGCACACAATTCCCTAGAATATCATTATATGCTTAATCATTAAGATTTGTACTCATGGAAATTACTAAAGTAGTCAAACCTGCTCATTAGAAGGGGGTGACCCAATACTTTTGGCAATATAGTGTATATATACTATACTATATATATATATATACATATATATATACAAAGTTATTTAGCAAAAATGTATATTTATTTATTTATTTATTTATTTTCACATTTGGAATTCCAGTGAAAGCCAGAGAAGTCCACCTTAAAGTCTTACATAAAATATGTTGCCTGTGTCTGTGGTATTATGCACATTAGCAACTCTGAGGTTCAGTGTTATAGCTTTTACTGTCATTCAGCTCTTAAAATGCAGAGACAAGTGCAGACATCTACGTGCAACGATTGTAACCATTCCATCAGACGATTTGGTGAGATATTTAAGTGCTACCTGGAATTCAGTTTTCTGACAGGCTGCATCTTCCAGAAGGTTTTCGTGATGATGGGGTGCTCTCCTGACACCGCTCGTTGAATGGTTGATAGTAAAGTGGTGGAGATTGGCAGTCTTCCCCACACATTGCAAAGGCGTCTGGTGAGACAGAAGCAGTGCAGTTCTATCGCCAGGCGGTGATGCAGCATGTCAGGATACTCTCAGTGGAACACTTATAAAACTTAAGGGGGGTGAGAGAGTCCAGACATTGCTGTGCATTTTTTTGTTTTTTTTTCCCCTTCAGTAAGAGTGAGGTGAAGGTTTCTGGAGAGTTTTGAGGAGTTGTGCACAGTAAGAAACATAAAAACCGATCACTGATTGCACTGCTGATCGATCAAGTGTGGGTGGGCTGAGACCGTCCAAGTCAATAACCATCTCCTCTGCCTTTTTTCACATAGAGAGACTGGTTATTGTTCTCACGTTCATCCCTGCAGCCCATGGTTCTCAACCCTTTTTGACTCAAAGGCCCCCCACTGTCAAATACAAGATTTGAAGGCCCTCTCATCCTCCTCAAGTTTTATAAGTGTTCCATTGTGAGTATCCTGACATGAAGTAGAAGGTGAAGAATTGATGATAGAAAAGGAGCAGAACTCGAATATCTTAGTTGTGCATGTTTCAATGCTCAGACTTCATCTGAGCAGCACAATTCCAACAAGTGTTATTATACCACAAGCAATACCAATGGAAAATTACAGCTTCACAACATTGTCCCGTGATGTTAAAAACCTTGAAATGGAGACATTCTCTTATCTCGTACTCATGAACACAAATATCCCTTGAAACCACACAATCATAAATCTAAACAACAAACAAACAAATAAATAAATAATATGCGACTAATCAATGAATAAATCAATGAAATTAGTATATAAATGGTTCAAATTATTATTATAAATATGATTAAATGGAATAATAAAATAACTAAATAATTATAAATTAATGAACGAAGAATAAATAAATGTAAAAGAAATAAATAATAATAAAAAATTATCAGTAAATGGCAAATGTTTAAGCTTTTATTAAATATTTTAAAAAATTTATGTTTAATTTACTTGATTCCTTGTTTTGAATAATAAGTTTGGTCAGTTCTTATTAATATATTGTTTGATTTGTGTTCATGCTGTGTGTTCCTGTGATCTTATCATGTTTAAGTCTATTAATTTAATCTGCTATGCCTTTGTAAGTACTGGACAGCAAAATGTGACAGAGCTAAAAAAACAAAAAAAAAAAAAAAATCTACATTTTGATAATTAATGTGGGTGCTCTTCTTCCTATTTCATTCACATGAGAATTCTATTGCAGTATCAGCTCATACACACACATTGTCAATACACATAAACGCACATGTGGAATTTCCACACTTTTTCAAATTACAACTCAGAAATTACAAGTTCAAATTTCAGCTCTCAGTGGAACGTAATGTGAGATTTTGGGATTGCACAGAACCGGTCTGTGGGGGAATGATGTAGAATAAAGGTATGTTCGGTAAATGCACGTTTCTCAGAAGACTCTCTGGCAGTGGCTCGGCTTCTGAGTCTATACATGGTCCCACAGGTTAGTAACGTTATGTTCATTTAGGGTGAATCTTTAGGTAATTTGATTCTGTTTTGATTCAGGGAGTCAAAAACAATTCTTGGTGAATTTCAATTGTGTAGCGACAGTGGCAAAAAACATCAACAGTATTTTTTTTCTCTTAAAACAGATAAGCACAACATCATCTGCACAAACGCTTAGTGACAGGGTGCGATACCTAGCATTACTGCGCACAATTCCCAGTGATGTTCACCAAACCAAAGCTTTGGTTAATTTCATGAAACACTTTCACTGGGACTGGGTTGGCGTGGTCTATGGGGATGATGACTATAGGAAAAATGCCTTACAAAGTTTCTTAGCTGATTCAGAAGCTGCAGATATCTGTCATGCTTTCAAAGAAGTGTTGCCTCATTACCTAGCACACAATGAAATCGACAAAAGGATCCAAGAGGTGGCAGAAACAATCCGCTTATCCGAGGCTAAAGTTGTGGTCCTTATCTTAAAGGAAAAGCTGGTCTCTAAACTGTTCAAGGAGATGATTCGACAGAACATCTCACGTACTTGGATCGCAACTGATGCTTGGTCAATGTCACGAAATATATCTCAAATGGAGGGAATCAACCAAGTAGGTGACATTTTTGGGTTCACTTTCATCACTGGTCCCAATCCCGGTTTTAAGGAGTTTTTGCAGCAGCTAACTCGTGCTCCGGGCTCTGTAAACCTCTTTCTTGAGGAATATAAGCAGTTAGGGAAATATACTGGTTTTCTAACAGAAGCTGTCGACATCAGCATGACCTATGGTGAAAGGTTAGCTGTATGGTCCATTGCTCATGCTTTGAAGCGTCTTCTGAACTGCAATGAAACTGATTGCCCTGGAGAATGGGATTTTCCACCATGGGAGGTAAGGAAACTGTTTACCTCTAATTTTGGAGATATCTTTAAACTAACATGTAAAACACAGAAGCAAGTGGTCTTGATATAATTTCTATATATGTATATATATATATATATATATATATATATATATATATATATATATATTATTCCAAAAGTTGGAACCTTATTTTATATATGTTTTTTTTTTTTTTTTTCTTTTGGAAAGCTCCTCATGGAATTGAAAAAGATCAATTTTACTATGGACAATCAAAAGTTCTATTTTAATGCATCTGGAAATTTCATGAACGGATACGATCTAATAAACTGGCAACCACAAGAAGCAAGTGGTCAGAGACATTTTGTTGTTGTTGGAAATTACAATCTGACAAAAAAAGTTCACATTAAGGCACCCATAATATGGAGTAATCCAAGCAATACGGTGAGAATAACTAATTATAAAACTCATCAGCTATATATGGAATCACATAACATCCTAAAAAGATGCATACCCTCCTGAAAGGACCAGCACAAATTTCCATGCTGATCCAAGCTGTAGGTGGACAGCCCATATATTGGTCACCGACAAAAGATACTTCAACCAGCATGGTCTTTTCCATTAACCAGAGGTCTTACTGGATAAGCCAGCCAGCATATCAGCATGAACCCATCATTGTTGGTCTTTTCAACTGGGCATTATTACCTATTGCATATATGGACTATGTATTAACCACGCTTTCACGCATGTTATTGTAGGTTCCTGTTTCCATGTGCTCTGCTATTTGCCCTCCTGGTATAGCTAAGAAATATAATAATAAATATAATTGCACACAATGTTTAGAGGGTACTTACTCTAATGAAACAAGTAAGTAATCAATTGTAAGTATATGGTGCTGTTAAAAGGTAGAGTTTTATTAATGATTTCTTGTTTACTTTTTCTCTAGAAATTAGAATTTGAGCCAGTAAGTACACAAATGATGTAAAAATGTACTGAAATGAATGTGAAATTTTATGTTTCAACCACATTTGTCAATAGAGCCAAGAATTCTGTACCTTTTTAAAAAAAGGGAACATACTGCACATATTATAAGATACAATTTGATTGAAATATACCCTAAAATCAACTTTGTCTTTCTTTTAGACTTGCCGGATTGCCTTCCTTGTGAAAATGGTACATGGTCTTTGAAAGGATGGACTTACTGTAAGCCAAAGGAAGAGGACTACTGGAAATGTGATGGATCCTATGCTATAGTCCTACTTACATTTACTGCAATAGGTTATCTTTTGTTGTTATTCACCCTTATCATCTTCTTTGTCTTTTATGGAAAACCAGTCATGAAACAGGCAGGGGGAAACCTATGTTTTGTAATTATGGTAGGGTTAGCACTCAGCTAATTATGGTAGGGTTAGCACGGGGGGAAGTCGTGGCCTAATGGTTAGGGAGTCGGCTTGTAACCTGAAGGGAATCGAACCGGCAGGAATTGAAGGTGGGGATTGTGAATGAACAGCACTCTCTCTGCCTGCGATACCATGACTGAGGTGCCCTTGAGCAAGGCACCAAACCCCCAATTGCTCCCCGGGCGCTGGAGCAATGGCTGCCCACTGCTCCAGGTGTGTGTTCACGGTGTGTGTGTACGTTTGTTCACTATTCACTGCTGTGTGTGTGCACTTGGATGGGTTAAATGCAGAGCACCAATTTCGAGTATGGGTCACCATACTTGACAATACGTCATGACTTTCACTTTCAGCTATACTAGTGTCATATTGTTCATTGGCAAACCCAATGTTCACATTTGCAGGGGTCGACAGATCTTGTATGCCTTAGGGTTCTCTCTCACAGTTTCATGTATTTTGGTTAAAGCTCTACGCGCCTTTGTATCCTTTCTTCCACTGTATCGCCAGGGGCACGCTAAAAGGTTTTACAAGCCACCTGTCATCATAACCTGTGGTACTCTCATTCAAGTCCTCATCTGCATCTTGTGGTTGATATTTGATTCTCCAGCTGTAGAGGCATTTCAATCTTACCAAAGCATGATAATTACTGTACAGTGCAATGAAGGTTCTGGCATTGGATTTGGCATCATGCTTTGCTATATTGCATTGGTCGCATTTGTCTGCTTTTTGATGGCCTTCAAAGGGAGAAAGGTACCTCAGGCTTTCAATAAGACTGGACACATCATCCTAAGCATGCTAATTTACCTTTTTGTGTGGGTCTGTTTCACCCCTGCATACAAGGTCAACGAGCGCTATTCAATCCAAGCAGCTGCCGTCTTGGTGTCATGTTATGGAGTTATTTTCTGTCACTTTGCACCTAAATGGTACATGGCTCTCTGCAAGGAGAAAGAACAGCTTACTCGAGAGGCATATATTGCAAGAGCCAATAATCACATCATTGAGTCAGTTGACTTGATCCCAGAAATAACACTGGAAACTGGTTTTATAATGGGGTCACAGAATACCATTAATTCAGCTGATACTGGTTTGGGTTCAGTTAATTTAGAATTCCCTTACCAGACATTACGGAAAAGAACTAGGAACAAATCCATCTGATAAGTGTACACACATTAATGTTATAAGGTTTATATCGGCTGCAACGTGATTTCATGATAATTCGTATGTATTTTACGTAAAATGTGGTTCTATAAAACGTACATTTTCTTACGTTTTTACAGGGACTAAAACGTACAATACTGACATATTTTCAGCATTTAAACGTACAAAACTGACGTATTGACGACATTTAAAAATGAATCCTTATGAATATTGAAATCGTGGCATTAATTTTATTATTAATTGTTTTTAGTTGTCATATCAGTTACCTTGTTTTCAATTGCATCATTAAATTGTTTACTCGTTTACTTAATACGAAATGATAACATTTCGTTTTGTTGTGTGATTTCTGCTGCCAGCTCGTTTAAAGGTCTAAGTAATATTAAACAAGACTTCACTTTAAACCTTAAAATAAATAACATATGAAATCGTTTAACCTTTACTTGTCATGTAATGTATACTTTGTTTGCCATGGGCCACAAAAGGCACATGTTGTAACTGACAATAGAACTATAAAAAACACCAAAACCGCAACATAATTTCAAAATGAAACTATTTTATTTGTGCGCTGTAACCTTCAGAATCCATACGACTGCGAGGAACAGACCCAAATCCAAGCCTTTATTCGGCGATCTTCATCTCCATCCCGAGCAGCGAGTCCAGCGACCGTAAACAGCAAAGCCCGCACTGACTAACGCGTTTGTTACGAATTCAAATGTTGCCGCTTCAAACCATAGATGTTAGGGATGGGCCGCGTAGTGTTGCCAACTAATTTTCAGGGGAAGTTGCTAAAGGAAGGTCAATTTGTTGCTAAAAGTTGCTAAATGACGTTGCAATGTAATTGCGCAATGACGTCATCACGTAATCATGACGCAAAATTGTGTCACTGCATCAAAACTCAGCAACAAATATATTTTAGATATGTTCGTTTAGATTTGCTCGTAAAATAATATAAATGCATAATATAATATTAAATTATAACAAATAACTGTAAATACAACATTGAATTATTGAACACTTACACATTTTTTATTAGCTAGTAAACTACACATTCTCAACAATTATAGTTACAAGCAGTGTATTAGTAGTTAGTATGCTACACTCTAAGAAGTGTCTGTAAAAATAGGGCACAATATGAAAGAATTTTCCGTATTGATTTCTGTATTTTTAATTACGCATTGTATTTTGTGTTTTCGGGTTACAATGGATATCACAAGCTATTAACAAGGTGTATCATAAACGAACAATTAAATCAATTATTACTATTAAATTGAGCAATTGCAAATAGCAGCTAACTTAATTCAAGTGATATGTGTGCTGCTAGACATCTTTGATTTCCTCTTTTTGTGTAATTTAGATGGAAAATGTATGCCTTTTTATCGTTTGGGTCACTTATCAAAAATTGCTAAAAGTTGCCAAAAAAAACAAAAAAAAAACAAAACAAAACAAAAAAAAGCTAAATTTGTTGCTAGGTGCTTTTGTAAGAAAAAGTTGCTAGGGTAGTCTGAAAAGTTGCTAAATTTAGCAACAAAATTGCTAAGTTGGCAACACTGGATGGCCGGAACAATCCTTAAGGATCGATACTTTCAATACTGATGTTGTATCGAAAAGATCGATCCTCACATAAAAATATTGATTCTAAAGTGCATTTTTTAACCATTAATTTTATTTATTCATCAAAAAATTCGGTGCAAGTGGAAAAATAGACTATATTAGCGAATAATTGTGTTGGATAGTACCATTTCTCCTGCTCCTTGAAACACACGCAAATGCTGAAAGACAGAACCAATCAATCACAGACAGCGTTCGCTGCTGACGCATGGCTCACAGTAGTGTTTGTTCAAATATGGCTGCGTTTCCCAAAAGCATCAGAAGCATAAGTAGATCTTAAGAAACCATTGTCACACTATTACATTACACAATATTGTTACCATATATAAAATTAATTCTGAAAAATGCATCACGGTTTCCACACAAATATGAAGCAGCAATAATAATCAGAAATGTTTATTGAGCAGCAAATGATATTAGAATTATTACTGAAAGATCATGTGACATTTAAGACTGGAGTAATGATGCTGAAAATTCAGCTTTGATCACAAATGCATTTTAAATTACATTTTAAAATATATTAAAATAGAAAACAGTTATTTTTAATTGTTATATTTCACAATATTGCAGTTTTTACTGTATTTTTGTTCAAATAAATGCAGCCTTAGTGAGCATGAGACTTATTTAAAAAAAAAATATTATAAAATCTTACTGACCCCAAACTTTTGTGTACATGTAATATTTATTTTAAGTTTGTGCTAGTAAATTTATTTGAAATGGTTGTTAAAAGTTCAAATGGATTGTGTTATGTTCTGTAATTGCTGTTAGTAAATCTGTCAGAAACAAAAAAAAAGAAAAAAAAAAAGAAGATGCAGCCTGACAGCCTTTTACAAAAAATAACCATGGTTTTATTACAGTAACCACAAATTTACCATGGTAATAATAGTACCATGTTTAATTTTCATGAGGTACCCTCAAAGGTGCACCTTTGTAACTTATCTACCCTTAAAGCATGCATATTTGTATAGTACTAATTTGCGCCCTTTTAGGGGTGTAGTTGCACCTTTGAGGTTACTGCCCCTGTAAAGGGCTAAAATACAATTATAGTAAATATTATTTCTGACAGTGTAAAAAGAAAAAAAAAAGGCCTATGAAATGTTAAAATTACATTGCTTTAAAATCTATTAAGTGAGTATAATTACTGATTATATTCTTTTAATAATTTAAAAGATCAGTTTAGTTTAGAGGTATCGGTATCGATATCGACGATACTGGGCTTGAAAATGTCGGTATTGGTTCGAAAATAAAATAAGAAGTATTGCCCATCCCTAATAGATGTATACGGTGCATTCCAAACGGGATATATCGCTCTCCGAAGGGCACTTCGGTAGTGATGGCGAAGTGAAGCGTTCTGAACCAATGAGGCTTTCAACCCAATTGTATCGGAAAAAGGTTCATTACTCGAAACTTTTTAAAACGGTTCATGCTGTGGCCATCTTGTGGTCATAAAAATGAATAACACCTTCCAAAGTGCTGTGATTCATTACAGCTGCTGGTTTCACATCTGGTTCTACTACTAATTCCTTGTTTTAATTTATTGTATAAACATAATGGCCATTGTCAAAGTCATTCATTTGTGTCGGTGTACTGCCACTAAAATAATTCAAATAAATCAACATAAACTCATGAATTAAATCTGTGTTCTGTCAATGTTAACTCTGCCTCAGTCCTTAGACTGTTATTTCATGGACAAAGTTCATTTGACCTTAATATATAAATTACGATAAAAAGAAAACAATGCTAACGCATTATAATGTAATATAATGTAAAGGAAACGGCGCTGAGGTTCGCTTTGTTTGAACCAGATACTGAAGCAGTCACGTGGTTTTCAGGCGAATGAAGCTTCGGAACGTGCTTTTGGCAAAACGAATCAAGCTCCGGTACAGCGCTTCAAGTTTCCATCCAGATTTTGCGCTGTTTTGTTATCAACAAAGATATATGCCTTAAAAAAAAAAAACTTTGCGAAATTTGCTGTCTACAGCCTGTTTCCATCCAACTTGCCTTTTACCGATAAAATGGTGTGCAACATGACGTCATCCCTAAAAAAACGAATTGTCGCAGAAGTTTTGGTGTATCCCAAAAAAATGTTGCCCTTGAGCTGTTTCCATACATAATGTATCCTATTGCGTAAATTATAGACTAGTAGCCTGTTCTTCATCCATTTGAAACAAAAAAGCGTAGGCCTATATTAAATTGTATAGGCCTAAATAAAATAATTTTCATTGTGTCATGTTTTTTTTTTTTTTTTGTACTTTTATAGACTAGATAGATAGTCCACTGTTGATAATCAAGCAATGATCATAAACAGCTGCAGTTGTATTATTATTATTTTTCTGATTAACGTTTACAGGAAATAGGAAAGTTCATTCCGGTTATTTTATTTCTCCTAACCGACAGTCGTTAAGTCATATTAACCATTAACCGACAAGATTATGTTAAATTACAATTAAATTAAATTTAAATTGATAGGTGGCTTGACCCATTAAAAATACCTAAATTTGTTTTCCAGGGATTCATTTTATACACACAAAAAGCAGTATAAACAACATGAACGTGTGGATTCACATGCACGTCACGCACCTGCAGCGCTTCTGCAAACTGAGAAAAACATAAGCTATTATATATAAAAGAAATAGGCCCATATGCAAAATATATTTTTCTAAATAATTAATGAATTAACAAAACGAAAGAAAAAAAACTGCAACAATTAATAGCCTATATGCAGAATTTCGGTTCATTTTTTGTGATGCACTCTTGAGAAAGCGGCAGTTTGTTTCCTTTATTTCACAACAGTACGTTTTGTTTTTTGTTTTTGTTTTTTTTTTATTATGAATGTACAAAAATAAAGAAATATTTTGAATAGTTTTGAATAATGTCTTACTCTTATATGACCACAAATGAAGGAGTAGGCTAGTGCAAGTTGTTTCCACTTTTACAAGGAAAAAAAAAAAAAAAGCGATCGTGCCGGCGCCTCACGCGCGCAGTTAATCAGAATCAGAATCAGAATGAGCTTTATTGGCCAGGTATGCTTACACATACGAGGAATTTGTTTTTGTGACAGAAGCTCTACAGTGCAACAGAAAGACAGCAACAGGACAGGGCACAGACAATAAAGAATAATTTACAAATAGGCAATGTACAAATAGCAAAAACACAATATATAGACAATTATGGTGTACAGGTCTAATATGTGCAAATCTGAATGAAAAAAATAAGTATGTGTGTTGAATAAATAATTTATAATAGTGTTGTGTGTTCCACTTTTAATGTCAAGTGTTCATGAGATGGATTGCCTGAGGGAAGAAACTGTTCCTGTGTCTGGTCGTTCTGGTGCTCAGAGCTCTGTAGCGTCGACCAGACGGTAACAGTTCAAAGAGGGAGTGTGCCTGGATGTGAGGGGTCAGAGTGATTTTGCCAGCCCTTTTGCTCACTCTGGATGAGTACAGTTCTTGGAGAGTGGGGAGGGTTGTACCAATGATTCGCTCAGCAGTCCGGACTACCCTCTGTAGTCTTCTGAGGTCAGATTTGGTAGCTGAGCTGAACCAGACAGTTATTGAAGTGCAGAGGACGGATTCAATGATGGCGGAGTAGAACTGATTCAGCAAGTCCTGTGGCAGGTTGAACTTCCTCAGCTGGCGAAGGAAGTACAACCTCTGCTGGGGCTTTTTCACAATGGAGTCTATGTGATTGTCCCACTTCAGGTCCTGGAGATGGTGGTGCCCAGGAATCTGAATGACTCCACTGCAGTCACAGTGCTGTTCATGATGGTGAGTGGGGGGAGTGCAGAGGGGTTCCTCCTGAAGTCCACGATCATCTCCACAGTTTTGAGCGTGTTGAGCTCCAGGTTGTTAAGACTGCACCAGACAGCCAGCTCCTTAACCTCCTGTCTGTAGGCAGACTCGTCACCGTCCTGGATGAGGCCGATCAGTGTGGTGTCGTCTGCAAACTTCAGGAGCTTGACAGAGGGGTCTTTAGAGGTGCAGTCGTTAGTGTACAGGGAGAAGAGCAGTGGGGAGAGAACACAGCCCTGAGGAGCTCCAGTGCTGATCGTACGAGTGCTGGATGTGTATTTTCCCAGCCTCACTAGCTGCTGCCTGTCTGTCAGGAAGCTGTAGATCCACTGACAGACGGAGGTGGGGACGGAGAGCTGAGTTAGTTTGTTCTGAAGGGTGTCCGAGATGATGGTGTTAAAAGCGGAGCTGAAGTCTACGAACAGGATCCTCACATAAGTCCCTGGTCTGTCCAGATGCTGCAGGATGAAGTGCAGTCCCATGTTGACTGCATCATCCACAGACCTGTTTGCTCTGTAGGCAAACTGCAGGGGGTCCAGTAAGGGTCCAGTGGAGGACTTCAGATAAGCCAAAACCAGTCTTTCAAATGACTTCATGACCACAGATGTTAGAGCCACAGGTCTGTAGTCATTAAGTCCAGTAATTTTGGGTTTCTTTGGGATGGGGATGATGGTGGAGCGTTTGAAGCATGAGGGGACTTCGCACAGCTCCAGAGATCTGTTGAAGATCTGTGTGAAGATGGGGGCCAGCTGGTCAGCACAGATTTTTAGGCAGGCTGGTGACACACCGTCTGGGCCTGGTGCTTTCCTTCTTTTGTTCTTCCTGAAGACCTGGCGCACCTCATCTTCGCTGATCTGAATTGCAGGTGTGGGGGAGACGGGGGTTGCTGGAGGTGTGAATGGTTGTGTGAATGGTTGTGTGGAGAGGTGTTCAGGGCGGGTGTGGGGTGTTTTTTCAAACCTGCAATAGAACTCGTTCAGACCGTCTGCCAGGTGTTGATTCTCCAGAGTGCTGGGGGATGGTGACTTGTGACTGCTGATTTCTTTCATACCTTTCCACACTGAAGCAGAATCACTGGAAGAGAATTTTTTCCTTAGCTTGCCGGAATAATTCCTCTTTGCCACTCTGATCTCCTTTTCCAGTGTGTATTTGGCCTGTTTATATAAGACTTTATCCCCCTTTCTGTAAGCATCTTCTTTGGCCTGACGGAGCTGTCTGAGTTTTGCAGTGAACCATGGTTTGTCGTTGTTGTAAGTTAGATGAGTCTTGGTAGGAATGCACATATCCTCACAGAAACTGATGTAAGATGTTACAGTCTCTGTGAGCTCATCCAGATCATTTGCGGCAGATTCAAAAACAGTCCAATCAGTAAGGTCGAAACAGGCTTGTAAATCCCACTCTGTTTCATTAGTCCATCTTTAAACAGTTCTTAATACAGGTTTTCCAGATTTGAGTTTCTGCCTGTAGGTCGGTATAAGATGACCCAAACAGTGATCAGAGAGTCCTAAAGCTGCTCGTGGAACAGAGTGATATGCGTCCTTTATCGCTGTGTAGCAGTGATCCAATATATTACTGTCTCTGGTGGGACATGTAACATGCTGTCTGTATTTTGGCAGTTCACGGGAGAGATTTGCTTTATTAAAGTCCCCGAGAATGATTAAAACAGAGTCCGGGTGTTGTTGCTCAGTCTCTGTGATCATATCAGCGAGTTTCTGTAAAGCTGAGCTCACGTGCGCTTGCGGAGGAATGTAAACACTCACGAGAATGAACGAGCAAAACTCCCGCGGCGAGTAGAAAGGCTTGCAGTTAATGAAGAGCGTTTCTAGATCAGAACAGCACATCTTCTTTGATCATAGCACATTAATCATAGCCTACTGACTCGACAACGCAGCCTGTTCATTGTCATAATAAAATACAGCCAGCAAAAAATATTGAAGAAACATGAAAAAAATATTTTATTTCCCCTCACTCCACAACAAATCATTTAAATTTAACGGTAGAAAGAACTAAAAACAAAACAAAAAAAAAAAAATTAAATAAATAAAAAAAAAAAATAAATAAATAAATAATAATAATAATAATAATGTAAACGTAGGCTAGCCTACTAACACCAAATTAAGATAAGTATGTTTGAAAGGTAACTCGTCTTTTTCTTACCATGTATAAAATAATTTTAGATACAATTTAATAATATGATTTTATGTGCTTTTGAACTACAGGGATACGGTGCTTTAACGTGAGCGATACCATTAACATGGATGCTGCCTATTGGCTAATTCTGTCATGTGACACCACATTTATTTGCATTAAAGCCCCTTCAAAAAGTGTTTCCAAACTAATTTTTTGCGACATTTGAAGTATCGATATGGAATTTATGCGCTGAAGTTAAACGGAAAAAGATTTTTTCAACACATGAGAAATTTAATCGATAACTGGCATTTCCATCAGCTATATCGTAAATATTTTAAAGCGTTAAATATTTTTTCGCAAAAAAATCCTTGGATGGAAATGTGAAATGTTTCGTTTTTTTGATACAAGGGCTGTTTCTCAATACCAAGTATGCAAATTTCGGACTTGCGTTCTCGGTAGTTCGGACTTGCAAGTTCGACTCGGGAGTGCGCACTCCGGAGGATGGGAGAACATAAGTCCGGTAATTCTGCAAATGGAACAGCAGCAGGGGCGTCGCACCCGTGGGGGATGTGGATGCCTCTCTTGGTGTGTTAGATCAAAGACTATAAAATACCCAAGACATGTCACTCGTATAGTTTTGAATGGGGAAAAATGCAACGCTTAACATGGCCGCTCAATCGAACGAAGCCCCGCCTTCTGAGCAAAAGAGCCAATCGCTATTCGGGAAAGTCAGCGCGTCACTACAGCTGCCGAAGTCCCGGTTGCTATAGAAACAGTCAGCGTTCTGAGACGTGCGCCTAGGACTGCGCATGCGCACTGGCTGATCTAGCCTGAAAAACAAGCTTTTTATAACGCTATTTGAGCAAAAGAAAAAACATTTATGACACAGTTGTTGTCAGATTTAATTGGTGATTTCAAATATGAAATTTAATCGTAAGCTTAGTGAACAGTTTGGGAGAATTTGATGTTTCCCCATACAAAGTAATAGGAGCTGCGCTTGGATGCCCGAGAGGCGTTTTAAAGATGGCCGCCGAGTGACATGACTTGTCTTAAAGAGACTTTGGTTAGATTTATCGGTCAGCTCGTGCTGAGGAGGCGGGAACTTATGGTTATGGTTATTTAAATCTCCCTTTTCCAGGTACTTTGAATGAGTGTTTATGCTTTCGAAGTTTAAATAAGCTTGATATGTGTTTGGGAAGATGTTCTGTTTATGTTTTGTTGACATGTCGAGTGTTTTCTGTATTATATTTAGTTTTTTAACTAATGGTAATTGCTAATTGGGATATTGTTCAGCAGCTAGCTAAATTCGGTTATGTATGTGGCATGCAATGTATAAAGTAACTGTGATGAAGAAAGCAGGGAATTCACGAGGAGGAGGGACAAATTCACATTGTTAAGCAGTGTATTTATGGGTTTATTGCCAGTGGAATTGATTTTGATATTTTGAGCACTGTTTGTTGATTAGCTGAATACTTTTGTGGATACTTACCTGTTGTGTTTGATTGTACCTGTTGAGGAGAAAAAAGTGAGAAATTATGTCATTGTTTGCATACCTGTTGAAGAACTATGAAAGAAAAGTGTATATTATTTTAATGTTTAAAAACAGTAAATTGTTACATTATTTATATCACCAGAGAAAAAGCTTTGTATGGGCGTTTTTTTTTTTTTCTCCCCTTTTCAAGGTGCAAGTAAGCAAAATTTAGCAGTCTCAGTCACAGTCCTGTCAGACCCATGTCACTATCAAGCTTACCACTGTCTTTTTGTCACGCAGTATCATTAAGATGCAGAAAAGAAAGAGGCAGGAGAAGATTGACACCTTTTTCAAGAGAAATCCTGTAAGTGAAGTTGAGAGCTGAAAGTTGAAAAATGTTGACATTAAACAACAGTAGCCTATTACCATTAGATATTGTTTGCATTTATTTCATGATATTACTTTTCAATATTCACTGAGGTTTGCTAGTGCCACAGCTGTAACTGTTTGACTCTATTCCTTTACCACTGCACCCTTGTTTAGGAGAGGAAGCTGCTGGAGGCATCAGTTTCAGAAAGAGCATAGGAAGGTTCACAGGTGAGCAATGAAATGAATGTTACAGTTTGTGAAAGAGGTCTATGAAGGAAGAGATTTTGTTCTTAATATATGTTGTTTATATAATATATGTTGTTTGTATATCTGGAGTTTGTTACAAAAATAATTTCCCCCTGGGATTATTAAAGTATTTCTGATTCTGATTCTTTAGCAAGTCTACTGTTGTGTATTTTCACAACAGAGTTTTGACTTATTTTCTGTGTGTTCCGAGTGTGTTTTTATACTTTTCTAGTATCACTCATTTAAATTGGAAGCTTTTTATATCTTGTATGTTATACATTTTGTACCCTTCTGTCATTGTATTCATCGTTTTTATTGTTAACAAACAAACCACATCCATCCCCCGCACTTTTGAAAAGCTTGCTACGCCCCTGAACAGCAGCGTACTTGATAACGTCAGTCAGCTCACCTAAGTTATCTACACTGTATTACAATACGACGAAATACGATATCAAACACCACTGCCTCTTTTTGTTTTCATGTAAACATATTAATAGCCGCAAAAATGTAGTTCAGGGAACATACATACATTACAGTGAAACAAAATATTATATCAAACAGCGTTGCCTCTTTTCTGTTTCATTTAAAATATCCACAAAAATGTGGTTCATGCAACGCGTACACGCATTACAATAAAACGAAATTCGTTTTCTTTAAAATGTAAACCACAACCCTCTTTTCGTTTTCATTTTAAAAATATAAAACATATAAAACATTAATATGTGGTTTAGGTAATATGTGCACATATACTCTGATTCACTGTATGTATAATAAAATGAAATATGACAAGCACAACTCTGCCTTTTTTGTTAAATGTCAGTTTTGATGAACAATAACAGCCATTATAAAAGTATAAGTATAAAGTATTTTATAGACTTATGTAATAGGAAATAAAGACAAAAGCAAACAATTCAGTCACGTTAACAAAGTAAGCGCTGTATTACGATTAATAAATAAATAATTTATGAAACATAACTTTGTGCTCAGCCAAAACGATATGACCTGGAAGAAATAATAGATTCAATAGACCAAAGATTACCTGTTAGATATACCCAAAACTAATTTTACCTCATGTTTAACCACTACAGAGACATCAGAGTCAGCGGCAAGTGTCAGAAGGACTAGCCGCGATGAGGCTACTCTCGGCGGATACATGAGCACTGAGCGCCCGCTGATCGCCTGGAGCTCACGTCTCCGAAATCGGCGAAGCAAATTTTCAAATAGTCGCTATTTTTATAAATAAACCGCAGATTTGAGTTTTAAACAACTACATTCTCGACTGAAATACTCTTAGAACGGCATTTCATGGCACAATAACAGTAATATTTTGAAAATTTTGTGGTTTCCCCCTCCGCCATTAACGCTCGCTGATTGGTGCGAAATGCATTCTGGGATACCTGGCTGCCTCAAGTTCACACAAGTCACCTCTGGATGCATGCTTGATAAAAGGGGCGGAGCAAGAACACATCCGGGGATTTGAACTGTACTTGGCTAGATGTGAACTTTGAATTGGAACAGTACTTGGGTGATGACTGATGACGTTTCACAAGTCCACAAGAACGCAAGTACAGACAAGAACGCACATTGAGAAACGGCCAAGCTTCGAAGCCTCGGTGTCGAACGTCACATCACTGAAGGGTCGTTCCAAACCGAAGTGCTCAAAACTAGCCACTTCAAAGGGCCCTTCGGAATGAAGGATTTCAGATTTATGTTTTTTTTAGCTAAAAATATGTATCGATTTGTGCATTTTAAACGTTGAAATACGTCTAAATTGTACGTTTTAGCATCAATAAAAACGTACAAAAATGTACATTTTGTGCTTGTAAATGTTATGTATTAATACCTATGTATGAACATGAGACCAGGCTGTTATATCATGACAAATCTAATTTTCTTTAAAATAACTTAAATATTAATAATGTCAGCAGTAATCCACTAGTTCTTTTTTGTAAATATTAATTAGTAAACTGGCAAGAAAAACAATATATCCACAACATCCTAAGATTGTAATATTAATACTATTGCATTACTTATGTTTGTGAAGGTTAATAAAGCATTCATGAGACATAAAAGCAAATGTTATGAATTACATAATACTCACAACACAGCACTCTTGTTTGTGCTTTATTGCTTAATTATAAGCAACTTGTATGTAATATGTTGAATGTAATGTCTTTTTTTTTGTTGCAATATTATCTGAGTGGCATTTGGCCATGAAGCAAGGTAAACTCTTCAATAAAAGACAATGGCCTTTCTTGAATACACACATGGCTTGAGGAGGTCGTCATGAGATCCAGAGATTACATTAATACATTGTTGTGATGCATAGCTTCAGCTGTCTGCACAGAACCTGTCAATCAGGCAGGAACAGGAAGGGGAAGGCATTCCCCTCTCTATCATTGATGTCAGAATGCCAGTCAGTGGCTATAGCTGAATAAGGGTTCTTGTGTCATTGTGCTAATACAGAAGTATTAAAGGGAGAGAACCAAATCATCAGATTCTGAGAGAACCAGTGCATCAGATCTCTGACAAGGTTGTTACTATCATTGCATTTATTAAGATTTGAACTGTTTTATGTTTTGTTTAAAACAACAAACAATGTGTTGAAATAAAATATATGTCTGGAATAAATATATTTCTCTGTTCAAAAGGTTGAAACAAGATACACGAAAGCAAGTGGAATATTTATAATATACAGGAGTTCACTTAACAGAATTTTATTTTAGATTAACTTTTCTATGGGACACTGGGTTTGAGCTATAAAAAGCTACCTGAAAACAACCGTGATTACCTTAATGAGCTTAAAGATTTGAGACTGTGTTTTATTTGCTCTGAGGTGACATATGTGCATGCTTAGGACTACTCTCAAATCCTTACTAATCTGCACGTCCTCCAGAAGGTACAGAGGGACTCTACGGCATTAGGCAAAATGCTTGACAATGCTTGCTTCAAAAGAAATACAAACACTTTAGACCAGTGGTGGAATAATTTCTTTCTTTCTTTCTTTATTTATTTTCATATTTTAACTGAAAGAGAAGAGACTCCTTTGGCACTTCACATTTGTTTTTCCTGAAAATCCTTCTAAGGTTATTTCCTAGGATACATAGAGACAGTCAAATACAACTGAGTGTCTGGTAATTACAGTCATCTGAAAATGACAAGTGCAGCTGGTGATTCTAAACCATCCTGCCATCAGATGGAATGGTCTGCCTCCTTGTCTTTGTTGGACTATATTTTTGCAAAATCTTGGTGAACTGCAATTGCTCTGAAATGGGCTGCTCTCCTTCACGTGGGAATGGTCTCCACTCGGCACAGGGTGCATTCCGAAGAGGGAGAACTCTACTTCCAGGGACTCACGAGAGACTTGAAGAATCACAATCTGATGATGGGAGCAGTGGAGAATGCTGTGGACGGAACACAGAGAAAGAGAACTCAACGGTTCGAAACAACAAATCTTCCACGTCGTTAGGGAGGAAATTCTCTATGGCTGAGCCTGAAGGGGCTGCTTCTGCCAAACTGGGTACACAAGAGATTAACAGTGATATATTATCTCGAGGGAAGGAACGGCAACAAGAAAAACGAGAGCCTTGTGAGAGAAAGGGTGCAAAGAAGTCAAAGAAAGGTCCTAAAGGTATCAAACTAAACAGGAAGAAAGAAAAGGAAAGCACAATTTTTAATAAAGAAAAAGTAGACTTTCCAGAGGCACTTGTGAAAGCTCATCAAGCAGCATATGCATATCTTAACCCCAGCATCAGTAAATATGAAGATCTCTTGGGGTTACTAGATCATGCAGCCCAAACCCAAATTTCCTTGCAACCCATGGTGGCGTTCATGGTCTTACGCTATGAGGAAATAAACAAAGGGCTGCAGGAAATAGTGGAAGAGGGGGAGATGATGTTAAAAGGAAATGGAGAGCATCTGGCTTGGCCTTGCGAAAAAAAGAATTCCTCTTCACCCAACTCAGCAAAAAATGTGAGCTCTTCCACCTGCAGTGAGCCCCCACCAGACCTACTACAACAACTCCTTCAGTACACCGTACAGAGGATGCGTCAGGTAGGTCAATCAGTGTGTGGAATTGGGGATACCGCGCTTGAGGAGGCAGTGGATTACTTTTCCTCCATTACTGAAATTCTAGATGAGAAGCTCAGGACAAAACGTGCATCAGAGTCTAGATTAATGCGGCTGCTGTCTCGGATTGAGGCAGCATCACAGAAAAAACCTGCCCCAGAAGACTCTGCACTATTTAGTGAAGACAGTGGAATTGGGGCAGAAAGCGAGTCCCTGGCAGGTTCAGACAGACAACGCCAACGCAGAGAAAGTTCTGAGTCAACTGGAACTATGTATGCTACATCAAGTAGCCCTTGCGGTTCTACACCAGTTCACCAAGGCTCATACAGAGGCAGACTTCTCAAAACAATAAGCCAAAGCAGCTCTCTTAACTCTATAGACTCAACTTGCACTATTACAGAAAAAGAACAGAGGGATATGGAATCACTACTTGGCTCTGTCTCCTTGGATGAAGGTGGCAGGGATAATGTGGAGGATGGTAGTGAAGAGGAAAAATGCAAGGATAAAAGAAACAAACAAACAGATTATTGCATTCCAGACCACAGGCAACCACGTCGTTTGCCAACAAAGCGAATAGAGAATCCACAAAATGTTGAAATGACATTAAAGCTAAAAGATGCCATTAGTGGCCAGATTCGTTTTTTGCCATCTCAAGGCCTGGGAGAAAAAGCAAAACTGGCAGATAACCCAAACAGCAGTAGTCAGTGGACTGAGGATGATGAAAAAAGTTCTAAAAGACCCCAAACAGCTGCCTCTAGATCTTCTAAGAAAAAGACCACAGTTACTAAACGTTCGAGATCAGCAGACTCTCTGCGTAATAAACTAGAAGATCCTACACTCATTGAACTTGAGAGAACTCAAAAGGAACTTGACCAAAGGCTGGACAGAATGACCAAGTTTAAGTGTGAGGGAAATACAAAGCCAGGTTCATCTAAAAAAATCCAGCAACCGCAAACCATTTCATCAATTGCCGCTGACAGGCAGCATTCTTTGAATAGGAACATTTTTTCTCCAAGTAATCAAAGAAAGGCATGTAATGTGAAAGTTGAGCAAGAAAGTGCAAAGGAAGAGATGGAGGAAAAAAAGAAAAAGGACAAAGGAAAGGGAAAAGAAAAAGACAAGAAAAGTCCACCTGTTAAAGGGCATGTTAAGGTAATACCTGTGCCAAGTCCTCCACCGTCACCCCGCCAATCTTCAGGATTGTATAGGGAAAGGAATTCTGTAAAAAAATTGATTGACACCTTTAGTCAGGGCTTGGAGGAAAGTAAACAGAGCCCAGACCGTGCAAAAATTCTTGGACCTCTTAAAGGTGTTAGAAAGTGTGGTGTTCCCATCATTCCAGGTTTAGGTCCCTTTGCCACATTAGCATTTAATGAAAATAGTATGCTTAGTAGTCAAGGGGAGTCAAGATGCTCTGAAAGGACAGAGGATCTTGACATTGACAATCTACCACCCCCTCCACTTGAGGTTCTCATGGACAATTCCTTTGAAAATCTACAAACAAAGGACACGGGAGAACATGTATCAAGCAGGGGCCGATCTTTCCTTCCAAAAAGGACTGCAATGTCTCAGAGGTTACGAGCCTCTCTGCAGTCCGTTACAGTGCTACCCAGTAAGGGGAATTTGTGTAAGGGCTCTGTCAGCATGTCGCCAGTTCGTTCCATGCACCAGGATACCAGAGGGGTTGTGAAGGGTGGTCATCATGATTCCAGCCATGAAACAGACACGGAAAGTGAGGAGGCTGCCTCCCTCTACAAACAAGCAAGAAAGATAATCCACTTGAGGCATTCTTCTGACTCTCCGACAGAGAAACCTACAGCTGAGCAGGGCCAGAGGCAGCTTTCTTTCTCCCAAGGTGATGTAGAGGTTTCACAAAAGGAGAACAATACCAATGAAATAGTGCCAAACAATGCCTGTAAGAACCAAACCCCTGCCACTCCAACTGCTTCCAGAACTCGCGCTTTGCCATCCACACCTCTGTTACATCGGAGACTCCCTAGTCCTCCAGTATTGAAAAGCCAACCCTCTACTTCAACTTCATCTAGCCCTCCTGTACTCCGTAAACTCCCAACTCCACCCTCTGCTGGCCAACGAACACTGCCAAGCACCCCTGCAACACGGCAAGACCACACACCCATCACTGTGACAGGGGTCACCTACCCCTTTAAGGCACCATCACCTCCTGCTTCCCCAAAAGTGCAGCGCTGGTCTAGAGAAAACAGTAGTGAGGACTCTTCAAGAGTATTTAGTAATGCTCGATCAGTGTTTTGTCCGGTCTCATCATCGTTATTTGAGGCTCAGCCTGTTCCTACACCCAAGCCCCCTCAGGCATGGGCCTCCTCCGGTAGCAGTGTTTTGCCTCGTCCCTGGGGTGAGCGTGGTCGGCTGCCAGTGTCTGCACGAGGGCCCCAGCCTTTCATCCGGCGCACCCAGTCAGACAGGAGGCCCAGTTTAAGCCTGCCACCCAGGATGCCAGTCATCTCTGTGGCAGAGACATGTGGGAGTGAACCAGCAATTAGCACCCATGGGTGAGTCTAGCACTTTTTCTGATATCAAATATAAGGCTAAAGTATAACTGCTTAAAAGGAAATTTGCACTTAAATTTAGCATGTTTATACATAGCACAGAATAAACAGCCAACTTGAAACTGTGATAAAACATTGCTACAAGCTGCTTATCCAAGTCAGCAGGAAAATGAGGTTAATATCTGTAATTTAATGACCCAGAAACATAATTCCGTAAATGTTGGGAAGAAGATAAGGGTAAGAAAAAAAGAAAAAGTATGAGAACAAGTTATAAGAACAATTCAGAACAGTCCTGTGAGCAAAATTCACTGAGGTGAAATGCTTTAGCTTTTAATTTCTGATCCATGAACTCAGCTCCTTTGGATTGTGATGCTTAATAGCGATACAGTATCCAAGATTTTCTTACTCAATCTTTATTTTAAATAACTTTTTTGGTAAGGGTATCTGAAGCAAGTACCATTCATGCTTGAAATTGCATCTGTTCCAGATTTCATTTTCAAAGAGAATAAGAAAATGTTATAGGACAAGCATTTTGATTGTCTCTCTCATAATAAAGAGTGCCGTTTTTGAAATTCAATTATGGGTTCATTGTGTAAATGTCACTCAGCTCTCGGGTGAATAACAAGAGACAAATCTAACTGTAGGGGTTGGGTTAATGTTTTCAGTGAGGTCAGGGGCCAAGTCCTGAATAATATTATCATTGCAGAGCATAGGAAATATATCTATATATGTGAAGGATATCCAGCAATACTCACATCTGCAAGCCCTAACAATTATGTTTTTAGATAATACATGAGAATATATACTTCACGATTCCAAGAAAAACAAAAAAAAAACACTGCTTACGAAGGTGGAGCAAGACAAAACTCAAGTCAGAATGCTTTCAAGTTGGAAAACTTGTTTATTTAGATTTTTTAAAACAATTTCAGTGAAACAATGATATAATGATGGGGAAGTCCCACATAACAGCTTAAAGGGGAATGTGGGGATGGCCCATGTTATAGGTAAAGTGTGTGAAATCCAATTGTTAAAAAAAAAATTTAAAAAAAAACAACAAAAAAAAAAACAAACAAAAAAAAACCTGATGGCCTTTTTGCAATTATGGTCATGTGACATACAAGAATTATGCCTGTACAATACAGGAATGACTGAAGGTTGACAACATCACAGTATATGTTGTAGAATAAATGAATTTTCACAGAAGTTGAGGAAACATAAGATGTATATATTTTTAACGATTTAGACACACTTTTTCCTCTCTCACGTACAACGTAATATAATTGCTAATCCCCAGCAACTAAGCTCTCAATGACTTACTGCTGACCAGTAATAACCAGCTCTGGCCCACTTCCCTAATCCTTCAATTCATTAATGTCCTTATTTTGTTTTACTGTCACAGGCTGGAAGATGTTCCAGTCAGAGAAGACAAGCCATGGAGTGAGCAAACAGAAATCAGAGGTGCAGTTCGGTCTGTCTCACATCCAGACCTGTGCATTGTGGGTCAAGGTCTACAGAGGGAATGGGAGAAATGAAGAAGGAGCAAGTGGGATTATGGTTTAGCAAAACTTGGATGGGATTAAAACCTTTTTGTGCTGGTGGGATATGAAAATAGCTATTTCTGAGAACGCCTTCTCGTGATCATTTCCAATCATTAGCTATGTTTCCATCCACCTATTTTTATGCGCATTTTGGACTATCGCATAAAAAATTCGCTGGATGGAAACGCCAAGATGCGCATAAATTCTGAAAATGCGCATAAAAAAATTATGCGCACAACTGAGTAGGATAAACTTTTTATCCGATAAGAAAAAATGCGCATAAACTACGATGGAAACACATTTACCGAATAAATTGCTCCATGCGCATCAAAAAAGTCATGTGACTTTGCGCTATGAGACGGGATAACTTGACTAACCAGCTGACCGATCTCGTTCACAACATCTATAAGTTGTTGTAGTCACTCTGAAAAGCCTGAGCAAAGTCTGTCATCAAAGTATTTCTGTATAATTGTGTTACACGACTGTGTTCCCAAACAGCTGGGATCCTCCGAACGCAGTGACAGCATTTATTGTGTTACGTCTGCTCTCTCTGAGGCGCAAGTAATTTATATCATATATGAAAATTATTATATTCAATGGCTTCTCCTATATTCTTAGTGATATTTAGTGCCACAGTTTACCAGGAAGTGACGATTTTGTTCTCTTTGACTCGTTGGATGGAAACGGTGCTTTATTCGCATATGTTTTATGCGATATTCCAGTTTTGCGCATAATTTAAATTCGAATCTTTGGATGGAAACATAGCTATTGTTATTTTCATCTTTTTTTTTTTTTTTAGCTTCACTGTATATATTTGATCTATTTGCCTGAATTCAATTGGTCTAATCTGTTGTTAAAATGTTTTGTATTGTGAATATTATTGGTTGGCATTTTATATTTTATTACTAAATAAACAAATATTCACATAAATAGTATATATTCTCTATATTTTTTTCTTAAAAATGAAAGCATGTTAACAAGAAATTTAGGTTATTAGTTAGCTTATCATGAACATTATCAGTCACCAACCAATCACATTCTTCCTTTGCAAGCTTATCTAACAAATCACATTCAAAATACAACAAAGCATTCTACTCTTCTGTTGGAGGTAAGATGGCAGTGTTGAGGCCTTGAACAGAGACATTAGGAAACAAAGATATAGTAATCAACTCTATCATTATTTTTTTTAAGATATAGTAATCAACTCTATCAGTTTTTTAATCATTATTTCAAAATGCAGAAACTTAGTTTATAGAGTAAATATAACACTGTTTCATATTCAGCACTGTTCATAACAAAAAAATGAATAAATAAATAAGTAAAAAAAAATTAAATGTTATTTTTCAGTGTTGAATTGGTCAGTTATATATATATATATATATATATATATATATATATATATATATATATATATATATATATATATATATATGTTTAAACTGAAATTTTACACTTTTATCTACTAAATGAGCTCATTTCAAATTTGATGCCTGCTACAGGTCTCAAAAATTTCCAGAATTCGGGTTGAATAATACCGTATAATCATATTCTAAAAATATCTCTTTGGGAAACTGTTTAATCTGATTACAGATTAAACCATCTAGTATCAAATTCAGATAAATATGTTCTTTTATTTCTTTTATATTCTCTAACAAAGCCTATAATTGCTTTGACCTTTGACCATCATAAGGTTAATGGGTTAAACATAACTGCCAAGAAACAGGGCAATACAAGGCATCAACATATCATGCAGTTGAATACTGCTTGGCTCCATCCAAAATCACATACTTCCCTACTATATCCACCTTATTTTTTTCCCTTAGAGTGGGCGCGGCCATTTGTAAATTGAACGTGTCTGGCTTCCGGTGTCATCCACTTCCAGCTATTTTTAACTGTACAAAACAGCTCATTTTGCTGCTTGATATTGCAAATTGGTGAGTCTTACCATATTATTTTATTGTATTGTCTTAATTATGAACACACTGGTTTGTAGTGCAAGCAGTTTTAACGTTTACTGCACTTTGTTATTCTTCTCGTTATTTTTCTACAGCGGCTTATGACCCGGAAGTCTCGCACATTCACAGAAAACAGCTTACTTCCGCGTTGAAGAATAAGGTGGATAGTAGGTGGAAAACGACAGAATGCCAAAATTCACAGTTTATTACATTTTTAAAACATTACTTACTACTTCTGGCGAGATTCTGAAGTGCACATCAGATGGGCACTTTTTCTTTCTCATAAGGCCACGGGAGAGGACTTGTGAAGTGACGCAACTGATGCTGGTAGGTCATATGACAATGACAACATGGTGAACGCAGTACATCTGGATTACATTCATACTGTACAATACACATTAATAATATATTGAACATACTTTTTAACGATCACAGAATAATTAAATTCCTATTTAAATGGTTCAATTTAAATTACCATCTGGCATGCACTGCTTCAAGTCAGACATTGATAGGTCTGCGCAGTGCCACATGAAGTCAAAAGATGTGTTTAGAAATGTTGTCTGATATGAGACAGCGCTGATGTTTACAAAGTACACAAACACAAGAGTGTCATTATTGGAAGCATACAGTGTCTAACTTCTTGTTTCCGTTTTCAACTCCTCTACGACTGCAATAGCAAATCTCACTGACCGGTTAAACCCAGTCACACCCTACGTTAAACACATAATATGTACTGTATGTCAGGGAAAACAGAGCACCCAAGAGCAGAGGTTAGTTCAGACTCTCTATTTATTTACTGAAGAGAACTAAGGCAGTCTGCCATGCACAGGCACTCTTGGTGGACAGAGAACTGATAAAAAACAAAACTCAAACTTGACAGGAGAGGTGAGGAGTGTGGGACCTGGGGAAGACAGCGGGCATGCAGAGAGAGAGCACAATCAGGAGTTGTGGGTCCAGAGCTTGGCAGCGGGCACGCAAAGAGAGAGCATAGTCAAGAGTAGCTAGTCCGGGGCTTGGTAGCAGTCACGCAGAGAGAGAGCACAATCCCCAACTAACAGACTCAACACCACAGACAGTGAATGGGTGAGCAATCTCAGGCAGCAGGAAAATTGGGCAGAGAACATATAAGATGTATACGACAGGATGACAGGACTAAGACTTGACTTGACTTAAAATGTACAGAGAATGTTGACCATAGGAATGAACGTTAGGATGCTAACAATTATCTGGCAAAGAAGCTAAAAGAACAGCAGAGTAAATTGGCACAGAGAATCAAGGTAAAGAGAGAACAGGTACAGAGCGCGAGCACTGATCGCAATAGAAAACAGCTGAATCTAAGTAGCAGTAATGAGGGGAGAAAGAGAAACAAGGAGAAAGATCAAACCCAGCTCATGAGAGTACCCCTCCCCCAACAAGTGCCCCCAGGCACTCCCGAGGTAGAGGACCGGCGAGAGCGAAGGAAGTCATCGAAGAGCAAGCAGTCCAGGATGCTCTTAGCTGGAATCCAGCTCCTCTCCTCCAGGCTGTACCCCTCTCAAGTCGTCCAAATACTAGTAACCACACCCCTGGGGATGAACATCCAGCAGTCTCCTAACTCTATAGACAGGAGAGCCTTCGACAAGAGCGGAAGAAGGGAAGGGATGGGATGGGAGGGGGAGTGAATGATGAATGAGGAATACAGGATGGGTGCATTGCAGATAGCTAGGTAATCTGAGTTGTACCTCCTCAGGACAAAGAACTTCGACAATTGAAAAGGACCCAATTAAACGGGGTGCTATTTTATGGGATGATTGGCAAGTTACGATTGGACAGCCACACCCTCTGACCGCAAAAGCATCTTGGAGCCTTGGTGCACCATCAATTTGCGTCAGGTTGTGTACGTTCTCTTTTGTGGCACAGCACGGTTCTCACCCTTCTCCAGGTGTGACGGCACCATTGAATAAACGCCTGCACCAATGGAACAGAACTCCCAGGCCATGTCCACACGTACACGGGTATTTTTATAAACAGAGTTTTTCCTTCTTCCGTTTTTTAAAAAAATCTCCATCCACATGAAAACGCAAACGCATGCTATGAAGCACTGTGAAGTGCATGCCAAACCAACAGGTGGTGATATAATTTCAACCGTAAAGCCATGTTGGCCAATCAGAAGCCTGAAAAAGTTTCCAGTAAGAGGAGATAACAGCTCAGGCTCCGACGTCACAAGCCAAAAACTTGTGTAGACAGGTTTCGCTGTCTACACGATAACACTGCAACCAGAGTTTTTGAAAATCTTAACCCAGGCAGGAGTTTACAAAATTGCTCTGTTTCAGTGACCTGGTGCAGCGTTTGCGTGTGGACGGATGGTCAAACCACATAGAAAAAGCTGCGGTTTTAAAAATAACCGTGTTCGTGTGGACAAGGCCTCAGACTCCTGAGTAGAGAACAGAGGTGGCTAGTAACCAAGGCAACAGTGGAATGAAGATAAACTTGCAGATGATGACGGCAGTGAATTATAGGCATATTCGGCCCAGGGCAGTTGGTCAAACCAGGATGAGGGATTGTGGGATGCCAGACAAGCATGTGATCAAGAACCTGATTTGTTCATTCAGCCTGCCCATTAGTTTTTGGGTAAAATCCCAATGACAGACTGGTGGAAGCTCTGATCTGCCGGCAAAACTCCCTCCAAAACTGAGAGGCAAACCGTGGTCCCCTGTCAGAAATGACATCAAAAGGTAGTCCATGGATCTTAAAAACGTGATAGAAAATGGGACAGTGCCAACGTATGGGGACATGAGTAAGTGCTCACTTTACCTGCCACTCGATTCCCCAGACAAGTGTCCTGACCACACTGCCAAAAGGCAAAACAGTCTCAGAGGTCGGAGCATTCTCTGATGAGGCGAACTGGTGGAAGAGGGCATCAGGTTTCATATTCTTAGAACCAGTTCTGTAAGATATAGTAAAGCTGAAATGATCAAAATAGGGACCAACGAGCCTGCCGGATATTTAATCTCTTGGCTGAATGAATGTACTCGAGATTTTTGATCAGTCCAGACCACGAATAGAATGGTAGCCACTGACGCCACTTTCCCAGAGCTAACCAGATGGCCAGAAGCTCACAGTTACCTATATCATAATTATGCTCGGACAGCGAGTGCACATGGGTGGACCTTCCTGCAAGAGAACCACCCCCACGGCCACAAAGGACACGTCTACCTTCAAATTGAATTGTTCCTTGGGGTCGGAGTAATCAGGATAGGTGATAAATTTTGGATGAAACATCAATAAAAAGTTCATTGACCATGCCCCGAGCGTGGCGGCGCAGTTCAAAACGCTTGTCAATTCGAATCGCTAACTCCACCAGCTAGTCCAGGTGAGTAGGGGGCTTGCAAGCATAGATCTCATCCTTAAGATCTAAATAAGATTGCCAGCATGAACGGAACTCTATGGCGCAGTCTGCATCGGAGCATCTCCCCAAGTGCAGTACTGTGAGCAGACGGGAAGACTCATGTTGTAGACAGATCTGTCAAACACCTTAATCCATCTCCTCCTCACAGCACATGGCCTCCGATTCCCAGATGGCCACTCCCCAACTGCGTGCTCGCCCCGACAGCAGAGAAATAACGAAGGCGACCTTGACGTGATCCTCATTGTAAGTGGAGGGCTGAAGGGGAAACACAACCTCGCAATTGGTTAAGCCCATTCAGTGGGCTCACCCACGTAACAAGGGGATTGTTGACCTTCGGTTCAATGGAACTTTGTGATGCCGGTGGGCTTTACTGGTGATGAATGCGAGTGGTCAAATTTGTCACCTGGGCAGCCAGACTCTCCATAGCGTGCTTGGCTGCTGACAACTCCTCTATGTGTCTGCCCAGCATTGCTCCCTGCAACTCGACTGCTAAGCGTATAGGTACCTCCTTTGCTGGGTCCATGTTGACCAAATAATTCTGTCAGGGAAAACAGAGGACCCAAGAACAGAGGTTAGTTCAGACTCTCTCAGAGTTCAGAGGGAGCACAATCAGGAGTTTGGGGCTTGGCAGCAGGCACGCAGAGAGAGAGCACAGTCAGGATTACGGTTCCGAGGATTGGTAGCGGCGACGCAGAGACAGCATAATCCCCAACCGGCAGACTCAACACCACAGACAGTGAATGGGTGAGTGATCTCAGGCAGCAGGAAAACTGGGCAGAGAACAGTTTACATTTACATTTAGTCATTTAGCAGACACTTTTATCCAAAGTGACTTACAAATGAGAAAAATGGAAGCAATCAAAATCAACAAAAGAGCAATGATACGCAAGTGCTACAATAAGTCTCAGTTAGCTTAACGTAGTATACGTAGGTTTTTTTCATTATATAATAAATAAAAAACAGGTAGAATAGAAAAATAATAGGGCAAGCTAGTGTTAGAGGCCTTTTTTTTTGCTTTTGTTAATTGTATAAAAAGAAAAAAAAAGGAATAGATAGAATAGAAAAAGAATAGAGAAGCTAGTGTTATTTATTTATTTATTTATTTTATGAAAACAAGCAGTTAGTAATGAATTAGCAAGTCTAAAACGGGCAAGTTTTTTTTTTTTCTTTTTTGTTTTAAGAATATAATTAGAATAGAGATTACTAGAGTTAGAGCAGTGTTTCCCAATCCCAGGCCTCATGCCCGCCCCACTCTGCATATTTCGTATGTATTTCTTATCACGCACGCCATGATTCCATTTCCATGAATTCCGCCATGATTCCATTTCGAAATGAGTATATGTTCCATTCAAAGGGCATTAAAGTGTGCAAAACGTGAATTTAAATTGTATTTACAGAGGTATATGATGTCACGCAAATCCATGAATGAATGTTCCGAAGCGAAGAAAACTTCATCGGATTTCCTCTGCTCAGGGAGTAGGGAGCAATGAACACTTTGCAGGGATCATATCAATCAGAACACAGTTAATGCACTTAGCTCTCTTCTAACGAGCTGATTATCTGACGCAAGGACTGAGATTGGGAACCGATGAGGTAGAGGGTCAAATAAAGATGGAAGAGATAGCCGATTGTTGAACAGGGCCTGAATTTCGTTTTTTAAAATGGGGGGAATTCCCCCATTACATGGATCACATGGGGGGGATTTAAAGATTCTGGGGGGGGGGGGGGGGGTAAATTGAAGAGTAAATTGACACATTGGGGCTAAATTAATCATCTTCATTTATTTATGTCTACAGATTTTAATGTATGGTGGTTTTCAAAACAGCTTAACAAAATTTGTCATGCTCTCCTCCAAATTGACATTAAGAACTGTATTAAAACTGTTTAGAAATGCCTTTCAGAATCAGTGTATTTCATATATTCCAGTTTCAGTTCAATTTCTTTTTGTATTTTGTATAAAAAAATATTTTTCATGGTATATTTTGTATAAAAAAACACAAAAAACTTTATACAGAATACACCATGATCTCATTCAAATCGACATTAAGAACTCTGTTTAAACCAATATATGTCACTTAATGTTTCATTGAGGTTTGAGTTGCTTTCAGTTTTATGCCTTCTGAATGAAGAAGGAATGTCTCAGCTTTCTAAGATATAGCCTAATTATTTTTTTCTAATGTTTAATTAAAAAAAAAATCTGATCAAAAATTAGCCTTCCCATTACAAGGTGATATTTGACTCAAAGTGATTTACAGGGGAATTTTATTTGTACCTTTGTAATGGCATTTTTCTAACTTAATTAAATTAATTCTAATTCTAATTTAATTAAAAGTATGTCATCTTTTGTCAAATTTAAAAAATACATATTTATAAGCTTTTTAAAAAATCTAATTAAAGCAATAGAATAAGAACAATTAGAATAAGATACCAATTAAATTAAATCAGTATTAACAATATTATTATTTTCCATTGAGGTGGAACAGAAGAACACAAAAGTGGCTTGTAGGTGTATTTTCAGACGTTTAATGAGCTTCAGAGTTGGCATGAGTGCAATTAAATTTATAAATTCATGTTGAGATTAATATTCTAAATATAAAATTTGAATAGGTTAGAGAAATATTAAATGATTTAAATAACTGAAAGATACGTTAAAAATGAAACTAAAACTGCCAGCAGATGGCGATAAGACACTGATTTGATCACTGAATCATTCATTAAATTGATTCGTTCGCACGGCTGATTCATTCAGGAATAAAGCATGTGACTGTCTTTATGAATCGGTAATTGAATCATTGACTCACTAGATTCGTTTAAAAACGCATGTTCATTCATAAACGAGACGCGCTGTGTTTGAATGGAGATGCGCAGCGGCTCAGCTGTGACTTTGATTCAAACTATTTTCGTCAACGAAATAGAGCAAAATCAGGCAACAGTGTTATAGTCAGACAATAAGTCACTTAATATTAACTTCTTGTTTATTGAACTGTTGTATTAAATCAATATCACATTTACAAACTCCCTTATTAATCATTACATCAGTCATTCTCCTTAGTTCATCGCGATCTCACAAAGTTCTATAATAATCAACTAAGCTCTCTAAACTAAACAATGAATCTCTTGTTTACATTGTGTCTACTTTGTTTGTTTATGAAAGGATTCGTGAGATATGCCTGTAATGCATTACTCAACTCTGCAAAAACGCGTAGAAACCTTTAAAGCTCCCCTCAGCGCAAACACAAATATGCTCGGGTCAGTCGCACTGGTGCTCCTAAATATTTGTTCACAGTGGCACGCAGTAGTTTTCAGTCACATTTGCGTGCGACTCAGAATATTAGAGCGCGTCACACAGCCTTGTGTGAATAAGATCAGAGCGACGCAGACCACGGAGAGCACGCCGATGTTATACAGGACTCAACGACAGTCAGAGAAGACAGCTGCAGCGCTGTTTGTGGAATTAAATTCTAAAATAAAGACAGACTGTTTGAACCGATGATTTCTTTTTTCGCTTCTGTGGATGTGTTTCTTAATTTGATCTGAGATGAAGAAAAAATACATTTGTGCGGGAATTTCTCGCATTATAAAAGTTAAATTTGCGGGAATGGTTTAGATTATGCGCAATCCCCGCAATGGCTAAGGATTCAGCTGCTCGGATTGAGTTGGGCAGGTCATTCCACCAGTAGGGAACATTTAATTTAAAAGTCCATGATAGTGATTTTGAGCCTCTTTGGGATGGCACAATAAAGCAATGTTCACTTGCAGAATGTAAGCTTCTAGAGGGCACATAAGTCTGAAGGAATGAATTTAGGGGTGGTTTTGTAGGTAAACATTAATGTCTTGAATTTTATGCGAGCAACTTTTCATAGCTTTCTGTCACGTGACCGGCTCGAAGACCTGGAGGGCAAAACATCCATAGAACTCCAGGAGAAACCTGTCAATTTTCCATCTATTTCAAAAGCCGCAAATATTTAGATCACCTCTCAAAAGAATAAAACAAAGGTGTGTGAACAAAATGCAAGTTTTGGCCATTTGCAATCCATATTAGACAATATTTCAATCATATTTCAGTCATTAAACAGTGAGACAAAACGTTGTAAAAACACTTAAAAGTGCCTTAATATATTTAAAACAGTAATATTAAAATATAAAATTCAGTAATCTCTATAGTTAATGATGCATAGTTTACATAGGCAAGCAGATGAGACCGGAATATGAACGCAATCCGCTTAATGGTTCAGTGTTTTCCTTAATGGTTTTCTATGGGAAACCATTTAATGTGAAACTTTGCACATTGTGTTTATATTCTGGCTTCATCTGCTTCCCTGTATAAAATATACATCATCAATAAGGTGTTTACTGAATTTCGCCTTTTAATATCTGCATTTTACTACATTACTACTTAATGCAAACTGCGTAAAAATAACTGGCTGTCAGTCAATGGAGCAAAGCTTCGTTTTGCCATCCGGGTGGGCGTTCCTATAAGGGTGTGACGTCACGTGAAAACTATCAATTGGTAGCCAGTGCAAATTGATAAACAGAGGTGTGACGTGCATTCTTTTCAACTCATTAAAAATTAATCTTGCTGCCGAGTTCTGGATTAATTGTAAAGGTTTAAAAACAGTTAAGAAGTATACCACAGTACAAGACAGGACTAAAGGCCATTGTTTACACACTGCCTCCGAAACTTTCATACGTCATTAAAAAATTCGGAATCGGGTTTGATTTTCTGCGTTTTTCACATCCGTAGCAAGCATTTTGAAAGGTGTTTTGACAATTCAGAGCAAGCGAACGCCAAAATCCAGAATGGCAATTGTCAAGTTCATTCACTTCGTCTCGCAGCACCAGGGGCGGTTCTAGCGGGGTTTTATTTATTTACAGCAGGGGTTTTATTTATTTATTTATTTATTTATTTATTTATTATATTCGATATATCCCTAAAATATATAATGAAATATCTCGATTCTCAAATATGTGTAAGTAAATGCATTTGGCACCTTTATAGATTATGTTAGTTGATCTATAAAGGGCGATGGGCAAAGTAGCCTAATACTGTAATCTATTAACTACACATAAAAGCCCGTCTTTTTACTTAAGTACCAGATATGAGTGTCATGCCATGCAATACTTTTAATACGACTGACATTGTATTTAATGTGAATTTAATAAAAACGTAAGTTACTAATTAGCCTATAACATTTTCAGTGTACAAGAAGAGAGCAAAGAACGTTTACAATATTAAAGAACATTTTCACCTTAGTCCATCGAGTTCAAGCACTCTCAAAAACTGTCATATTAATCTCTAAAGGTGTTTACACTGTGAAATTAATATCTTACTTACATTAGTACTTCTTCGCTTTGTTGTGTCTGATGAGAGAATTAGAATTCAGTCAGCCAGCGTGCGCGGTGACATAAACAGAGTGTTTCAGCGATGACTCATCTGAATGCCTCTGATTGGTTCTTGCATTCATAAGCTCAACAGAATCGTATGTGATTGGTTATAATGCGCAGTGCTTTAAAAACGTGCGTACCTCTGGCTCTGTGCCAGCCAGCGAACTCAGATTTGAATTTAGCAGCTGGTGATTTTTTTTTTCTTTTTATATACATATAGTTTACAGGACAAACTGGCATTTCAGCCAAAATTGTTTGCTGTAATATGATTCCAAATTTGGGGGGGGGGGGGGGGGGGGGGGGGGGGGGCACTACTAGGAAATTCGTACTAGGAAAATCCTAAAAATTCATCACGCACAGAAACCTTGCACAGTGAGTCCGATGCGTATTAATCTGTTGAGAAAAAATTCGCAGAACAGTACTAAATGGAGTCTTCAAGCAGTGAGGATTGTTTCGTTTTCCTCTCGCTTCTTAAAAAGAGAAAAAGAAAGGAAATATTGGGTCCATCCAATCCAGAGATATGGAGAGGAAGGATAGTTCCCCCTCCTTATTAAGGAGCAGCGCGAATATCACGGGCGATTCAAAGTTTACTTCAGGATGCCAGTGGCTCAGTTTGATGCTTTGCTAGGGATACTAGAGCCACATAATATTAAAAAGAAGACTACTAAATAATTGCTGTACCCTAATTTTTTGTTAATTGCAAAAAATTTTGTTAATAAAACAACAACAACAACAACAACAATATTTTAAATACATAAATAATGTTTTTTTGTTTGTTTGTTTGTTTTTGTTTTGTTTTCCAAGATCAGCTATATAAACAAATTAGGGGTACAGCAATGGCTGCTTGTTTCACCCCAATTTATGTAAATTTATTTCTAGGACTTTGGGAAAACAGATTTGCATTTTCAGATTTCAATCCATATTTGAAGAACATTGTGTGGTGGGGAAGATATATAGATGATTTCATTTTGATATGGGCTGGCTCTGAGATAGTTCTGTTGGCTTTTCATTCATACTTGAATACCACTAATATACATTTGAAGCTTAGTTTGTAATTTTTCATTTACTCAAATTAATTTCTTGTAATTAAAAATATTTAAGGATAATAAAGGAAAACTGCATACAACTATTTTTAGAAAAGAAACGGACAGAAATACTATCCTAAGAGCAGACAGTTTTCATCCCTCATGGTTGACTGATAACGTCCCTTTTGGACAATTTCAGAGGTTAAAAAGAATTTGTGATAAGGAGGAGGATTTTGACATCAAGGCCCAAGATATGATTCAGAGATTTAAAGAATGGGGATATAAAAACAGATTGAGAATGCATACAATAAAGCTAAAAACATAAGTAGAGATGAATTATTGGTACAAAGACAAAAATCAAGTCATTCAGAAAATTCAGTTTATTTTGTTACACAATACAGTACAGAGGCAAATAAAATCAAGAAAATTGTAAAATCTAATTGGGAAATATTGATGAGTGATCCTCACCTTAGGGAAGTTTTACCAGAATCTCCTTCCACTGTGCTAAAAAAAAAAGCTCCAACTGTTAAGGATGAACTGGTGAGAAGTCATCTTTCCCCTAGAAGGTCAAGCACCTGGTTATGTTCAAATGTGTGAAATTACAGATGTGGTAATTGCAATCATTGTAAAAATATGGTTAAGACAAATATATGTCAGATGTAACATCAGGCCGTGAGTTTAAGGTAAATTACTTAATCAACTGGAATACTTAATTTGTGGTGTATAGGTTGGAGTGTCCATGTGGTTGATTTTACATAGGGATGACTAAAAGGAAATTAAAGCTGAGATTAGCAGAACATAAGAATGCTATACGAATCTGTAATCCTCAATAGCCCATGGCCTTACATTATAGAGATAAAAATCATGGTACCCCCGTTACATTGAAAATAGTGGGTATAGAGAATATTCCGAGGTCAAAAAGAAGAGGAAATAGGATAAAAATGTTACAACAGAGAGAGTCTTTTCAGATTTACACTTTGAAAGCAACACAATTTCCAGGTTTAAATGGAAAATTTTTCTCCTTTTTTGTAATTGATTTCTTTGTTTGTACTTGACTTATGATGTATTTTTTGAGATTACTTTGATATATATATATATATATATATATATATATATATATATATATATTTTTTTTTTTTTCAATCATGACAACTCTCAGAACATTTTAGCATGGTTATGGATATGACAATGTTAATGTATTTGGTCTTGGCAGAACAGATCTGCTACGCTGCTGCTGAATTGCTGCTGCTGTTGGTTATTGCTGTAGTTGTAGATTATTGCTGCTGCTGCTGCAAGCAAGTACAGGAACTTGCTACTGCCAATGAATGTGGCTATACGGTGCCGTAAGTATTTAAGACATACTGCTGCTGCACAAATAGCATATAAAATAACCCCATAACAGATCTATACAGGTGGAGCTGGGGAAGGTGGAGGGTTTCAGAGAAACTCTGAAAGCGCGCTGCAGGAATCTCAAGTGAATGCTAGCCAGTCATATAAATGCAAGGCAGTAAGCTCATTGGCTGCATATGCAGCATGACCCAATAAGCTTGTGCCAAGTCGTTTAACTCTGAATATCATCAGTTACGTTAACACCCCGTCAGCCTGCGCCATGACTGAACTATATATATCTTTATTAGTATTATTATTATTTATTTTTATTATTTATTTATTTTTCCCTACTTTGTTAATACTTGTTACAGTGTCTTGAAAAAAATAAAAAAATAAAAAAATATCAACATCAGCATAATCATATAATTGATATTATGTGAGTAGAAAGATTGTAATACTCCACAGCAGAACATGCTAGCACACAGAGTTTTGGAGCCCATCTGTCTCGTGTACATATGGCCTCTGCTACGGTTTTACAATATTCAGACACACAACTGTAAGATTGTGTAATGGGGTGGAGGTAGTATTGGTAATGGCTCTATATTAGGCTTGTTTAGGACTACAAATGAGTTTGGACTACAAACCCCATGAGTCTAGGTACTATAAAGAGGAAATCAAACTTTGTGGTACCATATGCTAGGCAGGAGAAGCTGTGTGGCATGTTTTAAGGCTGTGTGATAGATGAAACGACTAGTTACCTTGTGAGCAGTATGGAAGTAAATTGTGGAGGTAAGGGTTGTGACTGTTATGGTTATAGTTAGTGTGTTTAGTTTTAACGTGTTTATTTTATTTTATTTTATTTTATTTTTTATTTATTTTTTTTATAAATGTGCTTACTGGAGATATACTGATGGGTGCCTCTGAGAATTGAGTAGATTTATTCAGTAACACAGGTACTGATTTTAATTGAATTATTGGAGTATTTGAAATTTGTTTTTAAGCTTTTCTATTGTAAGTTTTGTGATATGTTTTGTTAAGTGTTTTTATTACAATATTTTAAATGGGCAATCATGAATTGTATTTTCATTGTTTTTACAGATTATGCATGATTGCTGTTTACTTTTATTGAAAATATTGCATGGTGGCTTGATGTTGGGTCTTAAGATATGACTTTAAATGTTACATTGTGATGAAGTGGCTTGAATTTATTGCGAGATTGTGTTTTTATGTTTTGTTTATTTGTTTTGTTTAAACCAACAAACAACATCGGGGTTCCCATTTTCTTATACATGGTTAACTCCGTTAAGGTGAGGGGGAACAATTTGTAGTGGTTTGAGTTAAGTGAGTGTTGGGTTTTGACACTTGTAGTGATATTTGGTTTTGTGCTGTGATTGAGTGTATATATATAAATATATATAAAAAAATTATATATATATATATATATATATATATATATATATATATATATATATATATATATATATATATATACACATACAGTGGGGCAAAAAAGTATTTAGTCAGCCACCAATTGTGCAAGTTCTCCCACTTAAAAAGATGAGAGAGGCCTGTAATTTTCATCATAGGTATACCTCAACTATGAGAGACAAAATGAGAAAAAAAAATCCAGAAAATCACATTGTAGGATTTTTAAAGAATTTATTGGTAAATTCCTCTGTAAAATAAGTATTTGGTCACCTACAAACAAGCAAGATTTCTGGCTCTCATAGACCTGTAACTTCTTCTTTAAGAGGCTCCTCTGTACTCCACTCGTTACCTGTATTAATGGCATCTGTTTGAACTGTTTGATCAGTATAAAAGACACCTGTCCACAACCTCAAACAGTCCAACTCCAAACTCCACCATGGCCAAGACCAAAGAGCTGTCAAAGGACACCAGAAACAAAACTGTAGACCTGCACCAGGCTGGAAAGACTGGATCTGCAATAGGTAAGCAGCTTGGTGTGAAGAAATCAACTGTGGGAGCAATTATTAGAAAATGGAAGACATACAAGACCACTGATAATCTCCCTCGATCTGGGGCTCCACGCAAGATCTCACCCCGTGGGGTCAAAATGATCACAAGAACTGTGAGCAAAAATCCCAGAACCACACGGGGGACCTAGTGAATGACCTGCAGAGAGCTGGGACCAAAGTAACAAAGGCTACCATCAGTAACACACTGCGCCGCCAGGGACTCAAATCCTGCAGTGCCAGACGTGTCCCCCTGCTTAAGCCAGTACATGTCCGGGCCCGACTGAAGTTTGCTAGAGAGCATTTGGATGATCCAGAAGAGGATTGGGAGAATGATGAAACCAAAATAGAACTTTTTGGTAAAAACTCAACTTGTCGTGTTTGGAGGAGAAAGAATGCTGAGTTGCATCCAAAGTACACCATACCTACTGTGAAGCATGGGGGTGGAAACATCATGCTTTGGGGCTGTTTTTTCTGCAAAGGGACCAGGACGACTGATCCGTGTAAACGAAAGAATGAATGGGGCCATGTATCGTGAGATTTTGAGTGAAAACCTCCTTCAATCAGCAAGGGCATTGAAGATGAAACGTGGCTGGGTCTTTCAGCATGACAATGATCCCAAACACACCGCCCGGGCAACGAAGGAGTGGCTTCGTAAGAAGCATTTCAAGGTCCTGGAGCCAGTCTCCAGATCTCAACCCCATCGAAAATCTTTGGAGGGAGTTGAAAGTCCGTGTTGCCCAACGACAGCCCCAAAACATTACTGGTCTAGAGGCCAAAATACCAGCAACAGTGTGTGAAAACCTTGTGAAGACTTGCAGAAAACGTTTGACCTCTGTCATTGCCAACAAAGGGTATATAACAAAGTATTGAGATGAAATTTTGTTATTGACCAAATACTTATTTTCCACCATAATTTGCAAATAAATTCTTTAAAAATCCTACAATGTGATTTTCTGGATTTTCTTTTCTCATTTTGTCTCTCATAGTTGAGGTATACCTATGATGAAAATTACACGCCTCTCTCATCTTTTTAAGTGGGAGAACTTGCACAATTGGTGGCTGACTAAATACTTTTTTGCCCCACTGTATCTGTATCTGTATATGTGTGTATATATATATATATATATATATATATATATATATATATATATATATATATATATATATATATATATATATATATATATTTATTTATGTAAATTGTTTTTGCAGAGGAATTGCCATTCTATATGATTGGCGAACCCTGTGATCTGTAGTGTTTTTTTTTTTGTTCCTTTTGATTCTTTGCCACTTCTAACTACCTTTTGTGTCCAATAAATTTTGTTGTATTTGCAAGGAAACACACTCTGGTTGTTGCCCTTCTTTTACATCTTCCCCATCACTTGTAAGGTCTGGGGAGGGTTACAATTGTTTGCTCCCAATTTCAGATTTCTCCAGTATGGTCTAGACCAGGGGTAGGCAACGTCGGTCCTGGAGTGTCACTGTCCTGTAGAGTTTAGCTCCAACCCTAATCAAACACACCTGAACATGCTAATTAGGGTCTTCAGAATTACTAGAGCTACAGACAGGTGAGGTTTTTTTTTTTTTCAGGGTTGGAGCTAAACTGTAAACTCGGCACTCCAGGACCGACGTTGCATATCCCTGGTCTAGACACATGCTTGTCCTGTGTATCTGCACATGTAATCTCCGAAACAAGTTACACATGCTTTTAAGAACATGAAGGAGATGAAGCAGCAAAAATCTGCTAAACTCTTATTTGTCTTTTGCAGGTGACAAACAATCCTGACTTTTTTTTTTTTTTTTAATTTGTTTTAAATACCCAACCCCCCCCCCCAACAAAAGAATTAAGTAAAAAAAAAAATAAATAAAATAAGATAATAAAAATAAAATAAAATAAAATAAAAATAGAAGTAAATAAATAGATAGATAAATAGAATAAATAAAATAAATAGACCCCCATTTATTTATTTTATTTATATTTATTTTATTTATTCACAATGAATATATAGTGCCACAATCAATCAATAATTAAATAAAAGTTTTCAATACAAATTGGCACAAGTCAAGCTGCGATACCAAACAGGACCACAGGGAGACGCCAAAGACCACTAAATCGCCTGCCTTTAATATACGGATCCATTCAGAATCGCTAAATCTCTGACCACCGTATAATCAGCGTTCATTATAAAACATTGCTTTTAAGCCAAATACACGCTGAAAAGAATAATTTTACTGACATCTGGATGTAAGTCACTATTCTCTCCGCAATCGCTGATGAAATCGGCCGTGTTTTCTCTGCATTAGCTGTTTTGAGCTTACTGTTTGAATTTGTTCACTGGACCCTTGGACTTTCCAGGAGTTTACGGTTTAAATGATGTGATTGCAAAAGCCTGCTTCTTTTCATTTTAAGATATGATTTTCGTTATAAAGTACTGATTCAAATTAGTAATCAATAATTAATTATTATTCTATTACTCCGCGCGCCTCCCCTGACATGCTCTCGCGCCCCACACAATGAGGTAGTCCTCTGCTTGTGTTCATTCACATGATTGGTCGAGATGAGAGGTGATCCCGCCTGGGTAGTGTGATTTATATAATGTCCTTTCTAATCATATATGGTATCATAATCACCCAGATCCTGACAATTTTACTCTGAGTACCGCCAACATGTCACAACATGTACCGGCCCACTTCAAGCACTGGTTTAAATGGTTGTGAAATGTGTTTAAATGGTTCAGTTCATGTGTGATGCTACCATATGCTATAATGGTGATACCAGATGCTATTATATGACTGAGAGAAATCAAACAACAAAAAAGAAAAACAGTGACTTTCAATAAATCGTACCCTCACAGAAAGGGACAGCATTGTTCCATCCTTGAGCTGTGCAGGTACGCTGATTGGTTCTGCTTGTCATTATATACCTGTTAACACAATGTTTTTTACAAATACAAAGATTGTGAAAGTGATGACAATAGTATACATTTCATACAATAAAAAGAGAATGAAAAAGCATAAAGCACATTTACCCTTTCTTGCAAGTATACACCACTGTTGCTCCAAAAACAAACTCCGATCCCTTTGTAAGTTTAAAATCACCATTTGGTGTGTTGCCTGGGTAACTGCATTTTTTTCTCTGCAGAAATCAAACAAGTTTTACTTTACATGATAACACTGATCACTGATTTATTTATTTATTTATAAATAAATAAATATATAAATAAATAAATAAATAAATAAAAAAGTCACTTGCCTTGACATCAGGCAAATTTTAAGGAAAACAACCAAAAGCCGAAGCCAATGAGTTGTAGAGGAAATTCACAAGTGCCTTTTTTGGTCCTTCTCTGAAACTCTTGCCTGCTTGGAGATCAACAAGATAATGATTTACCAACACCAAAAAGTCTTTCTTACACCAGACCTCTCAGTGCAAGAAATATTTCCTGGAAAAAAAAAAAAAAAAACATCTTATCTGATGAAGCAATTCATATTTTTCATTTGGACACACCAAAAAGTTACCTTAGACATGTCAAAACTTCTTGAGTAATATGTATGTAACACATAAACAGGAAGCAAAGTGCAGGTTCCAAAATAACTGCCATGTTTACTTCTTAATCCTGTTAGATGTGTATAATTGGTTCACGTACTTTGTATGATTGTTTCACGAAGAACATTGTCATGAATGAATTTGTCCAATTAGAAAGTGAGTTCGAAAAAGTGAGATGAAATAAGATTCACAACACTTTCAAACATTGCAATAGTACAATCTTTGGTAGAAAGTAGAACGTACGTTGAAAGTACACCAGGTAAAATAGGATTGAAAAGAGCACATGCTAAGCTATGTTTGTGATTTCATTGTGTTGTCCTTATTTATTACACACACACTCAAATTAAAAAGCATTAAAATGTAATTTTAACATACCTGATCAAGCATAACACGTGAAATGAAGTTGACACTATATCATATGTAATAAAATAGTGGTGGAAAGTTTGATTCATATCAGTTACCTCAATTCTTTTGAATCCGTTCACTAAAAAGATTTGTTCACTGAATCGTTCAATTACCATATTACACATACAAAACGTGCATGAAGTCTAATAATTCTTGACAAAATGTGCATGTCTACAAATCACAAATGACGACAGAGCAGATCTCCGTAGTGTAAATGCTAAACTTTTATCAACCTACAAAAGAGACAAAACTTGTCTAAAAAGAAGTTTCAGTAACATCTTTGTGTCACTGTAATGTCACCAGTCACATTTACGATCTCACAAAGTTCCATTACAATCAATAAAGCTGTCTATACTGCACAATGAATCTCTTATTTATATTTTGTTTACGTTTTGTTTATTATAATGAGAGGATTCGTGAACCTGGTGAGTGTATTCGGACTAGCTTAAACACCTCTGATTGGCCGTTGCGTTCAAGAAATAAACATTTATGTCTGTGATTGGCTACATTGTTCAACGTTGCAAAAACACATTGTAAATAGAAACCTTCGATGCTCTTCAGAGCGCAAACACAGGAGTTTGCCATATCTGTTTTGTTAATGTAAGATGGGGACCCTGATTCCCTGGTGCCCTATCCACCCACTTACCTAAATCCACCCCTGGTTCTTTCCTTTTTGTGAATGGAAAGTCTCACAAGCTGAATTTAGCAAACAGTTGAATTGAGCAATCAGGATAGTGTTTTTACGAATTTCAAAATGAGTAAAAAAAGAGAGAAACTGATAGCGTCAACCAGAAAAAAGAACAATGTCAAATTTACAGTTGATCACACAGCCGCTTTATTACACATATCCTCACAGCTGTTAACTAGTATCATGTAATGCAACAAAGTGTAGTGTTATAAATGTAAATACTTTGTTAAAAAAAAAAAATGAAAATATGAAAAAATAAGGTTTACAATGCTGATGACAATTGAAATGCATCATCACAGTCCAATGGGTCCAATGACTTAAACTACAGTCTTTAAAGCTTGAAAGCTAGACAAAATAGTGTACAAATTAAAAATTGCATGACATGACGATTTTGTCATTAATTTTTTATTTATGGAAATAATCAAGAGATCACATTAGATAACAGTAATCAAATTGAGTATAAATATGGTCTGAAATATATTTAAAACAATTGCTACTCTGTGAAGGAGAAACAAATATGCATTGACCATCACTGTCCACAAGAGGGAGGTCTTACACTGCACAAACATTTCTTTGCTGGTTATTGGTTAATGCAAAGGTGGTTTATTTACACTACAATCAGGAATCCCAGAAAACAGCCATGAGAGATCAGGGAGAGAATGTGAAGGTGTTCTTCTTCCTCCTCCTCCTCCTCCTCCTCTTCTTCTTCTTTTTCTTTATCTTCTTATTCTTATTCTTCATCATTAATTGTAAATTAAATTGTTTAACAATTTACTAAAATATAGGTATCTATCTATCTATCTATCTATCTATCTATCTATCTATCTATCTATCTATCTATCTATCTATCTATCTATCTAAAATGTATGGTTTAGGTAAATTACTCATCAAGCAGATTTCATGAGTGGTGTTTTAGGAGATGATTTACTTGACAACTTGAAATATTTGGTCTTGACAAAGATCAGTACAACAGAGAGAGAGAGAGAGAAAAAAGAGAAATGACACAGGGAAGCACATCTATGGCTTCAGATGAAACTACAACTGTTAGAAAAAGTTGCAATAGATATAACAACATAATAGATAATTTTATGATAGCCTATACACAATATAGTTTGGAAGTTCTGCAAAAGCAGGCATATAATAAGTTTAAAATATCTGAAGTTTCTAAAGTTCAAATTGCCTGTAGCTAGGTTTGCTGAATCTAAGTGTCAAGTGCCTGTGATTAAAAGTAGACTTTTCTTTATGTGAGGTGTCAAGAAATATCCATACTTGAATTTTTGAACTTAGACCTGTTTCATCAAACAAGCACACACATATAATTTTTATAACATGTATCATTTTTAAATAATTTTATTTTGATCATTTCAAAGTAATTGTCAATTAGGTCACGCTTCACCTTTCTGCTGCAACTACTGTACAGGTAAATGAGCCCATTCATTTAGTATTATGACTAATATTATGCAATGTTTTCATGTATAAATAAACAATTCAATTACACTTCCTTATTCAGTAAAATGGGATTTTCCAACCAAATGTTACTTATTTATTTATTGTATAAAATGTGATATTGCAATGAAGGCTTTCTCAGCATAAACATTTTAATGACCCTAGCATGGATGGGGCACATACTGTATATATTTAGTTTACCACAGATTTGTAATACTCCATCAGTTATGAAGGAAAGTGTACAAAAATTTATAATTGGCCACAGTCCCCCTACAGAATCATCTTTAGACAGCAAGAGCTGAGGAAGAGCAGTCATGACTATAAATTAGAAGACATAGGGGACTAAAAGCTACCCTAGACTAAGAGTAAAATATTTTTCAAGCTGTGGTTCACTTAATTCGTAATATATTTAACGTCCATAAATATACAAATGGACCTAAAGGCAGTGGACCTAAAGGCAGTGCCTAGTTACTCATGTATTCGTCCCATCTGAAATCACTCAATAGCATGAGCATTACAAAACTATCAATGTAATTCATGGTATGAAACAACCATGTAGTTCACATTCAATTCAAATGATTAAGCATACTTGCATTTGCAGCATATTTCAGACCATTTACTGTCATAGTAAACGTCTTGTACAGAAATGCCACACCTGAAAGCATTGCTAACATGCCTGTGGAAATGCTCTACAAACATTTGCTTTCATTGTTCATAACAATGTGTTGTTAATTCAGTCAGACACACTAAAACAATTAGTATTTATCAGTAACTGCACATACATACACAGGTGATTCAGTCAAAGACGGTATGGCAATGGAAAATGACAGTAAGTGGTTTAACCCAACTGCTGAACAAAGTTTGCATTGTAATTTTCTATTCAAACAAGTCTCTTTTGGCCATTCCTGAGAAAGGGTGTACTATACTGTGCTTAAGGAGACTTTCAAGTTTCAAAAGCCATGCAAATTATATCTTCAAGCAGTATGAAGTAAACACAACATCTAACATTATTCTTATTATTTTGTCACTCTCTGTCTCAGGCATTATTGGTTATTCCTTATTCGAAATAAGTTCAAAGAGACAATTGCTTACAAAATAAAAATATGTGGAGATATACTCGAAAATATAATGCAAGAAAATAGTGTGTATATATATATATATATATATATATATATATATATATGTATGTTTATGTATGTATCTTGAGAGTCCAAAAGCATTCACTGCGCGATGAGGCCCATTAGAATACAGTTAGAATGCCCTTATACTTCCAGCAATGAAACATAAAATACCCATGCATGAGTTTTTACATTTTTATATTCATTGCACAAGCAATGTTCTTTTCTGTATATCGGCGCATGTGCACGAGGCCGCAAGCACAAATGTGCTATTAGTTTTATACAACAGTGCATAGCAACACGGTCTTTCATTCCGTGAATGAATCAGTTTTTGAACAAATCGAGTGAGCCAGTGATTCAACGGTCCATTCAGATGGTCTCACTTGTTTCTTTCTATTGAATCAGCCGTTTTGAATGAATCGTTTGATATGACTGATTCAGTAAGTCATTTATTAAAACAGGGACTTGCTGCCACCTACTGGCAGTAATCCATGACAGACCTAAACCAGCCAAGGTGCCAGCACAAAAACACATTCAACAAAAATTTTTTTTTTAATTATCATTATTGACCAAAATTCCTATATTTTAGGCCCCGGAGGGGAAAATAATAATAAAAAAAAACCTTATAAATAATAGTTCATATAATAAAGCCAACTTTTCATTAAATATAAACCTTTTTAAAAACGAGACCAATTTTGTAATCGTGTAAAATTAGCCACAGCACCCCCCCACTCCCCCACACCATCCCCCCTGAATTTTTTTTTACAATTCGACCACTGAACATACATATGATATTGTCACATTAAACATATGAAAAGAAGCAATTACTTGTGTTATTCAATATTTTGTCTCATATATATATATATATATATATATATATATATATATATATATACACACACAATATATTATTCCATATATTTTCAATATTAAATAACTGAATACATTTATTGTTAATATATAAGGATTTTTTTCCCCTTGACTGCATAAGTCTTTCCATCATGTATTTTTTGTCTTTACATAAAAATTCTAAGATCTACTCCTTATTTCTAATCTAATCACCCCAGATAAATGGACTATACTGAAGTTTTGACAGGTGTCTAAATTGTTTAAAATACCAACATTTTGAAATGTTACATCTGCCCCACAACATTTTTTATTTATTTTTTATTTTTTGACAAATACATCTAGATAAATCAGCTGAAGACAGATATTCCCAATGTTATGCCATAAAAGAAAACAATGAAGAAAACAGGAAGGAACCACTATGGTTATTAGTACACTCTTAAAAAAAAAAGAAAAAAAAAAAAGAAAAAAAAAGAAAAAGAGATGGTTCTTCAAAGGTCCTTCACATGTAGTAACAGTTCTATTTAGAACCATAGCATCCTGAGGAACCCTTTTAATGCTGAAATGGTTCTTTGTGTCAAAGTTTAGGGTTCTTTATTGCTGCCTTTGTCTTTTTCAAATCTGTTACTGTCAAAGCATCTCATTACTGATTTTCTGCAGCTCAGTGATCCAACTACAGATCGTCAACACACTCTCAACAGGTAAATGATTTCATTCTTAAATTTAAATACAAATTTAACTTTAAAATTGTGTCTGGTTTTCAAACAAACATGTTCTTTTCTCTTCTTTTGATCACATGTAAGTGTGAGCAGCTCTGTTAAGCTGAGGATAGCTACTCCTCTTCTCCACTAAGTAACAGAGACATTGAATTTATAATCCATATTGTTAGATTTGTTTTTTTTGTTTTTTTTTTTTAATTGTTGTTTATTTATTTATTACTAACAGAGGCTACACTCTAAAAAAGATGGCTTATTACTGATTTTCTGGAGTTCAGCTAACTACACAGACTGTCAACACACTCTCAACAGGTAAATGATTTCTTTCTTAAAATGTCTATAATTTTTAACTTTCAAATTGTAAGTGGTTCATATCATGTCTTTTTCTCTTTTCAGTTTAAGAGAACATGTAAGTGTGACCAGCCCTGTTCAGTTAAGGACATTTCTCTCCCCTTCACCACCAAGTAAGTAACACAAATACTGAATTTATGGTCCTTTTTTTGTTTTTACAAAAACAAATGGAAGGAGACACATTGTAACTCTAAACTCAATTGTGTATTTCAGATGCATCACATCCTACAACCTCATCATCTGCAGAGAAAAACTGACACTCAATCACACCAAAATACACATAATGATGGACTTGCAGGCATCATAGAGGATTATTAAAATACAGTATTTCACTGGAACTTGGTCTTCATTTCAGTATTTTGTTTTACTTCTTGTAGTATTTATTTATGTTCGATGTCAATTGTCATTTGTTTATGTATTCTGCTAATAACTGTTATTAGAACACTGTAATTTTTGCTACAAATTCACATGCCAATAAAAAATAAAAGTACCTAAATGACACGTTGTTGTTGTTGTTGTTGTTGTTGTTGTTGTTGTTTTTATGTAAAACCCTAATAGACACTACAAGATATCGTAACATCAGGAAGAAAGAGGTGTAAAAAAACAATATGAATCAGTAATATATACAAATAATATTAATAATAATATAAATACATTAATATATTAATACTAATTAAAATAAACTGTTGTTAAAAAGGTTATTTTTAAACTATATAGCATTTTCAAAGCATGGTTCTTTATGGAACCCTATAAAAAAGGTTCTATTTAGCACTAAAAAGTGTTCTGCTATTTTTACAAGCCGAAGAACCCTTTTCTGGTACTGTTTAGAATCATTTTTCTTAAGAGTAGAGTACATGCCGTTCAGAAGCACATCAGCAAACAGTGAGACCCATCTTGGTATGATTTGATCAAACACAAGCAAGAGAAGTCAGATATGGATTTGCACAGTGCAATCTCAAGGTCTTGTCTATCCGTTTTGAAACAACAGGAACAAAAACATCTTTATTAAATTAAAATGACATTGGATCAAACATGCAGCACTGCTAGTGGATATTGCATGCTCCTGGTTGTTGCTGTGGAAGTGGGAATACTCTGCTCATGAAACATTTGTAAGAAACATTAATTAAACATGATCTTTGTCTCTTATGGATAGAGCTTGAAGAGCATTCTGATGTACTCATTCAGATCTGAGCTACAAAACCGGACAGAGTTCCTATGGTTCTTAGACAGTTCTGTTGTAAAGATCAGCTTAGAATAGCATGAATTTAAATGCTGGTTTATGCTTGTTTAGTGCTGGTCTAGTTGGATAACTGGTCACTAGTCAAGTAGACTAGTCAGTTTTTAGTTTTAGAATTGTAATATTTTTAACGGCAGAGCAGAGTTTTTTTTTTTTAGCGAGCTGTCAGCATGCTGTGCTTTAGCAGGTTAACATTAACAATGACTGTTAAACTGTCAGCATGCTCTCAGAGAAGCTGCATCTATATTCATCCCCTTCAAAGCACCATTGCTAAAGCCATCGAAGCACCACTTTTGTAGCAAATCAGCCATCTAAAATAATACATTTGAAGGAAATTGCTGTCAGGCACCAAACATTTTTAATTGTTGGTCTACAGTATGTACACATTCAGACATATGTCTTCAGCTGTTTGTATTTTTCAGAATCTTGTGCTATGAGTGTTGCATGTTTAAGACAACATATCAAGTAAAAAAAAATAGCATTTTTTAAAAATGCATCTCAACACTTGCTTGTTTCTGTTGCGCTTCATCCAGCTGTTTTTGAACAGAAGAAGGTGTCCTGTGAGAATGGCCCTATAGGCAATGTGTCTTAATTATATAATGATTCACCACAACTTATTCATACAACTCTGAATAGTTGATTTTGAAAATTGTTTTGCAAAGTTATGTTGTTCACCTGCAAAATGTTCTGGTCAAACAGCTAACCAATTCTTTGAAAAGATTACATAAAATATTTATTTTGTGAATCGGACATCACTATGCAGAGAGCTAGGGAAGATTTTTAGATGAACCTTTTGTCAATTCAGTTCAAGCCACCTTTTTCATATAGCACTTTATACAATACAGACTGCTTCAAAGCAGCGTTATAGTGATAAACAGGAAACTAATGACTCAGTGATGTGAAGTGTTTCTGCTGTAATACAGCTCTAAAAAGACAATAGTAAACAGTCATTATTTTCTGCGTTTGGTGGGGGAAGTTGAAATTGGTCAAAGGGTCTATGCAGATGACTTGTCTGGTTCATGTGGTCATCCCTGAAGATATGTGCCAGTCAACAAGGTCTTCGCAGAGGATCTGTCTCTATGACTTGTTTAGTTGTCATGGTCTCCACTGACATTGAAGGCTGTTGTGGTTGTCTGTAGGTCCTGATCCACCATCTTGTCTGGATACAGCTAGGACCCGGGTGACTACAGTAACCTCAGAATATAAATGAGACAGACTAATGTTAACCTAGATGCTTGTAACAATGTTCAAGTTCAGGGAAGGAGGAGGCAGGAACGGGCAGATATTTAACATAAACTTTAATAATACATGAAACAAACAACAAAATGAAAGTAAGCGGCAGCCCCTCACAGATGACTGCGACCCAAACATAAACAAGACAGCAACAGGCCTGGTCCACTTGTCCACTTTGTCACTCCTCCTTTTTTCCTTTCGGAGCTCCTTCATGGGACTCGAGACCAGTGTGTGGCCCAGGTGTCACTCATTATCATTTGCTTCACCAGCCTCGCTCCGCTCCTGTGGCCCTCGGCCCCGCCCCACTCATCACAACGACGATGTACTTGATATACTGCATTATATCAAGTATATAGGATGTTATGGAAAGTGTTTCCAGTTCCTGTTGACCTAATTTATGCAGCCTAACAATCCCTTAAGGGATTTGAATTATTAAACAGTGTGTTATGTGTGTGGTAGGTTAAAGTGATCAGATTTTAATCTAGACTTAATGTTATAGTGTGCGTGCTTCCTGAGCAATGCTAGGAAGACTGTTCCAGAGATTGGGCACTAAATAGGATTTTTTTTTTAATTTATTTTTCTAAAATAGTTGAAAACTAAGCAGATCCAGCAGTTTAAGGCCTTTCTGTAGGTTGAAATACTATCCTTCCAAGCAATGTAAAATACCTCTAGTTTTATTTTCTTCCAGTTTTCTAGGCTGTTCTCTTGAGGGCATGAGTGTGCTTGTTATACAACGGTGACAGACTGGTATCCTAAATCTTTAAGCATATAGGAACAATAGTAGCTGAGTTTCCATCCAAACATAAAGTGAATCTTTTCACAATTAAAAAAAAAAAAAAAAAAAAAAAAAGTTAAAAAAAAAAAGTGTTTCCATCAAGTTTTTCCAAACCTATGACAGTGATACTGGTAACCTAGTAACCAACAGTAAATGTAAAAAAAAAAAAAAAAAAAAAAGGCAAGCATAGTAAAAACTTTTTTGTGAATTAAGGGATTTCTTTCCAAAATTTGGCTTCTTCTATATGTGTAACAAGGATTTGATTTTTGTAATCTTGGATAAATGAAGAATACATGAGGCTAAATGATGATCTGAGATGTCATTACTCTGCTGCATAATTTCTACGCATCAACATTGATTCCATGTGACAATATTAAATATGATTAAAGCAATAAGTGGGTCCTGACACATGTTGTGTAATTTTAGAAGGCCTATAATTGCTAATCCCAGTTCACTAATTAGGGCCTGAGCACTGCAGTGCAAGAACCCAGTTGGAATTGCTCTATTTCTTTTTATTAGGGCCCGACTACCGGTGGTGCGAGTCTCTTTCATTCCAACATAAGAAAACATTTCTGGAATCTGCATCTGAATTGGCATTTACAGGTGCATCTCAGTAAATTACAATGTCGTGGAAAAGTTCATTTATTTCAGTAATTCAACTCAAATTGTGAAACTTGTGTATTAAATAAATTCATTGCACACAGACTGAAGTAGTTTAAGTCTTTAGTTCTTTTAATTGTGATGATTTTGGCTCATATTTAACAAAAACCCACCAATTCACTATCTCAACAAATTAGAATACTTCATAAGACCAATAAAAAAAAACATTTTTAGTCAATTGTTGGCCTTCTGGAAAGTATGTTCATTTACTGTATATGTACTCAATACTTGGTAGGGGCTCCTTTTGCTTTAATTACTGCCTCAATTCGGCGTGGCATGGAGGTGATCAGTTTGTGGCACTGCTGAGGTGGTATGGAAGCCCAGGTTTCTTTGACAGTGGCCTTCAGCTCATCTGCATTTTTTGGTCTCTTGTTTCTCATTTTCCTCTTGACAATACCCCATAGATTCTCTATGGGGTTCAGCTCTGGTGAGTTTGCTGGCAAGTCAAGCACACCAACACCATGGTCATTTAACCAACTTTTGGTGCTTTTGGCAATGTGGGCAGGTGCCAAATCCTGCTGGAAAATGAAATCAGCATCTTTAAAAAGCTGGTCAGCAGAAGGAAGCATGAAGTGCTCCAAAATTTCTTGGTAAACGGGTGCAGTGACTTTGGTTTTCAAAAAACATAATGGACCAACACCAGCAGATGACATTGCACCCCAAATCATCACAGACTGTGGAAACTTAACACTGGACTTCAAGCAACTTGGGCTATGAGCTTCTCCACCCTTCCTCCAGACTCTAGGACCTTGGTTTTCAAATGAAATACAAAACTTGCTCTCATCTGAAAAGAGGACTTTGGACCACTGGGCAACAGTTCAGTTCTTCTTCTCCTTAGCCCAGGTAAGATGCCTCTGACGTTGTCTGTGGTTCAGGAGTGGCTTAACAAGAGGAATACGACAACTGTAGCCAAATTCCTAGTGACTCTTGATGCCTTGACTCCAGCCTCAGTCCATTCCTTGTGAAGTTCACCCAAATTCGATTTTGCTTGACAATCCTCATAAGGCTGCAGTTCTCTCGGTTGGTTGTGCATCTTTTTCTTCCACACTTTTTCCTTCCACTCAACTTTCTGTTAACATGCTTGGATACAGCACACTGTGAACAGCCAGCTTCTTTGGCAATGAATGTTTGTGGCTTACCTTCCTTGTGAAGGGTGTCAATGATTGTCTTCTGGACAACTATCAGATCAGCAGTGTTCCCCATGATTGTGTAGCCTAGTGAACCAAACTGAGAGACCATTTTGAAGGCTCAGGAAACCTTTGCAGGTGTTTTGAGTTGATTAGTTGACTGGCATGTCACCATATTCTAATTTGTTGAGATAGTGAATTGGTGGGTTTTTGTTAAATGTGAGCCAAAATCATCACAATTAAAAGAACCAAAGACTTAAACTACTTCAGTCTGTGTGCACTGAATTTATTTAATACACGAGTTTCACAATTTGAGTTGAATTACTGAAATAAATGAACTTTTCCACGACATTCTAATTTATTGAGATGCACTAGTAGATGCATTTACACAATTTAATGTAGCTCAGAGGGGACATGGATGCATTTAAACTACAGTTACAAATGCATAAATAATGCTTTGTTTTAAACATAAAACATCATTGTACTGATATTCGGAATAATAGTAGGTGACAGCAAGGTCAGTAGGTCAGTAGGTGGCAGCAAGTCACTGTTGAGTGAGTCATTGAGATTCAGCCCATTCATTCAAACGACTGATTTATTCAAGAACAAAGCATATGACTGTGTTAATGAGTGAGTCACTGAATCATTCAACCGATTCAGTCAAAAAGCTGATTCATTCAATAAGTAAAACTATATTAAATAAAAAACAAAAAAACAAAATAAGAAACATACAAAAAAACATAGAGTGATTTTTGCCATCCAAAATTTAGAAAGCCTTGAATTTTGAGTTTCAATAGACTAAATCACGTGCGTGCATTCTCTGAGTGTGTTTTTGTGATACTCAATAATGTCAGATCGCATATCATTACAACAACACTTACCATATAATTGCACAAAATATACTGTATATCTGTATATGCCTGTATATCAGAATATATTTTAATTAGAAAATGTAATGGAGTAAAAGTGAAAGCTGACAGAAATATAAAAACCCAAGTAAAGTACAGATACTCCCAAAAATACTTACCACTTATAACTTTGTTATATTACACCACTGGTGCAATGATCATGCTGAATTTCTGACAATGTCAGAAAATTATCTTTGGTAACAAGACTGTGACAACAGTCATCTTTGAACCTCTCTCACTGTCCAACATAGGAGCACCGATTAGAAGCTACGATCACATAAATTGGCAATTGCAAGTCCATAGCTGCATCGGAAATTGCATACTTACCTACTATATAGTAGGTGAAAAACAGTATGTGACAAAAAAGTATGTATGAATTCACAGTAGTCATAAAAGAGTAGGCAAAATGTACCCGGATGATCGATTACTTCCGGCGTGATTCTGAAGTGTGCATATGATGGACACTTTACTATCCCATGAGGCCATAGGAGAGGATCTATGAATGGCAACGCAATTGACACTAGTTGGTCACATGACAATAACAACATGGCAAGTACGTCCAGATTACATTCATACTACACTCATTCATGCTATATAGAATATGCTATACACTTTATGCGGTTATGAAGTAATTACTTTTTCAAAAGAGAGTATGCAATTCGGACGCAGCCCATGTCTTGTCTTCTGTTAGGAAGTGGACACATACTGGATGTTTGCATGACAGAGACATCCAGATGTTCTTTTACAAATGTCACCCACAAAAACAGTTATCATTATTATTATTATACACCGGGTAAAATAAGTATTGAACACGTCACCATTTTTCCCAGTAAATATGTTTCTAAAAGTGCTGTTGATATAAAATTTTCACCAGATGTCGGTAACCACCAAAGTAATCCATACATACAAATAAAACAAAACAAAACAAATAATTTCAGAAATTGTTATGTGTAATAAAATGGAATGACACGGGGAAAAAAGTATTTATTTGTTTTGTTTTATTTGTATATATGGATTACTTGGGTTGTTACCGACATCTGGTGAACATTTCAAGTCAGCAGCGCCTTTAGAAATAAATTTACTGAGAAAAATGGTGGCGTGTTCAATACTTATTTTACCTGCTGTATACAATCAAAAGATTTGACTATGAACTAAAACATCAAATTCTTGTTCAAGTGCAAAGACCCAAGTGTGGGTATTGGGACAGGCCCTTTGTGTACTGTAGTATGCAGTAACCACTACATTTCTGTTTCTCTATAATTGCCACCTACTGTCAGAGAGCAATAGTGCACATAGAGATGTACAAGCACTAATGTCAGTTCAGAAGGATGATGGTCATTTATGATTTTATTCCTGTACCCAATTTCTAAGCAGTTCAGTTGAACAGGTTAAAGTGTTGCAACTCAACAGATGCTCTTTGCTCCTATATTGAAGAGAGTGACCTTGATATTCTTCAGAAATTCACTTTTTATGTTTTATGTAAGAAAAAAAAAAAGTCAAGCATGTAAATGATGAGAGATTTTTTCATTTTTAAACTATTCCTTTAAGAAGCTTTGCGGGGACACCAGCACAGAAGAGCTTTTACAGTAAGCCTTCATTTAATAGCATCTCATTGGTATTAGGTAGCAGTGTATGCGTTCAGGTTTAGCATTAATTCTGCAAACTACCTCAAGCGCTATCTGAGAACAGACGTTTCTCTACTGTAGGACTATACACACTGCATGCTAACGTAAAGAGCTACACGTGTTGATTCTACCCATCACGTTGCACACAAGTTCATTATTCAACAATCTTCATTTTGCAAGAGTTGAGCAAAGCCCGGTGTTGCTTTGCCTTAAGTCAATGTGAAAGCACTCACAGGAGCAGAAATACGATAGAGCTGTAATCTTGATTAATAAAGTATTGGATTTCCTAAACTGTTCAACATTATTTGACCTCTGACTCTCCAAATAAATATCAATAAACTGCCTCAAGTCCACTCAGGGCTTTAATTTGGCAGTAATACCTACATGAGTCACTTGATGGCACTGTTGGAGAAATTATGTGGAACAGTGCCAAACTGGAGGAGTTGGACTACTTGTACAACCTGAGGTACTGCCTCATGCTATAAGTAGTGAGAATGACCAACAATACACAGAATAGAGACAAATCAGGAAGTATAAGGAGAGAGCAATTGTCTCTGCCCATGACCTGTGGATTGTTTTACTGTTGCCTCTCCAGTGCACATGTTAGAAGGTAAAACAGATTCACACTTATGCTTCCTAACTGGCTAGACTGAAATCCCTGAAGTTCAACTGACTTGATGCTATACTATGATTAATAAGTTTTCTTTTTTCTTATTTTTTTTGAGCGCCATATATACCATATATATTATAGGTATCAAGTTGACTAGGACTGCAACTTGTGCCTGCTCAAAATAAATGGGTGCATGGAGCTCCTGGGATTAGCCCTAAAATAAGAGCACTGTAACCAATTTGCATGTATCAGCAGAATGGTGAGCAACTTTAATAGCACAAACAAGTGAGTAGGCACTGATGTCACGTTTCTTCTCTTCCTCTCTCTTTTATGTGTATTTTTAATACAGACTTGGTAATGAAGCAAGTCTTGAGTAGTGAATTAATGAAGGTCGATTTGAATGGGAGGGGGGTTATTCATTTCCAATAACGTATATATGCATTATTATTATTATTATTGTTATTATTATTATTATTATTATTATTATTATTATTATTAGCTTATTAAATATATCTGTGTTGTTTTTTATGTCAAATACGTAAATTTAACCAGTTACTTCTATCAATCAGAATACTGTATTACTATTATTTTCTGAATAACACCTGTTCTGTACTGAAAGATACTGTATGTGCCTTTCTCAAACTGCACATTTTGCAGTAATATTCCCTAATCTTGTAGGAATTTCACTTTATCCTCTAAGAATTCTATTGGATATTGTGTGATCTGAGAACCCATCTTGCTTTGTGTGGGTATAATATATTGCTTCTGGACAGGTAAAAGAAATCACAGGGGGAGATTTACTGTAAACCTTTTGATATCTACCGGAGCACTTTATCCTATTGCTATCATAATAGTCCTTTTGGAAACTTTATGTTTTGAAAGATCTCTCTCTCTCTCTCTCTCTCTCTCTCTCTCTGTGTGTGTGTGTGTTGTTTTTTTGTTTTTTTGTTTTTTATACTGAAATTCTATAACACCCATCATAGGATCTTTAGGAAGAAATTATTGATCTCATCATCTTTGATCTAAGCCATCTTACCATCTTTCCTGACAACAGAGCAGAACTGAGCTGAGACTGAGTTTATAATGTTTAGTCTCCTCATTTACAGTCTGTCAAGACACTCTCAACACTCACATACGTCTGCACTTTCATCTGGAGTTTAGGTGAAAGATCACTCACTCTCTACACTTGAGTGATAGTAGCACGGTACTCCATTGAAATGTCACAGACTCCCCAGGGTCGAGCTAAGGAACACCGAACTCTATCGTTCTGCTTCTTTCTCTTTATCCACCAGCTAAATGTGTATGCCTGCAGAAAGGGCCACTTCCTGTCTCATTTACACTATTCAAATCGACCTTCATTAATTCACCACTCAAGATTTGCTTCATTACCAAGTCTGTATTAAAAATACACATAAAAGAGAGAGGAAGAGAAGAAACGTGACATCAGTGCCTACTCACTGAACTGATGGAATCACTTGTTTGTGCTATTAAAGTTGCCTGCCATTCTGCTGATACATGCAAATTGGTTACAGTGCTCTTATTTTAGGGCTAATCCCAGGAGCTCCATGCACCCATTTATTTTGAGCAGGCACAAGTTGCAGTCCTAGTTAACTTGTTACCTATAAATATATATATATATATATATATATATATATATATATATATATATATATATATATATATATATATATATATATATATATAGTATAGTATATATGCTGCTCAAAAAAATTAAGAAAAAAAAAACAAAAAAAGAAAAAAAAAAAAAAGAAAAACGTCAGTTGACCTTCAGGGATTTCAGTCTAGCCAGTTAGGAAGCATAAGTGTGAATCTGTTTTTCCTTCTAACATCGTGGGCAGAGACAATTGCTCTCTCCTTATCTTTCCTGATTTGTCTCTATTCTGTGTACTGTTGGTCATTCTCACTACTTATAGCATGAGGCAGTACCTCAGGTTGTGTAAGTAGTCCAACTCCTCCAGTTTGGCACTTCCATAAGCACCATTGCACAGAGACCCCTAGCTCAGTCTCAAGAGCATTGCAGATACCTCAAGATGGGTCTTTGGCCAAGGAGAGCTGGACAGGACCCTAAGAGCAACAACCCAGCAGCAGGACTGGTATCTGCTCCTTTGTGGAATAAGAGGATCACTGCCAGAGCCCTACAAAATGATCTCCAGGAGGCTACTGGTGTGCATGTTTCTGGCCATACTTTCAGAAACAGACTCTATGAGGGTGGCATGAGGGCCTGACGTCCTCTGCTTACAGCCCAGCACAGTGCAGCTCGATTGACATTTGCCAGAGAACACCAGAACTGGCACCCCGTTCTCTTCACAGATAAGAGCAGGTTCTCTGAGCACATGTGACAGATGTGAAAGAGTCTGGAGATGCTTTGAGGAATTGTTGTAACCTTTGTTACAGAATAATTATTTTATTTTCTGAATAGAAGTACATGCTAAGTGTGCTGAGAACGTTGTTTATAATTTTAGCCTTGTCACATCCTCCTGTCGCTGCTTTTCTTTTTCTTTTTTTTTTTTTCTGAAGTAAACAAGTTTTCAACATGACCTCCATGTAAGGGTTTCAATTCCACGCACTTTCACTAACAGTTTTGGTGCCGAAACTCGGGTTAGCATGACGAAATAGTTGCGAAATAAGAATCTCAGAGTTAGATGGAATTTAGAAGTGAAAGTGAATTGAATGAAGATGGCGGAACAGTTAGAGCGGATGAAAAAGAAGAGGAGAACGATCCAACAGCTCGGCAACGAAGCTGCTAACGCAGCTAGAAGAGGAGACTAAAGATTCACCAGACTGTGATAAACTGCGAGAGTTGCTTTCAATATTATCGACAAAGGAGAACAGTTTAGCGGATCTTGATCGAGGCATCGAAACCGAAACTCCCACGGATGATTTGGAGAGGGAGATAGCTAGCACGCTGAATTACCAGGACCGCATTACTGTGTAGAAATCCCGTGCAACGAGACAGATAGAGAGACAGTGCGATCAAGAGAGTGAACGGGAAAGAAATGTCAATGCAAGTCACGACAGATTGCCAGAAACCCAGTCTGTCAAGTTACCCAGATTAGTTATTGAGAAGTTTACCTGAGAAATAAGCAAATGGCAGGAGTTTTGGAGTCAGTATGAAGCCGCCATTCATTCTAACGCAGCGCTGTGTAAGAAAGAGAAATCTGCTTATTTGAAAACGTACCTAGCTGATGTAGCAGCAAAAGCGGTCTCAGGGCTCACTCTAACAGACACTAATTACGACGCAGCCATTGAGTTGTTACAGAATAGATTTGGAAGGAATGATATCGTCATCAGTGCTCACATGTCAAAATTACTTAATTTGACTCCTGTAAAGAGATCGTCAGACAGAAAGGCCCTGAGAAGTTTATATGATGAATGTGAAATTCAAATTCGGAGTTTGGAATCTCTAGGTGTTCCATGTGACACTTATGGCAGTCTATTGTGTCCAGTGTTATTCCAATTGATGCCAGAGGACATTGCTTTAGCCTATACTCGTCAGTTGGTCTCTGATGGTGAATGGAAAGTGCCTGAGCTTATTCAGTTTCTACAAAAGGAAGTGCAAAGTAGAGAGAGAACACTGCAACTTACTAAATCAGAAGGCTCAAAAAAGGACAGGCCATTAACCAATAGATCTTTCACCAATTCTGAAATGACTCATGCACCAAGGCTCAAGAAATGGACAATGACTTCTGCAGCTGCCCTGCCCACAGCTAGTCATGTTCCCAAAGGTTGTGTATATTGTGAGAATCTGAATCATAAGCCTGAAAATTGCTCTGAATACTCAGTGTCAGCTCGAAGAGACAAGCTGAAGAAAATGGGAAAATGTTTTGCTTGATTAGGGCCCAAACACATAGCAAAATTTTGTAGGGTAAAGGGAATTTCCTGTGCTAAGTGTAGACGTAAGCATCATTTGTCCATCTGTGAGCAAAATTACAAGCAGTCTGATGTTAACCATGACAGTGCAGAAGATAGTAACACTAGCTCTGAAGCTGTAGTGTCATCGGTCTCAAGCACTGCGAAACCAAGGGCTGATGGGCAAACTACTGTACTGCTTCAGACAGTTAAAGCGTGGATAGAGGGTCCAGCAGGAAGAAAGTTAGTACGTTGCTTGTTGGATGGAAGCAGTCAAAGAAGATTTGTGCAAGAGAGTCTTGTGAAGGCACTAGAATTACCAGTGCTAAATAGAGAGAAGCTGAATTTTCACACTTTCGGAGCTGAGTGTCCTGTAATTGCGGAATGTAACATTGTGAAGTTGACGCTTGAAAGTGTATGGAATACGAATCAAAGAATAGAAATCACAGTAATTGGAACTCCTCAAGTCTGTACTGCTGTCATGAGAGTTCCTGGAGAACATGTGCAAAAGAAACATAAAGCTAAGGGTCTGCAACTTGCAGATTTTCTCTCAGAGGACACTAATGATTCTGAGCTTTCAGTGTTAATAGGAGCAGACTATTACTGGCAAGTGGTGTCAGGAAGAGTGGAGAGATTAACTGAATCTCTTGCAGCCCTGGAAAGTATTTTTGGATGGGCGGTACAAGGACCAGTTCCCATGTCTAGTGCAGACACAACATGCATGCAAATTTGTTTAGAAGAAGATGTACAGATCTCAAAACAGTTGCGTGCCTTTTGGGAAGTAGAGTCTTTGGGCATACTGAACAAGACAGCTGAAAGTCCAGAAGAAATGGAAGCTGTACAACACTTTAACCAGACAGTAACCTTTAAGGATGGACGTTATCAGGTTGAGTTACCCTGGAAACCAGATCTACCAAACAACTTCAGGGTGGCTAAGAAAAGGTTTGAAAGGTTACAGAAAAGACTAAAAGCAGATGTAACATTTTTCACAGAACACAGAGATGTAATACAAGACTATTTACAGCAAGGCATTTGTGAAGATGTTCCAGTAACTGACTTGAAAGCAGAAAAAAACAGATACTGTTGAATAATATTTGCCACACTATGCTGTGCTTAGAGAAGACAAAACAACAACTAAACTAAGGGTAGTATTTGATGCATCCTCACACAAGGAGGGTTGGCCATCACTAAACGACTGCTTGCTCGCTGGACCAAACTTGAATCCTGATTTGCTAGATGTGCTTATCAAGTTCCGATTGCACAAAATTGCATTCACTGCTGATATTACCAAAGCGTTCTTGCAGATTGCTCTGGCAGAAAAGGAAAAGGATGCTGTCAGGTTTCTGTGGCTACATGGTCCTCCATCTGATGACACTAAAAATGAGTTGCGCATTATGCAAATGTGTAGAGTGGTTTTTGGAGTTTCCCCAAGCCCGTTCCTATTAGCCACAACTATTAGACACCACATTCAACAAAAGGAGTCAGAACAGCCTAAGGCAGTGGAAGCCTTAAGAGAATCGCTTTATGTAGATGATTTTATAGTAAGTTCTCGAGATGTGAACGAGGCTTACACTATTTCCACATCTGCCAGAGACATCCTACTAGATGCAGGAATGAAACTAAGTAAATGGGTGACAAACTCATCAGAACTGAGAGCAAGATGGGCAGGAATTAAAATGGAGCAAAACCTGGTATCGAATAGCAGTGGAAATGTGCTAAAAGTATTAGGTTTAGTATGGAGACCAGAAAGTGATGACTTTGTATTTGATTTCAAGCAACTGTTGAGTGTTTTAGAGGGAAAGGGCAACACAAAGAGAAATGTGATGCAAACACTGTCCCGCATTTTTAATCCTATTGGGTTCTTGACTCCCTTCACTATTAGAGTGAAATGTCTTCTTCAGGAAATGTGGGAAAGGGGACTTAGTTGGGATCACCAGTTACCTCCAGATTTAACAAGAGTGTGGAACCAGTGGTGTTCTGAAGTGCCCCAGCTTCACTTGATAGCTATACCAACGTGGTATGAAATTGAGATCCAACCTAACATTGAAACACACAAATTGCATGTGTTTTGTGATGCTAGTGAAAAGGCATACAGTGCAGCTGCATACTTGCAGTGAAAAAATGAAAGTGGAGAAACTATAACCAGTTTTGTAGCATCAAAAGCAAGGATTGCTACTTTGAAGAAGCTCACTTTACCACGTTTGGAGCTAATGGGAGCTTTAATTGGAGCTAGAATAGGACATAATCTGCTTCGTCCCTTGAAGATGGAAAAGCATCAAATTCAAATGTGGACATATTCAGTAATTGTCTTACATTGGATTCAGAGCTCTGCACAAAAATGGAAACCATTTGTAGCTAATAGAGTAGCTGAGATTCAGAATCTCACAAATCCAGAATCGTGGTCACATTGTAACAGAAAAAAACAATCCAGCTGATTTAGCTACCCTAGGAAAGAGTGCAGAGGAACTCATACACAGTAAACTCTGGTGGTACGGCCCAGCATCGCTAGTTCCTGATCATCCGGAAGAGCCTGAAGAAAGTTGTGTTTCGGAAATGAACAGTGAGTTAAGATCCAAACTTCAGGTCACTGTGCAGTTTACCAGCATTGCATCAACAGAACCTCTTTTGGATTTAACAAAATATAGTAGACTGAAAACAGTGCTGCAAATAACAGCATGGATAAAAAGGTTCATAAACAATGCTCAATCCAGATGCAAAATCCAAAGTGAACTCACAACAGAAGAGTTACTTGCAGCTGAAAAATACTGGATAAGGATAACTCAGAAGCAGAGTTTCAGCAAGGAAATAAATTTACTCAGACTAGGTCAAATGGTTGACAAGGAGTCTAAAATTAAAGATTTGAAACCGTTCTTAGATGAGGATGGACTCATTAGTGTAGGAGGGCGGTTGCAACAGTCTGAATTCAGTTTCCGAGAGCGGTACCCATGGGTGCTCCCCACAAAGCAAAGATACTCTTAATTGCTAGTTAAAAGTTGTCATGAAACAGTGATGCATTCAGGAGTAAGAGACACACTGGTTCCGGTGAGAGAGAAATATTGGATTTTACGTGGTTGACAGCTTGTGAAACAAATTGTAGGACACTGTCATGTTTGTAAAAGATTAACCGCAAAACCAGCTCAACAAACTATTGCACCTCTGGCAAGGGATAGAGTTACTGAAGCACCACCCTATGAAATTACTGGCGTGGATTTTGCTGGTCCCTCATACGTCAAATCAAATGAAACATCAAAAAAGGCATACATTGCACTTTTTACATGTGCTGTTACTCGGGCGGTGCATTTAGAATTAGTGTCAGATCAGACCACAGAGAAATTTTTCCTCGCTCTGAAAAGATTTATAGCAAGAAGAGGTCTGTGCAAAGTAATATACTCGGACAACTCAAAAACATTCAAAAGGGCGACCAAGATTTGAAAGAACTGTGGAAGTCCTTTAAAATCTTTGAGCTTACGGATTTCTTTTCTTCAAGGTTTATTACTTGGAAATTTATTATAGTGCGTGCTGCTTGGTGGGGAGGCTTTTGGGAGAGACTTGTTAGATCAGTAAAAATTGTCTGAAAAAGATCCTGGGGAAAGCCTCACTAAACTTTGAAGAGATGACTACTATATTGACAGAAGTGGAAGGAGTTTTGAATTATTGACCACTTTCATACACACAGTGACGCAGATGAGCCCCAACCTTTAACACCTTCACATTTCTTGATAGGAAAAAGACTAACCTCTCTGCCACCCAAAACTGTGGTCTCAGAGTATACTTCCTCAAATCTAACCAAAGATCATGCTGTTCGCCGATGGAAATACAGACAGTGACTCCTGACTACCTTTTGGAACCGCTGGCGTAAGGACTATTTGCTGGACTTAAAGTCAGCGCATAAAGGTGATTTCATAAAAGCTGCTATGTTGAAGGAAGGTGATGTTGTCATAATTGGAGAAGACCAGGTACTTCGTCAAACTTGGAAAATGGGAACAATTGATAAACTGAATTCAGGACATGATGGCCTGGTGGGCTCATGCAATATTCATACTTCATCAGGCAGTGTGTTAAGAAGACCTGTGCAAATTATATATCCCTTAGAATTGTGTTAATTAAACATCCTTAGAATAAGTATTGATGAACCTAGTTCATTGGGTGGGAGGATGTTGTAACCTTTGTTACAGAATAATTATTTTATTTTCTGAATAGAAGTACATACTAAGTGTGCTGAGAACGTTGTTTATAATTTTAGCCTTGTCACGTCCTCCTGTCGCTGCTTTTCTTTTTTTTTTTCTGAAGTAAACGAGTTTTCAACATGACCTCCGTGTAAGGGTTTCAATTCCACGCACTTTCACTAACAGGAATGTTATGCTGCCTGTAACATCATCCAGCATGACCGTTTTGGCAGTGGGTCAGTGATGGTCTGGGGAGGAATATCCTTGGAGGGTTGAATAGACGCTGGTTCACTGGGTCCTGGGTTCCTCCTGGTGCATGACAATGCCTGACCTCATGTGACAGAAATGTGTAGACAGTTTCTGAATGACGAAGGCATTGAGGCCAGTCACTGGCCCTCACATTGCCCAGGCTTTAATCCAATTGAGAACCTCTGGGAAGTTATGTATTGGAGCGTCCTAATTCACCAGCAGCACCACAGACTGTACAGTAGCTCATTGAGGCCCTGATCCAGGGCTGGCAGTAGATCCCCCAGGACATCATCTGCCATCTCATCAGGTACATGCCTAGACATTTTCAGGAGTGCATACAGACATGTGGGGGCCATGCTGACTTATTTCATGAGTTGCTTTGATGAAATTTATGCAACTTTGAATAGCCTGTAATTCCAGTTTTTTACTATGATATTCTGTGTGATTTTGAATCCTGCCCTCAGTGGGTTGACAATTTTGGTTTCCATTGACCATTGTCAAATAATTTTGAAGCAGTGTATATAATTCAGTAAATAATTCACTTGGCACACTCAGAATGCCTGAAGGATATTAGTGACATTATAGTGTCATTCTTGATGCATTTCTTTGGCATCCGTATGCACAAAAAAGTGCTACTCTGTAATTGTTATTTGATTTGACCCAAAGTAGTTTTGTTGGTATAAGTGAATGTGTGTGTATATATGTATATATATATATATATATATATATATATATATATATATATATATTTTTTTTTTTTTTTTTTTTTTTTATTGTATTTTATTTTATTTATTTTTTTGCTTTGAGTGAATCCAGTTTAAATTGTTACCCTTTTTAGGTTACCTTTATTTATTTATTTATTTATTTTTACATTATGGAAAAACCTGTCGTGATGCTTGTAAAAAAGAGTATGGCTGCTCAAGCAGTACTGTGGCTTCAGCAGCTTTTCTTTTCTTGGGTCCCTCCTACTTGGGACTTGTGCTGCAACTGCTGTATTATCAGCTGTGATCGCTAACCATTAGGCTGACACCATTCAATAAAGACAAGAGGGGCAGTATATGATGTGAAACCTGAAAAATACGGTAATGGAAAGGGCTGGAAAGAGCAATTTTGTGGGCCAGTACAGGTCAAAACAACCTGTTTCATCAGCTTTCAGTGATGTGTCCAGCTGTAATTGTGCACACAATAAGTATCAGACATGTCAAGGATTTCAGGTCAGGACCACATGTTTCATCATCTTTCAGAATTATGCTTTTTCCATAAAACTCTAGGTTAGACCCAGTGAAATGTCTTGATAAATGCAATTTAATTTTCTGTGTTGTTGCTATACTACCAATTGGACATAGGAGCACCTGCCTCGTTTTCAAATATGCAGTAGTCTTTAGTTTATATCACAACAATGATATACTGGCTAATAATAGTCTATGCCAGGTGGTATTAGGGGGAGGGGCATTCTCAATTTAGAGAGCTTTGATTAAACTAACATTTGCATGTACCTGCTAATTAGAGTAACTAATTAATTTGACATACTCAGAATACAGGTATGCTAGTGACACAATATATTGCCATTACAGATTTTATTTAATGATTTATTTATTTATTTATTGGTATTTTTGCCAGACAGCACTCAATTATTATAACATTTATTTTACCTGGAAAATGTGACAACATGAAACTATTGGATTAAAAGCAACGTTAAAATGAATTATTATTTTTGTATTGTAATCTTCGCCTTACTAACATATTTATTCAATGAAAACAAGACTATTACACATATTATGACTACATTTAACATGTACATTTAGAGTAATATAAATGTCCCAGCTCAAACAGAGTATGCTTCCTCCAAAGGATTTTCTCCCTTTTTTACCTCAACATCTTATTGAATTTTTTCCCCGTTTGTCATAGTCACCTTAAACTTGCTCACTTGGGGATTTGTAAAGATCTATGTTCTGTAAAGCTGCAGTGAAACAATATGTGTGAAAAGTGCTATAAAAATCGACATGTTCCTGAATCAAAGCCGTTTGGTCCCGGAACAACATTCCTATCAATCAATCAGTTTGTAGGTTAAAGGTAAGGGTTGGTTTTTACTAGTCATATCACATCAGTTTAGAGGTAGCTAAAGTTTAGGGCTGGGTTTTGAAATAAGCTTATACCTATTTTTTTTTTTTTTTTTGGCAAAAAGTTAAAAAAGAGAGAAAAAAGAAATAGCCAGAGAAAACATGTCAGTCTCTTTCTGTGATATTAGATTATTGACCACACATCAGTTGAGTTTGTGCAAAAGAGATTCCTACTGAGCATTGTTTTATTGGATTATTGTTTGCTGCTTTTCTTGCCTACAATTCCTCATGCTGTTTGCTTGCTCCTGAATGAGAACTGCAGTAGCGTGAGTAATTACACTTGGGGGTATTAATGCATTTGGATGAGCAATTATATTGGAAACTAATGTGTTGATCAATAGATCTGCCTGTTGAGAGCTGTGAGCTCTGCTGAAACAATCCAACCAATCCTTAAAGATTTAGTGTGGCTTTGCTCCAGTGGTAATGATATTTAGTTGAAATGGAGGAAATAAAATATGCTCTCTTAGAGCAGAGACATGGAAAAAAATCCCACTTACTGTGTTGGTTTGTCATTTATTGCAGGTGTTTTGGGACCCTAATTTGGAATCATGTGTAGACAAATGATTTCATATGGTTAAACACATACATAGTTCAATATGGACCAAAAGGCCATGAAGTAGCACTTGGTGATCAGTGTAAGACTCAGTTAAATACAACTGTGTTAGAGTGAAGGATTGATAACTGAATAAATGTTCATCTAATATTAAAGTCATTTATCAAATGAGATTAAGAAATCCACCAGTGTGCTTCAAGTCTCTTTAAAATTCATGAAGTCTCATTTCAAAGCATTAATTGGTTTTAATCAGGTCGTACACCTATCCAAGTTACACTATTCTCGTATAATACCCATTATTTTCCCCCATGACCTCTGTATGAATGATTCAAATATGAAGAAGAAAAAAAAAAACACCCACAAAAACACTGATATTGTGGAGGGATATGAATTTCATAGTCTGATCACACTGCATAGGAACATGGGTCGGAATATATTGTGCATCTATTCAAGCTAAGCAAATCTGTGAGCTAAACCCATCAAATAAGATGGGTTTATATAAAATAAGAGTTTTTACACAAGAGCAAATATGTGTGTTTGTGTGAAAACCTAAAATCAATAAAACCAATCTCCACTCAAGTTGGACCAAGCGACCAGAAAATGTCCTACATAGTGTTGTTTTCTTTGATCAGAGTAAATGAGCAGACGACCGGATGGCAGTTTGTCTCTTTAAAATAACCGAATACGTTTGAGTGTAAGTCACATATATTTCATCCCACATTGTTGAAACAGCAAATTTAAACTTTAACCTTGCAAACGAGCAGATCCATTTTCTCTGGAGATGCGTTCAGTCTTTGCTCTTACAATTTCTGCCATGTAAATAGCGAATCTGCCATGGTGCAAGCACAACTGACTTTTAAAGGGAATGGGAGATGAGACTCTGATTGGTTTATTGCATGTTACCCCCAAAACACACCCATGACTCATTAAGAGAAAAGGTACAACCATTTTGGACCATGACTGTCAATGTTTTTTCCGTCGTTAAACTAGCAAAAGTGGATTTGGACACATCCTAAAGCACACCTGCGCCATGCTCTTCAGACCATGCCCTTAGATCATTAAAATAGGGCCCCTTATATTAAGGACCAATTCTCACTATTAACTAGCTGCTTATTTGCATGAATATAACTAGCATATTAGCTGTTTATTAGTACTTATTAAGCACATATTAATGCCTTATTCTGCATGATCGTATTTTAGATCTCTGAATCCTACCCCATACCTAAACTTAACAACTAAGTTATTAACTATTAATAAGCAGCAAATAAGGAGTTTTTTTCAGAGAAAACTCTTAATAGTAAATATTTGTTTCCTATTTTAAAGTGTTACCATGCTAACTAAACAGATACATAAAACATTATATGTAGTATATATACAGAAATAGAAATGGACATTTTATTTTCATATTAGTATGGTTATCAGTCAAATTTTTATTTTTATTTATTTATGTATTTTTTACGTCTTACATGCAAATGTAAATGTAAAACCATATAACCAGGGGGTTTCACATCATAATGTTTACTAAACTGTTAACTTGACCTAAACGGTGTATGGGCCATCAGCATCTAAAAACTGAACTATTAATTTTCTAATGTATGTTAGTATTCAACAAGCTAATGATTACAATGAGCAATAATTAACAATTGTGTCAGTTTTTCCTAAATATGTATGCGCCTCTCTGCTGGTATGAGTGTGTTCCTGTCTGCCCTTAAGAAGCTCCTGCTGAGAATAATTACTCATAAGAAACATTCAGTCTATCAGCCGTCCATTCTTTTAATTGAAACACAGTGCTTGGAAGCTGTCACTTATTATTTTACTGGCTCTAATAAAGCCCCATTGCTGTGATCACCTCAAGAGCATTTGGAAATTAATTTTGCAAATAAATAAAGAAGTCATAAAACAAATAATGTTGCCTCACTGTCTCTGTAATTAGAAAATACCTAAAATAAGAGTTTGGGCACTTCAGAAGATTTATAGTACTGCACATTTCTTTCATTCTGAGAGTAAGAACAGCTTGGCGTTCAGCTTATGGGATGTTTTTAAGGTTCTGGGAAACTAGCTTTCACTTCTTGGCTTGCTGTCAGTCAGCTTTTTCACAGTCCCTCTTTGTCTATCCCTGCTGTGTCAAAGAAGCTACAGAGTTTTTAAAATAGACTTGAATATTTCACAAGCAGCACCACATGGCAAGGACCTCCTTTCAACAATAGCATTGTTTCAGTTCTGTTTTGATGTTGATGAAAAAAAAAAAGAAAGATTCCCTCTCTTCTCCATTTTGCTGTCGTCAGAATTTATTAGTTCGTAATGACCTATTTTTGTACAAACAAGAGCCTTTCAGATTCTTTTTGAAAACTATTCTGATTATGTGTGAGTGAGGCACAAATAAATCTTAAATATTTAGAGATGTCTACGTTTCAAAGCTGAAAACATTTTGTTAATAGCTTCCATTAAACTCTAAATCCATACTAAATTCAGATTATCACACAATCACATCTTAAGGTTCAGTTTCACAGGGACTGTCAAACATTTGTGATGCTGTGGCATCTAAATATGCAAGACCATATGGTGTCTCTAATGTTTGTTACAAACAGGCCAAGAGCACTCTTAAGAAATTCAAAGCTCAAAGCAACAGCAGTTAACTGTGTATGCTGGATACATCAGTTAGCCATGCTTGTGTTACATTACATAGGTAGTCTTCAAACAATCTAACCTATGGTGATGTGCTGAGAAAAAAAAAAACAAAAAAACAATTACTATCTTTTGACATGTTATTAACAGAGAACTCAAATTCTATTGAACAGCTATTCATAGATCTGTCAACCAGTTGCCAGATGGATGTTCATGAAAATTATTATTATTAGGCCTGTTTCACACCACACGTAAGCACTGCATATTTATTTTGGTTCCCATATTAACAGGTTACAGTATTCACACTGCCCTCAAAATCAGCTCTGCTCTGTGTAGCAGAAGCTGTAAAAGTGCAGCTGCAATTACAGTTCCGGCACAGAGGTTATTTTTGCACATATCACACTGAACTGAAGTAGAAGACAAGTTAGAAATGCACGAAAAACCTTCACTATATAGGCTTTTATAAAGCAATATAAACTAATTAATTAAACTAGATTTATTTTCTTTGTTGCTTTTCTCAGCATATTACTATGGGTTAGGTCAATACTACGTATTAGGGCTATTCATTTAGTTTCATTTGAGGGCCAGATTATTGAATTGAAAATTTGAATGTCCCAATGTCTTTTTGGGGGGCCTATAAAATAAGAAATTAAATTGAAAAACATATTCAGCTGTAAAATAAACAAATATTATACCAACAATAACATCTATGAAAGGTTGACATTAGTGCTATCAATCGATTAAAAAATAACTAATTAATCAAATATTTTTTTATGTAATAAATTGTGATTAATTGCATATTAATATATTTGTGTTTTCACAATTTCACACTGAACCTCCAAATTAATGTAGAAACAACAAGAAGATGGTATATTTTAAATACGGTTTAATGACATCTTTTTACTAAGTAGCCTACTATGAAGGCCAGTATCATTGATACCAATAATGTTACTGATATCTCTATTAATTTCATTTTCCCTCAATTTTAGCCATTAATTATAGCTATTCAACATTACAGTAGAGGCTCTGAAAAATAGAACTCTTACATTAAGTGAACTTAAATTAAATTGACATAAACTCACATAAACTATAAATTGTATATGTATAAACTATAAAATTAATATAAATTCATCTTTCTTCAAACTACAAAAGTTCAATCAGCGACTAGAGCAGCGGAGTGATTTTTCCTTTTTCTTTTGTTCTTTGATTTCCATCAATGACAGACTTCATCAAGTTTCACTTTAAAAGCAGCGCTATCTCTTTAAAACCTGATGCATATGACGCGGATCTGACACACTTTTGTTTTTCTCCCAACATTTTACGGTCATTTAGGACTCATTTAAGACCGTGTTTACGAGGTAACTCGCCATAACCGCACATTTTAACATAATTGTGTGCGTTTTTGTCTGCTGAAGCGGCTCAGCAGTAGGGGTTCCATCTTCAACTGGCTGGCATGAGCCGCCACTGACAGGTCATGTGACCTGCCAGTGGCAGCTGCCAGTCTGATTCTGGCAGGTCACGTGACCTGCCAGTGGCTGGCTGGCAGCTTCAGACAGCCGCTGTAGATCTGCGAGTATAACGCCTACCTTATCACTCTCGCTGCAAGGAAATACACTATTTTATTATGAATATATTTTTATGACTCTGTTTTTTTGGATGATTGGTGTTTTAAGTTTTTCCCCCAATTAAAGCAGTCAGATGAACGTGATCACAGCTGGTTGCTTACTGGCGCTTCACTGGACGCTCAACCAGCCAGCCGCTGCTGCCTCTCATTTCAAGGAAATCATTCTGATTTGGATGGATAGTGACACTAGTTGTGATGATATTACGATTTATGTTATGTAATAACATTTGTTATGCAATAATGTAAAGCATAAAAAAATACCTATTAAAAAAAGTGAATTATCCTAATAAAGTAATTTCAGCGACAACAGGACAAACTGCAATGCTTTTTAACAATTCAATAAAAGAAAGACAACTTAAAATTGGAAAATCATGGAGCACAGACTGTACAAAGATGAAAACTATTTACAAATAAAAACAAGAAAAAAAAGTATTTACAAATAAAATATAAGAACATAAGAACAACATTTTCTCTGCATAATTCACACACTATATATAAAATATCATTAGCTCTTGAATTATTAATGTCTTCTTCACAAAACGTAACATACCTCAGGTATCATGACTTCTGTAACATAAGAAACGCTTGATGAATCTTTAATTTTCAATGCCAAAACACTGAATACTTTGTCAATGATTCCATCAGTCTATGACAAAGAACAATGCAGATATTTCACTTATTAGTGTTTCAAATAAATCCAGCATCTACTCATTTAATTATATTCCAATAGTTTCAGATTATAATGAATGATAAGATATTGAGAATCTTTGGTGTAACAGTACTATGAAGCTGTAAAAATAAGTAATGGTGGTATGTTATTGTACCTGTTCTTCATCAAACACTGAGATACGTAGTTTGCACAGATTTTTCAGTGTGGGTGCATGATTTGGATACATTCTTTGTGATTTCACTGCACCAGATGTGAGGTCATGATGGAGCTTCTACAAAAGCACAATATTACTATTATGAGAGTGGGAGATGACACGTCAGACCGGAGCGCTCATTTGCGGCTGGTTGAGCGTCAAGAGAAGCGTCAGTAAGCAACCAGTCGTGACCACGGTCTTTTGACTGCTTTAATTTGGATAAACCCACCTTAAACGCCAATCAAGAATAGAGTCTTATGAATATATTCATAATAATAAAATAATGTATTTCCTTGCAGCAAGAGTGAATGCGTTATACTTGCAGCTCCGCAGCGGCTGGCAGGTTGAGCATGGCTGGCAGGAGCTGCCACGGACAGGCCACGTGACCTGCCAGTGGCTACCTGGCAGCTGGCAGTACACTATCGGGAACCATTGATTTATGACAGATTTATGTGGAACGAGGAACGCGTTAAATACGGAGCGCTCTTGCAGCTGTCTTACTGAGCAGCCAATGGAAGCGACAATCAGCTGCCAGTTGGGATCACGGCCATTTTAACACTTTATTTGTAATAAGCCTCCATAAAATATTGATAAATTAAAAGACTAGACCCATAAGAATATATTAATAATCATAAAATAATATATTTCCTTGTAGAGAGAGTGGTAGAGAACGCGTTACACTCTGAGCGCTCTTGCGGCTGACTGACTGAGCAGCCAGTGGAAGGGACAATCAGCTGCCAGTTGGGATCACGGCCATTTGAGCACTTTATTTGGAATAAATCTCCCTAAAATATCGATCATGCAAAAGAATAGACCCATAAGAATAAATTCATAGTCATAAAATAATATTTTTCTTTGTAGAAAGAGTGTTAGGAAACGTGTTAAACTCGGAGCGCTCTTGCGGCTGTCTGACTTAGCAGCCAGTGGAAGCGACAATAAGCTGCCAGTTGGGATCACAGCCATTTGAGCACTTTATTTGGGATAAACCTCCCTAAAATATTGATCATGTACAAGAATAGACCCATAAGAATAAATTCATAATCATAAAATAATATATTTATTTGTTGAAAGAGTTTTAGGAAATGCGTTAAACTCGGAGCGCTCTTGCGGCTGTCTGACTGAGCGGCCAGTGGAAGCGACAATCAGCTGCCAGTTGGAATCACAGTCATTTAAACACTTTAATCACACTAAAATCCTCTAAAACATCAACCATGTAAAAGTAAAGAACTGAACAGGTTCAGAATAAGAAATTAAGCACAAAACACAAAATCTGCTGAAAATTTATGGTTGCTGAAACTTAAGGCATACTGCCAACTGCCAGCCAGCCAGCCACTGGCAGGTCATGTGACCTGCCAGAATCAGACTGGCAGCTGCCACCAACCACTGGCAGGTCACGTGACCTGTCAGTGGCAGCTCCTGCCAGCCAGTTGAAGATTGAACCCCCACTCCTATCTACTCCATCTGATTATCAACCTCGTCCAGTCTTTGCGCTATGTCTCGCTAGAAGATATGACATGATACGATGACATGATAGCATATGATGGCACTGTCATTATACTCGTTTAAACTAGAGTTGCGGATATCTCATAATTCCCTCACACGAGCGCTTGTCAACGCTGCCGTCTATTGATGTTGCGGTCTCCGGGAGATTGTTGTTGTTGAGTGTCTTCCTTTTCTTTTTCGCCTGTGAAATAACGGCCTGGGCCAGTGTTGCCACCTTGTGGACAAACTAATTAGAGCAAAAACAATTCGAGGTGTATGTGCGACTCTTCCCCCGGGCCGGATGAAGATGATTGGCGGGCCACCAATTGAATAGCCCTGGGTTAGGCTATCATTAGGTACAATCCATTGAAATAAATGACTGGATTGCTCATTGTTCTACACTGTCATCAGGCGGTGAAGTCACTGGAAGTGTTTAAGTGACCATATTGCTATTCCCTACCGACAGAGGGCATCATTGACTGACAGCCAAAACATTGACCTAAAATTACTTGATTTGCAGTGTATAATGCTGCGTTCCAGGCAGGTTTTTGAGCCCGTAAGTCACGACTTCAAACCACGATTCACGACTTTGTAGCGTTCCAGGCAAGTCACGCCAAACTGCCTGAGCCCAAGGAATTGTGGTAGCTAGATGTAAACAAACCAGCATGGCGGACCAAATTGGTCAAAAATGCCCCTGCACAATTTAACTAAATCTAATACAACTGTCACAAATAAAGTGGATGGAAATGAAAATGAAACAGATTGTCGATTAAATTTAAATCTGCTCATGTTACATCATATTTAGTTTTACACATTTTAACACAATGACACAATTCTGTTGAGCTTTTGAATGCAACAGGCAATCAGAGGCGGATTAGTCATTCTGCTCTCTCACGAATTCTCTCATCATAAACAAAGTGCAGATGTACAGTACCTACAACACAAGAGATTCATTTAATATTCTGTGTATAGACAGCTAAATGCATTATAACAGGAGTTTTTTGAGAGTGCTTAAACTCGTGCTAGACTGCAGTCAGTGATAATGTTCTTTAATAATGTAAATGTTGTTCACTTTCTTTAATTTATTCACTGTTTGAATTACTGTGAAAATTGAAGTGTTGTAATTAGTAACTTTTTTTTTTATACATAATTATCAAATTTTTTAGTTATCACATTAAATTGAGTCGTAAATATTCAGTCTGGTCTCATTGTTTATACGTAGGTATTAATATGAATCTTTTTTACAAGCACAAAACATACATTTTTGTACATTTTTATTGATGCTAAAACGTACAATATGTATTTCAACGTTTAAAATGTACAAATCGCTCCGTATTTTTAGCTAAAAAAGCTAAATATTTACATATATTTTATATCAAGATATTCGTATCAATGCATTTTTTATAATTTTATCAATAAGCGATTTAGATTTTTAGACCCCTTAACCTACCTCCAAACCTTAACTTACCTATTTTATAGTGAATATAAAAGGAAATAAATGTCACGGGTGGGGAGAGAGGAGGACTCAAATGCAGGCAGATGGTGTTTCTTTTATTTATAAATTACAAAATAAACAAAAACACAAATTAAACCACCCCGAAGGAGAAAAAGCCAGAGTAACATTACTGAAAACAGGACCAAAACTGGGCACAGGGCAAACAGAGATCACTGGCACAAACAGATACATACGTGAGACGAACGAGCACAGAACAGAAAACACAGGGAGCCTAAAAGGGAAACGCAATCAGGAAAACAGCTGGGGCAAATGAATCAATAATGAGGTGAGTGGGGTCATGGCAATTGAGTCCGGGAAGACGGGAGGTGGCGACCCCTGGTGGCGAGAGGGATCATCGCGGGCCCAAACTCATGACAATAAAATGCAATTGACCGAAATATGCAGGAAAATAACCATTTTAGTAACAATATAGCATTAAAAATATTATTATAGTCACTAATCACACTCCTACCTCTAAACCTAAACATAACGTTTGAATTTGTAAAGAGCGCGTCAGTCAGCGCAGGCTTTGGTGTTTATGGTCACTGGACTCACTGCTCAGGATGGAAATGAAGATCGCCGAATTAATAGGCTTGGGTTTGGATCTGTTCCTCGCAGTCATATTGATTCGGAAGATTTGGATTACAGCGCACGAATAAAATTGTTTCATTTCGTAATTATGTTGCGTTTTTGATGTATTTTATAGTTCTATTGTCAGTCACAGCATGTTGGAGAAAACGCCTTTTGTGGCCCATGGCAAACAAAGTAAATATTGCACGATAAGTAAAGGTTAAATGACTACAGAAATGTTATTTATTTTAAGGGTTTAAAATGAAGTCTTGTTTAACATTGTGTATTCTTAGAAACGAGCTGGCAGCAGAAATCACACAGAACAGATCAAAATGTTATAATTTCATATTGAGTAAACGAGTAAACAATTTAATAATGCAATTGAAAACAAGGTCATTGATATGCCAACTAAAAACAACAATAATAATAAAATTAATGCACGATTTCAATATTAATAAGGATTCATTTTTAGGTGTTGTCAATACGTCAGTTTTGTACATTTAATGATTAAAATACGTAAGTATTCGTACGTTTAGATGCTGAAAATATGTCAGTATTGTACGTTTTAGTGCCTGTAAAAACGTAAGTAAATGTACGTTTTATAGAAGTCAAGTCAAGTCACCTTTATTTATATAGCGCTTTTAACAATACAGATTGTATCAAAGCACTTAACAGTATCAAATTGGAGGATAGAGTGTCAGTAATGTATAATAATAAGATTAAACACTCAATTTTCAGTTAAAGGCATTTCATTATTGAATTCAGATATGTCATTGTCTAGCTCAGTTTAGTTTAAATAGTATCTATGAAATCAAATTGACGATAATCGTTAGAAATTAAGTGTCCCCAACTGAGCAAGCCAGAGGCGACAGTGGCAAGGAACCAAAACTCCCTCTGTGACAGAATGGAGAAAAAAAACCTTGGGAGAAACCAAGCTCAGTCGGGGGGCCAGTTCTCCTCTGGCCAGGATATTATTATTTATTTTTTTACTTATTGTTTTAATTAAATTTTAAATGTATAAATGTATGTTAGGCAGTCGTGGCCTAATGGATAGAGAGTTGGACTTGTAACCCAAAGGTCGTGGGTTCGAGTCTCGGGTCCGGCAGGGATTGTAGGTGGGGGGAGTGAATAACCGAACAGTGTTAGGTAGATTGTTCCAGAGTTTGGGTGCTAAATAGGAAAAGGAGCTGCCGCCCGCAGTCGATTTTGATATTCTAGGTATTATCAAATGGCCAGAGTTTTGAGAACGCAGCAGACGTGGAGGACTATAATGTGATACGAGCTCGCTCAAGTACTGAGGAGCTAAGCCATTCAGGGCTTTATAAGTAATTAACAAGATTTTAAAATCTATCCGATGTTTGATAGGGAGCCAGTGCAGTGTTGACAGAACCGGGCTAATATGGTCATACTTCCTGGTTCTAGTAAGGACTCTAGCTGCTGCATTTTGGACCAACTGTAGTTTATTGATCAAGCGTGCAGAACAACCACCCAGTAAAACATTACAATAGTCTAACCTTGAGGTCATAAACGCATGAATTAGCATTTCTGCATTTGACATTGAGAGCATAGGTCACAATTTAGATATGTTTTTGAGATGGAAAAACGCAGTTTTACAGATACTAGAAACATGGTTTTCAAATGAAAGATTGCTATCAAACAGCACACCTAGGTTCCTAACTGATGAAGAAGAATTGACAGAGCAGCCGTTAAGTGTTAGATAGTGTTCTAGGTTATTACATGTGGGGTTTTTAGGTCCGATAATTAACACCTCTGTTTTTTCAGAATTTAGCAGTAAGAAGTTACTCGTCATCCAGTTTTTTATATCGACTATACATTCCGTTAGTTTCTCAATTTGCTGTGTTTCACCAGGCCGTGAAGAAATATAGAGCTGAGTATCATCAGCATAACAGTGAAAGCTAACACCATGTCTCCTGATAATATCTCCCAAGGGTAACATGTAAAGCGTGAAAAGTAACGGCCCTAGTACTGAGCCTTGAGGTACTCCATACTGCACTTGTGATCGATATGATACCTCTTCATTTACTGCTACGAACTGATGGCGGTCAGATAAGTACGATTTGAACCATGCTAAGGCACTTCCACTAATGCCAACTAAGTTTTCTAGTCTATTCAAAAGAATGTTGTGGTCGATAGTGTCGAATGCAGCGCTAAGATCCAGTAGAACTAATAAAGAGATACAACCATGATCATATGATAGAAGCAGGTCATTTGTAACTCTAATGAGAGCAGTCTCAGTACTATGATACGGTCTAAATCCTGACTGGAATTCCTCACAGATACCATTTTTCTCTAAGAAGGAATATAATTGTGAGGATACTACCTTTTCTAGTATCTTTGACAGAAAAGGGAGATTTGAGATCGGTCTGTAATTAACTAGATCTTTGGGGTCAAGTTGTGGTTTTTTAATGAGAGGCTTAATAACAGCCAATTTGAAGGTTTTGGGGACATATCCTAATGACAATGATGAATTAATAATAGCCAAAAGAGGATCTATGACTTCTGGAAGCAGCTCTTTTAGTAGTTTAGATGGAATAGGGTCTAACATACATGTTGTTGGTTTAGATGATTTAACAAGTTTATACAATTCTTCCTCTCCTATAATAGAGAATGAGTGGAATTGTTCCTCAGGGGATCTATAGTGCACTATCTGATGCGATACTGTAGCTGACGGCTGCATGGTTACAATTTTATCTCTAATAGTATCGATCTTGGAAGTAAAGTAGTTCATAAAGTCATTACAGCTGTGCTCTTGGGAAATGCCAACACCTGTTGATGCTTTATTTTTCGTTAAATTAGTGACTGTATTGAATAAATACCGGGGGTTATGTTTGTTTTCTTCTAGAAGAGACGAAAAGTAATCAGATCTAGCCGTTTTTAATGCTTTTCTGTAGGATAGGGTACTTTCCCGCCAAGCTATACGAAATACCTCTAGTTTTGTTTTCCTCCAGCTGCGCTCCATTTTCCGGGCTGCTCTCTTTAGGGTGCGAGTGTGCTCATTATACCACAGAGTCAAACTGTTTTCTTTGATCTTCCTTAAGCGTAAAGGAGCAACTGTATCTAAAGTGCTAGAAAAGAGAGAGTCCATAGTTTCTGTTACATCATCAAGTTTTTTTGCGCTGTTGGATATGCTGAGGAATTGAGATAAATCAGGAAGATTACTTACAAAGCAGTCTTTTGTGGTAGAAGTGATGATTCTACCATACTTGTAACAAGGAGTAGAATTTACAGTTTTAGCTATATGGAGTTTACACAAGACTAGATAATGATCTGAGATATCATCGCTTTGCTGCAGAATTTCAACACCACTAACATCAATTCCATGTGACAGTATTAAATCTAGAGTATGATTTCGACAATGAGTAGGTCCTGAAACATGTTGTCTAACCCCAATAGAGTTCAGAATGTCTATGAATGCTGATCCTAATGCATCTTTTTCATTATCGACATGGATATTAAAATCACCAATAATTAAGATTTTATCTGCAGCCAGTACTAACTCAGATAGAAAATCAGAAAATTCTTTAATAAAGTCTGTGTGGTGCCCTGGTGGCCTGTACACTGTAGCCAATACAAACATCACAGGGGATTTATCACTAACACGTGTTTCTCTAGATAATGTTATACGCAGCACCATAACTTCAAACGAGTTATACTTAAAGCCTGCCCTCTGAGAAATACTGAGAATATTGCTATAAATTGTAGCAACACCTCCCCCTTTACCTTTTGGACGTGGCTCATTTTTATAGCAGTAATCTTGGGGGGGTAGACTCATTTAAAGTAATGTATTCATCTGGTTTTAGCCATGTTTCTGTCAAACAAAGCACATCTAGCTTATGGTCAGTGATCATATCATTTACAAATAGTGCTTTTGTAGAAAGGGACCTGATATTCAGTAAGCCAAGTTTTATCAGTTGTTTCTCTGTATTGTAAACATTTTTTATTTGTTGAACATCAATTAAATTGTTACTATTACTTTGGTTTGGACGTTTTCTGTATTTTCTAGTACGGGGAACAGACACAGTCTCTATAGTGTGATATCTAGGTGAAGGAGTCTCTATGTGCTGAGAATTAACTGACTTCTGTGACATGAGGCGGCTAGCAGACGGTCGGTTTAGCCAGTCTGTCTGCTCCCTGACCTGGGCCCTAGTTAGTCAAGTACGAACTCTAAGACTATGTGCCATATTTCTAGAGAGAAGAGCGGCACCACCCCAGGAGAGATGAACACCATCTCTTTTCAACAGGTCAGGTCTGCCCCAAAAACTCTTCCAATTGTCTATGAAACCTACGTTATTCTGCGGGCACCACTTAGACATCCAGCCATTGAGTGACGACAGTCTGCTATGAATCTCATCGCCACGGTAAGCAGGGAGGGGACCAGAGCATATTACAGTGTCTGACATCGTACTTGCAAGTTCACACACCTCTTTAACATCATTTTTAGTGATCTCCGACTGGCGAAGTCGAACATCATTAGCGCCGACGTGGATAACAATCTTACTGAATTTACGTTTAGCATTAGCCAGCACTTTTAAATTTGCGAAGATGTCAGGCGCTCTGGCTCCCGGTAAACATTGGACTATGGTGGCTGGTGTCTCTATTTTCACGTTCCGTACAATAGAATCGCCAATTACTAGAGCACTTTCATCAGGTTTCTCAGTGGGTGCGTCACTGAGTGGGGAGAACCTGTTTGATATTTTGATCGGAACGGAAGAGCGGTGTTTTGACCCGCGACTATGCCGCCTTACAGTCACCCAGTTGCCCTGCTGCACGGGCACAACCGGAACCGAACAATGTACAGGAGTCCCTGAGCTAGTCGCATCCAAAGCAGTATCTACAGCCCTCACATTCTTACTATCCTCAACTAAAGTTTGGATGCGTGTCTCTAGTTCTAAAATCTTCTCTGTCAGCCTAACTATTTCCCTGCATTTATCACATGTGAATCCCTCGTCGCCGACAGAGAGAGATAAACTGTTTATGTGGCATGAAGCGCAAACAACAAGAGAAGGAGAAGCCATTACTCACTGTGATTGATGAATGATACCAACTTAACTTACCACTGTTGTTTGATGAACTTGTGAAAAACGGAGCGAGAGAGAAATGAAAACGGAGCGAGAAAAAAGAAAACAATAATAGGCGCGAATAGAAACGTGAATGGAACCGTGAATAACAAGCTAACCGGCTAACGCGCTGCACGCGCGCTGCACTCGCGGTTTTAAAAGCAAACGATCAAATTAGTTAGATTAGTTTGATAGATAATACCAGAAATATGGTGGGAATTAAGTTATATATTATCACTTTTAACAACAGAGAGTGAAAGTAAGGTAAAGATTCAATAAAAAAGTGGAGCTACAATCGCAAACCTCTCAGCAGCACAACAGACAGGAACAGACTGAAGCAATCGATCAGCAAGCGAACCACATTTTACATTAAATACATATGAATTATCATGAGATCATGTTGAAATATTTTATGATGTGACACCCATTTCTGGTACTTGGCTTAAACAATGGGTTTAGTTAACAGATAGTGAGGCAACGTAATTAGTTAACAGATTACACTAACATTAGGCTACTTTTAGCCTTACCCTGCAGTTGGTTCACCCTCCGCCTATAGGTAAGATACAAGTGTGCCACACACATCCTGAAATGCATTTTGATCACCATCTGGTGGCTGGCTGCAGTATAGGTCATAAACCCCACCCTCTCCATGTAAGTAAATGGGACCTGAACCAAACTAAATAATCAAATTACACTTCAGATAATTTTTTTAGTCAATGCTTTCAGTCCTATTAGGTATTTCTTATTAGGGCTGCATGATAAATCGAAATTAAATCGCAATCACGGTTAGACAGAAAATGCGATTATTTCAGTGAAGCACGGTTCTGTGATCAGTAGTAAATCTCCATCCGAAGGCAAGAGGGTGCTCTCGCGCGGAAACTCCAAATACGCCCTGCAGAAGAAACCCAGGAAATGCCTATAGTAGTTGCTGAATAAACAGAAGATTTAACTGTTTTCATTGATTCAACGTTACTAATAAACACACGACTATGACAATATATGGTTTATCTGAGTTCTTATTATTATAATTTTCATTATAATAAAGTATATTTATAATGCAATGCCTTTCTCACTGTTTAGAATATTATGAAATATGTTGCGTGCCTTATTCTGTGTAAGAAGGCACATTATCTCACAGAGGGATTTATTTCAAACACTCGACTGACGTTATGAAGTGAGTTTGGAGTAAAAACATGTTATTAAATGTGGTATTTTCACTTGCTTTCAGATAGAGCAGCATTTACTACACAGAGCCGTAGTTCACTAAAAAGCTACGCAGACGGCTGTCATTATCGCGAACGATTTCTTCAATTTCATAATCGCGCAATAATATCGTCTGCAATTTTTTTTTTTTGTGTAGACTGTCAGTGAACTACGGCTCTGTGTAGTAAATGCTGCTCCATCTGGAAGCATGTGATGGAGATTTACTGCTGATTAACCATTAAATGACCAATATAACAAATCTACATAACTTAAAACACAATTAAAAATAAATAAAAAATAAATAAATAACTATTAGTACATGCAAATCACTCCAACATGCTCTCAAAGGGGGGGGGGGGGGGGGGACTCTTTAAGTGATGATGCTCTTAAAGGGATACATCTATTTAAATTAATGCAAGATAGTGACCTAAATCCGAAATAGGTGGAAACAATGAACTATTCAATATTGGCAAACAGATTTCCATTAATGGCCTAGTTTCAGTATATTTATTACCCCTGTCTAATATAATCAGACACAACAATACTTGCTGCCCTAGACACATATGGTGGTTAGCCTTTTACCCAGACTTTCACAGGGAATCTCCTTCGGCTATTGTTCTATTCTCAAATGTTTTTAAATATTGTATGCTTTCAAAAAAACAAACAAAAAAAAAGCAGCAATGTCTTTCACTAAATCTTCAATCTCAACCACTGATTCACCTCTTTGGCAGGTTTCAGACCTACTGATTCAACCCAGCAGAGATGGTATTCGATTAGGGCTACAGATCGTCTGCTTTCTCTAGGGTGGCCTTCAGGCTTTCTAATGCTTTCTAATGCTCTGATGTGCCCACCACCAGGATTCTTTCTTTGATTGTGCAAGTCTTAATTGGACATGAACCACAGACCCCCAACCCAAGGGAAAGAGACCCATGCAAGCTAAACTAATTAGCCTTTCACATGACTGCTGCCTTAAACATAACTGAATTTCATTAGCTGGATGGCTATACACCCCAATGGAAATGAAACTCTGGATGGGCAGACAAGTTACTTGGGACTTTAATGTACTGTTAGTATTACATGAAATGTGCACATGAGCTGTTTTATTTATTGCAGTGTTTTAACTGACAAAATATTGATCTATTTCAATTAACACAGTCCTGTCTAACTAAAAAGTACCAAAAAGCAGTTTTATTTATTTAGTTAGTTATTTAACAGTGAATTACTGAACTAATGCTACATGTTTAAATATAAATATAAGCACTTTTAGAGTTTAATAGTTCCCCTATATCTGATGTGAGCATTGTGAGATTATTGGGACATTTGGCTCACAGGTCTTTCTAAGTGATCAGCTGTGTCCTGTTGCATTAATTGTTCAGATATTAAAAAGAGTGTATGTGTCATATTAGTTACATCCATTGCTTCTGAATTCTGAGTCTTGCATTTGATGATGGCACATACAAATCAGGATGATTAGGGAGCTGACACTGAGAGAAAAGCAAGCAATTAGGATGCTAAAGGAAAAGAGAAACTCAATTAGAGCTATATCAAAAACAATGTGCATGGAGAAATCAACACTTTGGAATGTCTTGAAAAGAAAGAAAGCACCAGCGACTTCAGCAATCAAGAATGACCTAGTCGGCTGAGAAAAAACAAAAGCAGCTGATGACAGACAAATCATAAAAGCTGTCAAAGGACCCTAAAATAAGTGTCTGTAAAATAACCAACAACCTCCAGAAAGCTGGGGTGATAGTCTCACAATCTACTGTCTGCAAGAGACTTTGATAGCAGAATTACAGAGGCTACACAGCTAAATGCAAAGACCAGAAACAGAAAGGCAAGAGTAGAGTTTGAAAAAAGAAAAATAAATAAATGAATAAATAAAAACAACACCTCACATCACGATGCAGTAGACGGCAAGTCTGTGGGGAAGTACGACTTGGTCATCAGGCTCCTCAGAGGGGTGAGGAGGTTAAATCCTCCGCGCCCTCATCTGGTACCCTCTTGGGATCTCCCCTCGGTCCTGTCGGCCTTGAAGGAGGAGCCCTTCGAGCCTCTGCAGTCAGTAGAGCTTAAGTTTCTGTCATTAAAGACAGTGCTCCTAACTGCATTGGCCTCGGTCAAGAGGGTAGGGGACCTGCAGGCATTTTCGGTTGACGATTAATGCCTAGAATTCGGACTGGCTGACTCTCACATTGTCCTGAGACCCCGGCCTGGACATATGCCCAAAGTTCCCACCACGCCTTTTAGGGATCAGGTGGTGAACTTGCAAGTGCTGCCCCGGGAGGAGGCAGACCCAGCCACTGCTCTGCTCTGTCCCGTCCACGCCTTGCACATTTACGTAGACCACACACAGAGCTTCAGTACCTCAGACCAGCTCTTTGTCTGCTTCGGAGGACAGCAGAAAGGAAAGGTTGTCTCCAAACAGAGTCTTGCCCACTGGATAGTGGAGGCTATAGTCTTGGCATACCAGGCCCAGTGCTTACCGTGCCCCCTTGGTGTAAGAGCACACTCTACGAGAGGTGTGGCATCTTCTTGGGCATTGGCATGGGGCACCTCGATAGCAGACATTTGTAGAGCTGCCGGCTGGGCGACACCTAATATGTTTGCGAGATTCTATAATCTCCGTGTAGAGCCTGTGTCCTTCCGTGTACTTGCCTCAGATGGTCAGTAACACCAGACCCGCTCGGTGTCAATCATGCTTGCTGCGCCATTCCCCTCTACGGACCGGATACGTGTGCCTTATTGCTTCTCAGTTCAGTTCCCCTTGGCGAACCCTGTTGAAGTTCCTCCCGCACCCTCGGCAGTCAGGCGTGACGGAGCACCAGACGCCAGGTCCAGCACTCATGTGTTGCCCAAGGTCAGCCCTTGTGCTGGGCTGGGTGCAGTGATTCCCCTTTGCGTGATCCCACATGTGTATTCTTCCACGGTGCGGCTCCCCTCATAGTCAGCCCGTGTCTTCCCTGGTAGAGACTTTCTGTCGTCTCTGCTGTGTATTGATCTCAACCCAGGCTGGCTGAGTCTACCTCAGAGACTTCCATATGTTGTACTGCCCTTGGCCAGTCCATATGTGTAATCTCCACATGGTACCTCCTTTATGCAGGATGTGGCTTCCGTAGCGTTCCCCTACTTGGTACGCTTTCCCAGTGTTATCCATACCCACTGTACGGAACAGCAGTGGCTCTCATCTCTGCCTAAGCCCTGTCCTATCTTCCATCCCAGCTGGTGTGCGGGGACTTGCCAGCTTCCGCAGGGCACTGGAGGGGGTCAGCAATAGTGGCGTTTTCATAGGGATCCCATTTACATCAGTCACTATGATGTAACGTCGAATGTGACTGACTGAAAGGGAACGTCTCGGTTACGTATGTAACCCTCGTTCCCTGAAGGAGGGAACGGAGACGTTACATCCTGTCGCCACAATTGCTTTACCACCGGTGTACGGCCGGGGCACACAGTCTCGTCTCCTCAGTGAAAAACTGATGTGCGTCTGCACGCGCTCTCCTTTTATACCAGCGCTGCGGGGCGAGGTGCGCGTGGCAAAGCACGCACGCCAACTGTCATTGGCTTGCTTTGTTAACGCTCGAAGGTGATTTGGCTCTTGGGCAAGATCCCATTTACGTCAGTCATTATGACGTAACGTCTCCGTTCCCTCCTTCAGGGAACGAGGGTTACATATGTAACGGAGACGTTATCTTACCAGAAAATGACTTAGAACTTGGTAGAAGTTGAAGTCACCGTCTAGAATATTACTTGAGTAAAAGTCTTAAACTAAATGGAAAAGAGACAAATACATATATATATATATATATATATATATATATATAAAATGTTCATACACAGCTTGAGTAGCAAGATTGTGTTCATTTTTAACTCTTTCTTCTATTTTGTATTGTTGGGTAAGAATAAGAAGCACTTCATCCGGTACTTAGTGTCTTTCATTCTATCATAAGAAAACACTTCTGGAATCTGCATCTGAAATAGCATTTAGATGTATTTACACAGTTTATGTATCTCAGAGGGAACACGGATGCATTTAACCTGCAGTTACATAAAACGTTGAATACTGAATTTTGAAATAATTTAAAACATGAAAAAAAATAGTTGAAATGTGAAATTAAAACCGCCAGTAGGTGGCAGCAAGCCACTGTTAATGAGTGAGTCATTGAGATTCAACCAATTCATTCAAACGACTGATTCATTCAGAAACAAAGCATTTGACTGTGTTAATGAGTGAGTCACTGAACCATTTAGTCAGCCGATTTGTTCAAAAAGCTGATTCATTCAATAAGTAAACACCATTGCTCAGAGACGCAAAGCAGTGCTTTGTTTGGAACTATTTTCGTTGGCAAAATTGAGCAAAAACAAGCAATATTATGTCTAAAATGTAAGTCACTTATTGCTTTACTGAACTTGTATAAAATGATTATTAAATGTGTTCATGCTGATATCTGCAGAAAAACGGTACTCTTTGTGTGATATAGATTAAGTTAACTATATTAAATTATATAAACATAAAAAAGCATACAGAAGCATTTTTGCCGTCTACAATTTAGAATGCCTTGAATTTTGAGTTTTAATAGATTATCACGTGCGTGTGTGATTTGGTGATATAGCCTACTTGATAATGTCAGATCGCACCTCATTACAACAAAACTTACCATATTATCGCAGACGATGCTGTATCACACACCCCAGACTCGACTTGAGTAGAAAATCATTCGTGGTTGTGCGTGCACTTGTTTGCACATGAGCAAAGGTGTTTTTAGGAGTCTAACTTGCAGACGCCAGACCACTGATTTGTCAAACCTGCTTTCGTGCAGTCCGTGCTCTTCTGACTTCTGACTATTTTGTAGTAAGTAACGAATATGCTTCGGGGAAATGTATCGGGGTAAAAGTATACATTTTAATTAGGAAATGTAGTGGAGTAAAAGTAAAAGTTGGCTGAAATATAAAAACTCAAGTAAAGTATAGATACTCCCAAAAAATACTTAAGTACTGTAACAAAGTATTATTACTTCGTTACAATACACCACTGGATTTAAATCCTATTGAACATAAATGTCACTTAAATGTCACTAGCTAAAGAGGAGACTAAAGAGAGAAACTCCTCAAAAAAAGCAACAACTGAAAATGGCCACATAAAGGCTTGGAAAAGCATTTCATGGATGATGCGAGAAGTCTGGTGATGTGTATGGGTAGCAGACTCACTGCTATGATTTCATGCAAGGGATTTGCAACTAAATATTAGCTTTTATACTTTTACTTTTAGTTCAGTAGTCCCAATACTTATGCTCACATCAGATAGGTGTGCACGCATAGCGCTTCAGCCCGCCAAAAGGGGTGGGGCTAACTGCTATATAAGTCAGCTCTAAGTGCCATTTTGTCAGAATCTTTCGACTGATAGCAACAGTCAATAGCTATGTTTCCATCCACCTATTTTAATGCGCATTTTGGACTATCGCATAAAAAATTCGCTGGATGGAAACGCCAAGATGCGCATAAATTCTGAAAATGCGCATAAAAAAAATTATGCGCACAACTGAGTAGGATAAACTTTTTATCCGATAAGAAAAAATGCGCATAAACTACGATGGAAACACGTTTACCGAATAAATTCCTCCATGCGCATCAAAAAAGTCATGTGACTTTGCGCTATGAGATAGGATAACTTGACTAACCAGCTGACCGATCTCGTTCACAGCATCTATAAGTTATTGTAGTCACTCTGAAAAGCCTGAGCAAAGTCTGTCATCAAAGTATTTCTGTATAATTGTCTTACACGACTGTGTTCCCAAACAGCTGGCATCCTCCGAACGTAGTGACAGCATTTATTGTGTTACGTCTGCTCTCTCTGAGGCGGAAGTAATTTATATTATATATGAAAATTATTATATTCAATGGCTTCTCCTATATTCTTAGTGATATTTAGTGCCACGGTTTACCAGGAAGTGACGATTTTGTTCTCTTTGACTCGTTGGATGGAAACAGTGCTTTATTCGCATATGTTTTATGCGATATTCCAGTTTTGCGCATAATTTAAATTCGAATCTTTGGATGGAAACATAGCTAATGACTCACATGCAGCCTTATAGGACAGCAGCTCAGGCTTTTTTAAAATCAGTGTAGAATTTCTATACCCCAGTGTGTGTTGTCCTGCTCATCACTCTTTTGTGTTTTGCACACAATCCACTAAATATAGATAACTTTACTGTAAAGAAAAACAACAAATGAATGAATATGTAATTATAATCTATGACAAAAAAATACTTTTATAAACAAGGTTAGTGGATAATTCAGTAGCAAAATTCACTCTAGAAAAATCATGAGTGCACAATAATTTTATAAAATCTAAAATTAGTGGAAAAAAATATTGGGGAACAAAGGAAAGTGAATAAGTGTAGGACTAAATCTGGTAAAAAATTATATATTGCTCTTTGTATTGTTGTAAAATACATTCATGGAAAACAAGTAATATATTTATATATAAATATATATATATATATATATATATATATATATATATATATATATATATATATATACTGTAAAATTAAACATTTCTTTTAAACATACTGCACAGTAATGAGGCAACACCATATGACAGATGAGACGAACAAGAAAGGCTATTAATAATCTTTCATTGTGCGAAAATATTATAATACGAAAGGCTCCAATACAGAGCGGTACAAAGCACTTGCGCATCCCGTGCGCAGAATGATTCGCTTGAAGCAATACAGAGTCATAGTGTGCAGGCACAGCACTCCAGAGTCCGCATAGAGCAGTTCAAAGCACAAAGGAAAGAGATATTAATGCGTAGTGTATTAAATCTGTGTGACAGTTTATTGAGCCTTTTCTTTTAACCGTTTTAAATTTCAGTTACTGTGCTCGTGAAGAACCATTCATAGTGCTCTCTACAACAGTGTTGTAATCTAACAGACACCCGGTAGAAAGTAACACGATTTAGAAACAGCACAAAACTCTAGCAAGATAAAATCCTTTTATGCAAAACCATTGAACTTTATTTACAGATCAAGTATAATAGGAACAGTGGAGAGAGTTGTGTCGTCTTGGCTGTCATAACTGAACGCAGTTTGAATGCTGAATGGAGGATGACACACAGCCACAGTAGAGAGAAGTGTTTACGTGAACTTGACTTAAATATTCATCTGTACCTCACATCAAACTATGGAACGGCTTCAGAACACTTGAAATATAGTGCACAAAACCTTTTTGTGCTTTATAATGTTTTTTTTTTTTTTAACAATAACACAATAGTAGCTACGCAGAATATCGGATTTGGATCGGCCTCGTCTGACGGATACCCCGATCCAGCAGAAAATGCCAGTATCGGAGCGATACCGATACTGAATATCAGATCAGCGCACCCCTAGGTTATAGTGTCAACTATCCAGCAAGGCAGTCTGTGCTTCATGACTGGCAGGCCATTCGAACGGCCTATCAAGCAAACAAAGAGCTGCTCTGAATGCCAGAAGTGGCTAGAGCTCACACGCTCTAAGAAAAGTAAATTCGGACCCTGCTCATCCTCTGAGTTAGGACGAGCCAGAAGGGTGATGACTTGTGCTCTGAACAGAGTGGAGAGAACCTTAGGCACATATTTGTGTCTTGGTTTGAGGATGACTCTACAGTGACAGTCGTTAGGCCCAAACTCAAGGCATGGAACTCTGACTGTCAGCGCTTGTAGGTCGCCCACTCGCTTGACCAATGCTAAAGCTAAAAGGAGAGTGGTCTTGAGTAACAGGGGGTGAAAGGTTATTGGAGAGGTCGCCCACTCGCTTGACCAATGCTAAAGCCAAAAGGAGAGTGGTCTTGAGTAACAGGGGCCGAAAGTCGGCTGACTGGAGTGACTCAAATAATCATATTTACATACATGAATACATATTTACAAAACAAGTTTTCTCAATTAAAGTTCTATAGGGCTTCAAGTATGCTTGGGTTGTTGTGGAACATGAATATGGTAACAATACAATAAACTATGACTGCTGCTCTATTTAAAGATGTCTATCAATGCAAGAAAGTGTCATTTGGTCAGTACTTGTCTTTTGAATATCTAGGTATTGTGCTGAAAGGTGCTCCACGCATTGTTTATCATTATTTGCAGGCCTCCAAAATGCTCTCCAGCTTTTGCTGAAGAGTTCACAGAACTGTTATCAATGATTTCCTCAGAGTTTGACTGTTTTGCTATTGGAGGGGATTTTAATATTCACATAGATAATGCAGAAATCAAAAATACAAAAGAAATTATAATTGTTTTAAACACTTTTGACCTGATTCAGCATGTGCATGGACCCACACGCAGTCGTGGACACACTCTAGATCAGGGGTGTCAAACTCAGTTCCCGGAGGGCCACAGCCCTGCACAGTTTAGATGCAACCCTAATTAAACACACCTGATCCAGCTAATCAAGTCATTAAGGCTTATTTGAAAACTACATGGTATGTAGTTTTGCACTTTTGTTTTGCTACTGTTCAGAGACTGACAACCCCCCCAAGTCAGATTCCCAGTGAAATGCTCTCAGCAAATGCAATGAATTTGGTTCCTTCTTTTCTGAGAAGATCAATGATATCAGAAAGGTGATTAGCACATCCTTAAGTTATGCAGAGGTCAGACACATCCGACCGCAATTCCAAAAAGAAGTTACCATGTCTGTTTTTGAAGCAATTGATTGCAAAGTTTTGGAAGAAATAGTACAGCACCTTAAATCGTCAACCTGCTATCTTGACACACTTCCCACATCTTTTTTCAAAAGTGTGCTTAACTGTTTAGAAGCAGATCTCTTAGAAGTGGTGAACACCTAACTTATTTCTGGGACGTTTCCAAAATCCCTGAAAACTGCAGTTGTTAAGCACCTTCTGAAAAAGAGCAATCTTGATAGCACCATACTGAGAAATTATTATATCTTCCTCTCATAAGATTGTGTAATGTTGAACTGCAGTGTTTTTGGCTTTTATGTCAGTATTTTATGATACATTATATACAGTATTATGTTTGTTTTAACTGTATAAATTTGAAATTTAAATAATATTCATGAAAAATGTAATGAAATTCAAAGAATATAAAGCATTATTCAGCTAAAAAGAATGGAATAAATAAAAGCAGAAGTTATTGGAAAGTATGTATAAGGTTATAAGTACTGTGTTAAAGCTTATAATAACACCAATTGAATCACCACAAACATTTCTGAGGAAAAATATTAAATATAAGTAAACTTACAGTTATTCTAAGTTAGATCCACTATTGTATGTTGTTGATCATGAAGTAATCATGAAGTACCTTAAAATAATATTTTTTTCACATTTTTTTTTTTTTACAGCACTTTAAGTTAAGACACTCCAAGAAAAGAAAAAGAGTCAAATAATTTTTTTTTTTTTTTTTTTCATAGGTCTATCATAATGTGTGCGGTGGCATAGGACCTAAATACATTGCAGATATGCTCACCGAATATAAACCTAACAGACCACTCAGATCATTAGGATCGAATCAGTTAGGAATACCAAGGGTTCACACAAAACAAGGGGAGTGCGCTTTTAGCTATTATGCCACCCACAGTTGGAATCAGCTTCAAGATCAGGGCCCGTATTCACAAAACATTTTATCTTAGAACTAAGAGTTCTCCTAAGTAGCAGTAAAAGTTTTTAGATAAGAGTTTTCTCTTAAAACCTATTCACAAAGCTGCTGAGACAAACTTTTACTAAGGAATAGAGAGAAGTCTTAAGCTAAGAGTAAGGGCGGGGTTGACCTCGTTGCTATGGATGATGTCAGCTTACTTACTAAATATGCACACAGTGATTGGCTGATAGGGGTCTCTGTCAGAGACTGATTGTTGGAAATATTGTAGAGCGCAATATTTTGTTGCCATATTCAAATAAAGGTTTTAAAATAAAATGTTAATTGCCACAATCAAATAAAAATTTTAAAATGCAGGCTAAGTGCAATAATTAAACAAGTACTGGTGCACCTCAATAAATTAGAATGTCATGGAAAAGTTCATTTATTTCAGTAATTCAACTCAAATTGTGAAACTCGTGTATTAAATAAATTCAATGCACACAGACTGAAGTAGTTTTAGTCTTTGGTGCTTTTAATTGTGATGATTTTGGCTCACATTTAACAAAAACCCACCAATTCACTATCTCAACAAATTAGAATATGGTGACATGCCAATCAGCTAATCAACTCAAAACACCTGGAAAGGTTTCCTGAGTCTTCAAAATGGTCTCTCAATTTGGTTCACTAGGCTACACAATCATGGGGAAGACTGCTGATCTGACAGTTGTCCAGAAGACAATCATTGACACCCTGCACAAGGAGGGTAAGCCACAAACATTCATTGCCAAAGAAGCTGGCTGTTCACAGAGTGCTGTATCCAAGCACGTTAACAGAAAGTTGAGTGGAAGGAAAAGCATGGAAGAAAAAGATGCACAACCAACCGAGAGAACCACAGCCTTATGAGGATTGTCAAGCAAAATCGATTCAAGAATTTGGGTGAACTTCACAAGGAATGGACTGAGGCTGGGGTCAAGGCATCAAGAGCCACCACACACAGACGTGTCAAGGAATTTGGCTATAGTCCTCTTGTTAAGCCACTCCTGAACCACAGACAAAGTCAGAGGCATCTTACCTGGGCAAAGGAGAAGAAGAACTGGACTGTTGCCCAGTGATCCAAAGTCCTCTTTTCAGAAGAGAGCAAGTTTTGTATTTCATTTGGAAACCAAGGTCCTAGAGTCTGGAGGAAGGGTGGAGAAGCTCATAGCCCAAGTTGCTTGAAGTCCAGTGTTAAGTTTCCACAGTCTGTGATGATTTGGGGTGCAATGTCATCTGCTGGTGTTGGTCCATTGTGTTTTTTGAAAACCAAAGTCACTGCGCCCGTTTACCAAGAAATTTTGGAGCACTTCATGCTTCCTTCTGCTGACCAGCTTTTTAAAGATGCTGATTTCATTTTCCAGCAGGATTTGGCACCTGCCCACACTGCCAAAAGCACCAAAAGTTGGTTAAATAACCATGGTGTTGGTGTGCTTGACTGGCCAGCAAACTCACCAGACCTGAACCTCATAGAGAATCTATGGGGTATTGTCAAGAGGAAAATGGGAAACAAGAGACCAAAAAAAATGCAGATGAGCTGAAGGCCACTGTCAAAGAAACCTGGGCTTCCATACCACCTCAGCAGTGCCACAAACTGATCACCTCCATGCCACGCCGAATTGAGGCAGTAATTAAAGCAAAAGGAGCCCCTACCAAGTATTAAGTACATATACAGTAAATGAACATACTTTCCAGAAGGCCAACAATTCACTAAAAAGTTTTTTTTTTAAATTTTTTTTATTATTATTATTTTTTTATTATTGCTCTTATGAAGTATTCTAATTTGTTGAGATTGGGTTTTTGTTAAATGTGAGCCAAAATAATCACAATTAAAAGAACCAAATACTTAAACTACTTCAGTCTGTGTGCATTGAATTTATTTAATACACGAGTTTCACAATTTGAGCTGAATTACTGAAATAAATGAACTTTTCCACGACATTCTAATTTATTGATATGCACTTGCATATGTTCAGCTAAATGCCAGTCTATTGCATGTATGCTTAACGGCTTTTTAATTAACAGAGTAGAATAATCATGGCCAGGGTGCAATTTGTGAAAAAATAAATAAATAAATAAAATAAATAAATAAATAAAACAGAGGAGGGATGCTTTTGAAAACTTTTTTTCTCTCCAGGGTAAGGTTATAACCTAACCTATAATGTTAGTGTGATCTGTTAACAATGCACATCATAAATCCGTCTTTTTAGGCAAGTAAATGGGTGTCACGACATGATGTTTTTAGTACGACGGAAAATGTATTTAAGGTGATCACAATTTAATAAAAAATAAAGGCATATTAATTGTAGCCTAAAGATTTTATTTCCCTTTTGATTCAAAAAACGAATACATTACACAGAGAAAGCGAGCAAAGAACAGTATCAACGGAGCTTTTTGAAACTCCGAGTCAGTAAACCATTGCGTTATAAAATGATTCACTCTTTCGTAGCGCTCCAATCGCGAATCATTTTATCTCCACCGGGGATAAAAATAATTCAGCAGAGGCAGGGATGTATAGCCCTGATCATGGCTGATAGTAAGACATGTAAACGTAAAAGAAAACCAAATTGGATGCAAGAACAGCTGTTACTTCTTCCCCAACTGGTTAATGAAAGGGATATAATCAAAGGAAAATTTGGAGTTGGGATAACCTCCAAACCCTAAAGGTGATACCTTTTTAAAAGCTCATTGTTATCAAATGTTTCTAAAATGTTTATATTCTGAGGCAGATTGTCAGCAACAGCCATTTTAGGATAGTTGTGAGTTGGTCTTAGCGATTTAGGAGTCTTTATTAACCCTTTCCCCTTTCATGTGTCGAATTTTGTTTCTGTGAAACACATTAAGTAAAATGTCACCCCATTTATTTTTGGTTTTGTTAGAGATAGTAATGTTAGTTATTGCATATTTTACACTGAAAACTTTATTATATGTTGATTTTTTTAATGAACATACTGGGGAGTAGAATAGTAAGCATTTGTTTGGATTAGCAATAGTTAGCATTAGTGTTCATTCTCTACCTATCTACCTCTACCCATGCTGTCTTTGTGTCAGTTCACCTCTTCACTACTCCTAATGTTTCACAGATTTAGGAGCTAATTTTAGCGCTAAAACGCTTTGTGAAATACCCTTAGAGCAAAAATTTAGGAGTCCTAAATTTAGGACTGACACGCCCATTATTTTTAAGATTTTCTCCTAAATCGGCAAGTTAGGAGCTACTTTTAGCCTTAAGAAGTTTTGTGAATACGGGCACAGATGAGCGAAAACATTAACCACATTTAAATGCAGACTCAAAACTCATCTGTTTAGCTATGCATTTATTGAATGAGCACTGTGCTACGTCCGAACTGATTGCTCTGTATTGTATGTATAATCATTTTCTATTTTCTAACTGTTTTAAATTCATTAATCATCAATTTCTAAATCATTTTGAACGTTTTTAAGATCCCCGTTCTATTGTTGTGATGTTGTTGTGTTGTTTTATGATTATTTTACTTCCTTTATGTAAAGGACTTTGAATTACCATTGTGTATGAAATGCTCTATATAAATAAACTTGCCTTGCCTTCAGGTAGCTACTAGTATTATGGGGTTAAATGTCATTATAACGCTGTTATAAATTACAGTTGTCTGTGGCGAGTAGATTAAGTTAACTAAATCAATTATTATAGTTATTCTTTCTCATTTGGCCTTTTTAGGAAGCCTCTCTCACCTTTTTCCTTATAGGACAGATAGAAACAAGCTGGAATGAATTTAAAAGTTACTGTAGAAATACTGTTAGCAGAAACCTCAACTTACTTAAAGTGGAACAGACCTCAAAAATGGTGAGAGTTCTTAGCTCTTTCAGAGTTTTTTAGGGAAATTAGCAAATGTATGTTTGGTGATTTGGATAGCAGGCTTAGGCAGTTTCCAAAATTTCCCCCTTATTTAGAGAACTATGTTAGGGAACAGCCATGTATAGTGGTGCCTGAAACCATGGTGGGAATTGTCAAGTGCACTCATTCAGTCCAAAAATGCATCTCAATAGCAAGTGTGCAGCTAATGTAAACTGAATGACTAGTTGCATCACACCCAATTCACTCACCATCTTGCAAGCAGATGGCATCTGACGTGTCTGAATTCGCTCACTTGTTTTCATTCACTCCTTCAGTGGACTGTATTAGTAGATGTATGTATGCAATAGTGAATGAGAGTATAGGTGGTGATTTTGAATATTTGTTTTCTTTTGGTTTGCTTTTTGTGTGTGTGTGTCAGGCTTTGTACTAGGGCTGTCACGATATTAGATTTTTCATATCACGGTTATTGTGGCCAAAAGAATTCACGATATCGATATATCGCGATATCTATAGAAACCTTGGGGGGGGGGGGGGGGGATATCAGTCAAATTATTTTTTACTTTGTTTATTGAGTTTTTCTTTTTCACCCAACGAACATAAGGATACTGATAAACACAGGGCACAAGACTCTGGCTTTCTCTGTCTTCTTTGGAGCTCCTATGAAATAACGAGAGAAAATACTGTCAAGTTCAACAGTATGATGAATAAATATGAATGGTAACACTTTACATTAAGTTGTCATTTGTTAACATTAGTTAATGTATTAACTAACATGAACAAACAATGAACGATACATTTATTACACAATTTATTAATCTTTGTTAATGTTAGTTAATAAAAATACAGTCGTTCATTGTTCATATTAGTTCACAGCGCATTAATGTTTACAAACACAACTTGTGATTTTAATAATGGATTAGTAAATGCTGAAATTAACGAACTAAGATTAATAAATATTGTAGAAGTATTGTTCATTCTTAGTTCATGTTAACTAATGTAATGAACTAATGTTAACTAATGAACCTTATTGTAAAGTGTTGCCATATTAACATCTAAACTGATACTTTAACCTGTTAACTTGCCTACCTGTATTTTAAGCTCTTTAACCTATGGTTGCGCCGGCGCCACTGAAGTCATGCAGTAAGAGCGCTGCTAATTCAGTTTTAATGTGCGTCTAGAACGACCGCAGATGAGGCATTAAGTGCATGGCACTACGACCAACTTAACATTTTACAGAGTTTAATGTAGCAATGTGGTCGCTCAGTTTTGCTAGATCAGTTTTAATTGTTTAACTGTTAATAGATTTGAACAAAGAAATAAAGTGCTTCTACGCACAGGCCGTATTGATTGCAAATACAAAAATAAGACGAGTAAAGAAAACGCTGTACTTATTAAAATAATCACACTTTACTTAAATATTTGAACACAGAAAACCTCTGTTAACAGGTTAATGTACCATTTCCCATTCTATGACTAATAAAATAATCGCAACTTACTCCATATAACTGAACACGACTCTTCTCTGAGTAGCTGCGTGTGCTGCGTCTTCTTGTTTGACAGCAGGTGTCAGTGTTGAGGCGCTATACTGCCACCTGGAGGTCAACCAGGTACTGGCGCTGGAGTATTTACATGTGGTGTTATCATAAGAGTCCTGTTCATTTTAAATATTGCGGTTATCGCCAATACCGGTATATCGTCACACACTAAATTAACACGATATCGATAATCGATACTTTGAATATCACGGTTATCGTCAATACCGGTATATCGTGACACCCCTACTTTGTACATTTATAATTTTGTTTGTCAGGTTTTGTACGTTTATGATAATGTATGTTGATTTTTAATCCTTTGCCATCTTGCAGTTATTGTATCTTTTCAATATTGGTTTAATAACTGCATTTTGATCCTCATTCTGTACATTGAGGATTCCCATAATTACAAAACCAAATGTTTTAATTACATGTTTATTTCTAAATGTAGGTTAAGTCACATGGAAATTTGTACAAGTTAACAAAAGAACAAAACTCTGATTCATATAAATCAATAGAGTTCTCACTATTCTCTTCATGCAGATTATTGTAATTATCTTAATAAGCGCACACCTCTAACTTCATAAGACCTGATAGAACTGTGCACTTGCAAAAAATGGCTGGCTTGATTGGAGTCATATTCATACATATTATATAGTCATAATATGAATACATAATATGTATGAATAATATGTACATAATATGTATTCATCCATACATATTCCGGTTCTGTTGTATGGGTGTCAAATCAATAATTGATGTTTAAAATGAACCTATTATGCTTTTTAATTAATTAATTATATATATATATATATATATATATATATATATATATATATATATATATATATATATATATATATAGTGGGTACGGAAAGTATTCAGACCCCCTTAAATTTTTCACTCTTTGTTATATTGCAGCCATTTACTAAAATCATTAAAGTTCATTTTTTTTCCTCATTAATGTACACACAGCACCCCATATTGACAGAAAAACACAGAATTGTTGACATTTTTGCAGATTTATTAAAAAAGAAAAACTGAAATATCACATGGTCCTAAGTATTCAGACCCTTTGCTGTGACACTCATATATTTAACTCAGGTGCTGTCCATTTCTTCTGATCATCCTTGAGATGGTTCTACACCTTCATTTGAGTCCAGCTGTGTTTGATTATACTGATTGGACTTGATTAGGAAAGCCACAAACCTGTCTATTTAAGACCTTACAGCTCACAGTGCATGTCAGAGCAAATGAGAATCATGAGGTCAAAGGAACTGCCTGAAGAGCTCAGAGACAGAATTGTGGCAAGGCACAGATCTGGCCAAGGTTACAAAAAAAATTTCTGCTGCACTTAAGGTTCCTAAGAGCACAGTGGCCTCCATAATCCTTAAATGGAAGACGTTTGGGACGACCAGAACCCTTCCTAGAGCTGGCCGACCGGCCAAACTGAGCTATCGGGGGAGAAGAGCCTTGGTGAGAGAGGTAAAGAAGAACCCAAAGATCACTGTGGCTGAGCTCCAGAGATGCAGTCGGGAGATGGGAGAAAGTTATAGAAAGTCAACCATCACTGCAGCCCTCCACCAGTCGGGGCTTTATGGCAGAGTGGCCCGACAGAAGCCTCTCCTCAGTGCAAGACACATGAAAGCCCGCATGAGTCTGTTCCTGTCTGTTGTGCTGCTGAGAGGTTTGCGATTGTAGCTCCGCTTTTTTATTGAATCTTTACCTTACTTTCACTCTCTGTTGTTTAAAGTGATAATATATAACTTAACTCCCACCATATTTCTGGTATTATCTATCAAACTAATCTAACTAATTTGATCGTTCGCTTTTAAAACCGCGAGTGCAGCGCGCGTATAGCGCGTTAGCTGGTTAGCTTGTTACTCGAGGTTCCATTCATGTTTCTATTCGCGCCTATTATTGTTTTATTTTTTCTCGCTCCGTTTTTATTTCTCTCTCGCTCCGTTTTTCACAAGTTCATCAAACAACAGTGGTAAGTTAAGTTGGTATCATTCATCAATCAAGGTGAGTAATGGCTTCTCCTTCTCTTGTTGTTTGCACTTCATGCCACATGTACAGTTTATCTCTCTCTGTCGGCGACGAGGGATTCACATGTGATAAATGCAGGAAAATAGTTAGGCTGACAGAGAAGATTTTAGAACTAGAGACACGCATCCAAACTTTAGTTGAGGATAGTAAGAATGTGAGGGCTGTAGATACTGCTTTGGATGTGACTAGCTCAGGGACTCCTGTACATTGTTCGGTTCCGGTTGTGCCCGTGCAGCAGGGCAACTGGGTGACTGTGAGACGGCATAGTCGCGGGTCAAAACACCGCTCTTCCGTTCCGATCAGAACATCAAACAGGTTCTCCCCACTCAGTGACGCACCCACTGAGAAACCTGATGAAAGTGCTCTAGTAATTGGCGATTCTATTGTACGGAACGTGAAAATAGAGACACCAGCCACCATAGTCCAATGTTTACCAGGAGCCAGAGCGCCTGACATCTTGGCAAATTTAAAAGTGCTGGCTAATGCTAAACGTAAATTCAGTAAGATTGTTATCCACGTCGGCGCTAATGATGTTCGACTTCGCCAGTCGGAGATCACTAAAAATAATGTTAAAGAGGTGTGTGAACTTGCAAGTACGATGTCAGACACTGTAATATGCTCTGGTCCCCTCCCTGCTTACCGTGGCGATGAGATTCATAGCAGACTGTCGTCACTCAATGGCTGGATGTCTAAGTGGTGCCCGCAGAATAACGTAAGTTTCATAGACAATTGGAAGAGTTTTTGGGGCAGACCTGACCTGCTGAAAAGAGATGGTGTTCATCCCTCCTGGGGTGGTGCCGCTCTTCTCTCTAGAAATATGGCACATAGTCTTAGAGTTCGTACTTGACTAACTAGGGCCCAGGTCAGGAAGCAGACAGACTGGCTAAACCGACCGTCTGCTAGCCGCCTAACGTCACAGAAGTCAGTTAATTCTCAGCACATAGAGACTCCTTCACCTAGATATCACACTATAGAGACTGTGTCTGTTCCCCGTACTAGAAAATACAGAAAACGTCCAAACCAAAGTAATAGTAACAATTTAATTGATGTTCAACAAATAAAAAATGTTTACAATACAGAGAAACAATTGATAAAACTTGGCTTACTGAATATCCAGTCCCTTTCTACAAAAGCACTATTTGTAAATGATATGATCACTGACCATAAGCTAGATATGCTTTGTTTGACAGAAACATGGCTAAAACCAGATGAATACATTACTTTAAATGAGTCTACCCCCCAAGATTACTGCTATAAAAATGAGCCACGTCCAAAAGGTAAAGGGGGAGGTGTTGCTACAATTTATAGCAATATTCTCAGTATTTCTCAGAGGGCAGGCTTTAAGTATAACTCGTTTGAAGTTATGGTGCTGCGTATAACATTATCTAGAGAAACACGTGTTAGTGATAAATCCCCTGTGATGTTTGTATTGGCTACTGTGTACAGGCCACCAGGGCACCACACAGACTTTATTAAAGAATTTTCAGATTTTCTATCTGAGTTAGTACTGGCTGCAGATAAAGTCTTAATTGTTGGCGATTTTAATATCCATGTCGATAATGAAAAAGATGCATTAGGATCAGCATTCATAGACATTCTGAACTCTATTGGGGTTAGACAACATGTTTCAGGACCTACTCATTGTCGAAATCATACTCTAGATTTAATACTGTCACATGGAATTGATGTTAATGGTGTTGAAATTCTGCAGCAAAGCGATGATATCTCAGATCATTATCTAGTCTTGTGTAAACTCCATATAGCTAAAACTGTAAATTCTAGTCCTTGTTACAAGTATGGTAGAATCATCACTTCTATCACAAAAGACTGCTTTGTAAGTAATCTTCCTGATTTATCTCAATTCCTCAGCATATCCAACAGCGCAGAAAAACTTGATGATGTAACAGAAACTATGGACTCTCTCTTTTCTAGCACTTTAGATACAGTTGCTCCTTTACGCTTAAGGAAGATCAAAGAAAACAGTTTGACTCCGTGGTATAATGAGCACACTCGCACCCTAAAGAGAGCAGCCCGGAAAATGGAGCGCAGCTGGAGGAAAACAAAACTAGAGGTATTTCGTATAGCTTGGCGGGAAAGTACCCTATCCTACAGAAAAGCATTAAAAACGGCTAGATCTGATTACTTTTCATCTCTTCTAGAAGAAAACAAACATAACCCCCGGTATTTATTCAATGCAGTCACTAATTTAACGAAAAATAAAGCATCAACAGGTGTTGGCATTTCCCAAGAGCACAGCTGTAATGACTTTATGAACTACTTTACTTCCAAGATCGATACTATCAGAGATAAAATTGTAACCATGCAGCCGTCAGCTACAGTATCGCATCAGACAGTGCACTATAGATCCCCTGAGGAACAATTCCACTCATTCTCTATTATAGGAGAGGAAGAATTGTATAAACTTGTTAAATCATCTAAACCAACAACATGTATGTTAGACCCTATTCCATCTAAACTACTAAAAGAGCTGCTTCCAGAAGTCATAGATCCTCTTTTGGCTATTATTAATTCATCATTGTCATTAGGATATGTCCCCAAAACCTTCAAATTGGCTGTTATTAAGCCTCTCATTAAAAAACCACAACTTGACCCCAAAGATCTAGTTAATTACAGACCGATCTCAAATCTCCCTTTTCTGTCAAAGATACTAGAAAAAGTAGTATCCTCACAATTATATTCCTTCTTAGAGAAAAATGGTATCTGTGAGGAATTCCAGTCAGGATTTAGACCGTATCATAGTACTGAGACTGCTCTCATTAGAGTTACAAATGACCTGCTTCTATCATCTGATCGTGGTTGTATCTCTTTATTAGTTCTACTGGATCTTAACGCTGCATTCGACACTATCGACCACAACATTCTTTTGAATAGACTAGAAAACTTTGTTGGCATTAGTGGAAGTGCCTTAGCATGGTTCAAATCGTACTTATCTGACCGCCATCAGTTCGTAGCAGTAAATGAAGAGGTATCATATCGATCACAAGTGCAGTATGGAGTACCTCAAGGCTCAGTACTAGGGCCGTTACTTTTCACGCTTTACATGTTACCCTTGGGAGATATTATCAGGAGACATGGTGTTAGCTTTCACTGTTATGCTGATGATACTCAGCTCTATATTTCTTCACGGCCCAGTGAAACACACCAAATTGAGAAACTAACGGAATGTATAGTCGATATAAAAAACTGGATGACTAGTAACTTCTTACTGCTAAATTCTGAAAAAACAGAGGTGTTAATTATCGGACCTAAAAACCCCACATGTAATAACCTAGAACACTATCTAACACTTGACGGCTGCTCTGTCAATTCTTCTTCATCAGTTAGGAACCTAGGTGTGCTGTTTGATAGCAATCTTTCATTTGAAAGCCATGTTTCTAGTATCTGTAAAACTGCGTTTTTCCATCTCAAAAACATATCTAAATTGCGACCTATGCTCTCAACGTCAAATGCAGAAATGCTAATTCATGCGTTTATGACCTCAAGGTTAGACTATTGTAATGCTTTACTGGGTGGTTGTTCTGCACGCTTGATCAATAAACTACAGTTGGTCCAAAATGCAGCAGCTAGAGTCCTTACTAGAACCAGGAAGTATGACCATATTAGCCCGGTTCTGTCAACACTGCACTGGCTCCCTATCAAACTTCGGATAGATTTTAAAATCTTGTTAATTACTTATAAAGCCCTGAATGGCTTAGCTCCTCAGTACTTGAGCGAGCTCTTATCACATTATAGTCCTCCACGTCTGCTGCGTTCTCAAAACTCTGGCCATTTGATAATACCTAGAATATCAAAATCGACTGCGGGCGGCAGATCCTTTTCCTATTTAGCACCCAAACTCTGGAACAATCTACCTAACACTGTTCGGGAGGCAGACACACTCTGTCAGTTTAAATCTAGATTAAAGACACATTTCTTTAACCTGGCTTACACATAACACACTAATACACTTCTATTATTCAAATCCGTTAAAGGATTGTTAGGCTGCATTAATTAGATCAACCGGAACCGGGAACACTCCTCATAACACACGATGTACTCGTTACATCGTAAGAAGAATGGCATCTACGGTAATATTTGTCTGTTTCTTTATTATTCTGTTTCTCAGTCCGTGTCCGGATCAGATGGTGGATCGGCGCCGGGAGATGATGTCTGCGACCCTGATCGTCAGCGGAGGCCGGACACCTGGATGAGCCCCGGGGACATATCCCCAGTGAAGACCTCGACTTAAATACAATAGAACTTAAAATTAAACAAAATAACTATAAATATAATAAAATACCTAACTACATAATACTATTATTGTTAGAAATTGCAACAATATAAAAATAGAAATATAATACATTTATACATTTAACATTTAATTAAAACAATAAGTAAAAAAAATAATAATATAAATAAATAATAATATCCTGGCCAGAGGAGAACTGGCCCCCCGACTGAGCCTGGTTTCTCCCAAGGTTTTTTTCTCCATTCTGTCACAGAGGGAGTTTTGGTTCCTTGCCGCTGTCGCCTCTGGCTTGCACAGTTGGGGACACTTAATTTTTTACGATTAACGTCAATTTTATTTCATAGATACTATTTTAACTAAACTGAGCTAGACAATGACATCTCTGAATTCAATAATGAAATGCCTTTAACTGAAAATTGAGTGTTTAATCTTATTATTATACATTACTGACACTCTATCCTCCAATTTGATACTGTTAAGTGCTTTGACACAATCTGTATTGTTAAAAGCGCTATATAAATAAAGGTGACTTGACTTGACTTGACTTGGCATGAAGGACTCCAAGATGGTGAGAAATAAGATTCTCTGGTCTGATGAGACCAAGATAGAACTTTTTGGCCTTAATTCTAAGCGGTATGTGTGGAGAAAACCAGGCACTGCTCATCACCTGTCCAATACAGTCCCAACAGTGAAGCATGGTGGTGGCAGCATCATGCTGTGGGGGTGTTTTTCAGCTGCAGGGACAGGACGACTGGTTGCAATCGAGGGAAAGATGAATGCGGCCAAGTACAGGGATATCCTGGACGAAAACCTTCTCCAGAGTGCTCAAGACCTCAGACTGGGCCGAAGGTTTACCTTCCAACAAGACAATGACCCTAAGCACACAGCTAAAATAACGAAGGAGTGGCTTCACAACAACTCCGTGACTGTTCTTGAATGGCCCAGCCAGAGCCCTGACTTAAACCCAATTGAGCATCTCTGGAGAGACCTAAAAATGGCTGTCCACCAACGTTTACCATCCAACCTGACAGAACTGGAGAGGATCTGCAAGGAGGAATGGCAGAGGATCCCCAAATCCAGGTGTGAAAAACTTGTTGCATCTTTCCCAAAAAGACTCATGGCTGTATTAGATCAAAAGGGTGCTTCTACTAAATACTGAGCAAAGGGTCTAAATACTTAGGACCATGTGATATTTCAGTTTTTCTTTTTTAATAAATCTGCAAAAATGTCAACAATTCTGTGTTTTTCTGTCAATATGGGGTGCTGTGTGTACATTAATGAGGAAAAAAAATGAACTTAAAAGATTTTAGCAAATGGCTGATATATAACAAAGAGTGAAACATTTAAGGGGGTCTGAATACTTTCCGTACCCACTGTATATATATATTTTTTTTACATTTTCTTTAGTGTGTGATATAGCTGTTGGTGCATGTAAAAGATCTGCAAAGCTACAAATCACAAAGTCCACACCAAAGAAAGTTAAAAGTATAGCTCACCCAAAATGGAAATTTGCTGTTTATTTACTCACCACTAATTTACGCAGGCCATCTAAGATGTGGTCAATTTCGAAGGTGAATTTTTCGGTAACGCTTTAGATTGCAGCCAGCAATTTACCGTAAACAGAATTTACAGCGTAACTTTTTTTTGTAATTATAGTGTATGTATTCAGTACCTCCATGTAGGTATAGGGGAATAATACGCTACGTTTGGGGAATAAAGGGGTAACAACCTGTAAAATTACAAATCATTTATACTGTAAGTATTTTGAAACTAAGGGGTACCTATTCTAATATTACGTGGTATGTATGGCCTAAACAACAATCTTATTAATTTAGAAAGATGATATAATTTTTATAATTTTATATTGGTATTTTATTATAGGCCTAGGTATTTTTAAACCATGGCTTATGTATTCTATTATTAAAGGATACATGATGCAGATTACTGAAAAAAAAATAAATAAATAAAAAAAAAAATAAAAATCTAGTGAAATGAGCTAATGAGATTCTGCTTTGATTTATAATTCACAAGTCTACTTCCCTTACGAAAGGTTATTTGTCAATCTCAACTGAGTCACACCAGCAACTTTCCAACACCACTATCACCAAATAACTTGCATGATATACCATCAAGGTTCAATGCAGCTTAAAACAAGCATACCTCTTTCCAGCTGTTTGCAGAAAAAAAAAAAAAAAAAAAAAATACATGGTATGACATTTGTATTTCAGTGGATGTATACTGTAATGTTTAAAAATAATAATAATAATAATAATAATAATAATAATAAAGTAGAGGGTTTAATTTGGCCATCAATCAATTAAAACTAGTGCAATATTTTTCTCTGTAATTACTGCGCAAATATACACTGGTTCTGTGTTTAAGTCCAACTTGTTCCTCCCTTGTTCCATGTAGTTACAGTGTAAATACAACATTTGCGGGCTGTAATTTAAATTGGTGCTTTTTCCCTCTTATTCCATGTAGTTACAGGGTAAGTGGCTACAACAAATTGCTCTGAAACGATTGTTTATACAGTAGGGCATACATACATACATTATACATCAGGTAATATATCAATAAACATGGTGGACTGTTTTATTTAATTTAAATATTGTTTGAAATTTTCTATAGGCCTACTGCTGGGTTAAATCAACCCAAAATGGGTTTTTATATTAAAATCACACATAATATGACAATAGTAACAACACAGGCAACAGATATAAGATGAAAATTTATTACACAAGTTCAGAAAAAAGCAAAGCAACTCCATACTTATACAGCTTATACAGTTAAACCAAATTCTTTTTAAAACCTTAAGAACAAATTTAAGATTTTGTTCAATTTGTTCATGTTTTTCACCCACTGACGAAGTTAAACTATTATGGACAAACCATCACACCAGTAAACATGCAGGCTGAAAGCCTGTAATAAACGCTGAAAGTCAAGATTAAACTGTTTATTATAGCGAACTGACATGATTTTACTGTCTTTGATTTTACCGTTTTGATCCACATCCTCAAGCACCATTTTGACTAGTTCAGTTCCCAGCTTTACTGCTCATCAGTTGCTGCTCAGTCTTGTGAAAATACTCGGACAAAACCCTCCAGTTTTAAAAGAACACATTCCAGTCAGTTTCAAATATCTCTCTCCTCTTCGCTTTAATTAGTTTTCTTGTATTTTCAGCACATATTCCTGTCATGGTCACAGACTCAATCACCTCAGGCCCATTCCTGCTGTTTCCAGCTCGCACTCGCCACATTCACTGGTTCAGTTTTAAAGGAACACACTCCAGACAGTTTCAAAGTTGTCCCTCGTCTGCGCTTCAATTAGTTTTCTCCTATTTTCCACACGTTCCCATCTTAAGTGCCGCAGACACGAATTTCATTGCACACTGAACCGTTTGCATTTGAACTCGTGTGACTTGCATGCTCTCTTTCATGTCCTCCACATTCCTAACCCAGCACCGTCGGGTTACTTATTACTGGTATCAACCCAAATTGGGTCAAATCAAGTCAGCTTCCTAACCCAACAGTCTCAACTGAGCATTTGGACTGAAACAATAACCCAGCGTTTTTATGTGTATAACACAACATATGTGTGCATGCCTGTGAATAGCACTCTCAATATGCCTCTGCCATTAATATACTGTATGTTCTCATATCCTGTTGATTTGTGTGAAAGGAATAGTTCACTAAAAATTAACTTCTGTATTATGACATTGATTGTGAAAATAAATAAAAATTGATCGTAGACTATAAACGAACTATACCAAGATTGCATGACTTTAAACCATTTCCACCAATAAGCCTCAGACAATTCTTTCAGTATTTTCTCTCTTCATTTAAATAATTTGTGTGTTGTTACTTTTTTTGTTTTGTTTGTTTTTCTCATGTTTATTAACCCTTTCCCCTTTCATATGTGGAATTTTGTTTCTGTGAAACACATTAAGTAAGATGTCATCCCATTTATTTTTGGTTTTGTAAGAGAGAGTAATGTTAGTTATTGCATATTTTACACTGAATACTTTATTATATGTCAAATTTTTATGAACAGACAGATTACTGGGGAGTAGAATAGTAAGTATTTGTTTTGATTAGCAATAGTTAGCATTAGTGTTCATTCTCTACCTATCTACTGCTACCCATGCTGTCCTTGTGTCAGTTCACCAATAGTGCATTTTAGAGGAACAACAATATTACGAACTAGGGGTGTAATTGATGCAGCACGTGAAAAATCAATAATCTATATTTTTCCCATGCTTTAGATTAATCTATATTTAATTTATACAGCAAAGACTATGGAGACTATTTTACATTTGATTACTTTATTACATTTCTGTATGGGTACCTGAAAACTTATTTTAGAGCTACCTGGAAAACCTGAAAAAAGCAATGTTTATTTAATTTGTGCCTTTTTATTTATTTTCTGCAATTGCTTGTAATTGAGAAAAAGATTTCTAGAAATGGGGCCTGCATTTATGCATGAGACCCAGACTGCAATGTACAGTAGCAAAATAAATAAATAAATAAATAAATAAATAAATAATAATAATAAAAAAATAAAAATAAATAAAAAAATTAAAATTAAAAAAATAAAATAAGAGTTTCATTTTTAATATTTATTTTTCTACATTAATGTATTTTTCTACAACTGAAGTACCTCATTTTTGTTGTTTCCTAATGAGGATTTACACTTTATTTTACACTTTGCATATTTTTGCATAGCCTGAAATACTTTGTTGACTGTTGTCATGTCATAAGATTACTGGGGGGTATTCCAGAAAGAAGTTTATATGACACACTCATGTGTAAGGGTAATTAAGCGGATAAACTCAGCTTTTGGTTAAAAAAAAAAAAAACGGAGGTAACTTTCATGGTATGTAAATAGTCATAGCAACTTATTCTCTGAACATAACCTGCTCCGGAGTAGGGTTAGTTCACTTCAGAGATATCAGCGCATATGTGACCTGACGAGCATGACAGATTGCGCACAATATTATATATTATTGCAATATAGTTATTTATGTAGTTGTATGAATTATTAATTATAAAGCACTAATTTAATATTTAAGATAATATATTATTCTAATATGGTTAATATATTCATTTGATTGGCACATATAATAGTTATCTGTATAAATTATAAAACACTATTATAACAAGGTCATTTTTAATGTATTATATATTTATTTCATTTTATATTATCATCTCACACCATGAGTCAGCATTTTCTATAATGCATTTCTATAAAAATACATATCTGATATGACTTAGCATCAAACCAACAATATACTGTAATTCTTATTCTCAAGGATTAAAGATTAAACGAAAAAAAAAAAAAGAAAAACGATTGCACAACCACCAGTTAGGTGGCGATATGAACCAATTATGCAAATGGCCTTTGAACAGAAGAAGAAAGTAGTAGTATGGCATGCTTTTTCTTAGCGTCTGTTTCCATAGTGACTCGTTGATTTGTCACTCTGTTGAGAATGTCTTGTGTGTCAACCAGGAACATACTCTGGATTGAACGAACTTACTCCTGGACGCATTTTTGGAATCAACATTCCTCGATTAAGCAAGGTTTGGGTTAATAAACCAAGAGTTCAGGGTTTAGCAGATGGTAAATTAACCTTGCTTTCTGGAATGCACCCCTGGTCTCATGTAACTTGATTATTATTATTTATTTTATTTATTTATTTATTATTTTTTCCCCAATTATTCTTTATGTTCCTTATTATTTATAAATAAATAAATAAATAAATATATATATATTTTTTTTTATGAAAGTCCCAACTGAGTTACAGGATGTGCAAATTTCAGATAAATGTTCATGTTATAGGCTATATTTTAGTTGCGAGTTAATAAAAATTTAACTGCTTATTATAATATTGATAAATTGATCAATATATTCCTTAATCAAATCATATTGTAATTGTATCGTAATTAAATTATTATTATTTTTTTAGATATCGTATTGTTGGGTATGAGAAACAATATCATTGTATCGCGCTGAAGTGTCCGATTTACACAGCTAATACGAACTTGGAAATGTTTATGTTTATCTTTTATGTTCACTTTTTCCTAGGTCAACTCAGTTGACATAACATTGTTCAAAATATCTTGTTTTGTGTTGTTACATTTACATTTACATTTAGTCATTTTGCAGACGCTTTTATCCAAAGCGACTTACAATTGGGGAATACATGAAGCAGTTCATCTTGAAGAGGCAATCAACAGAGGAAGTGCTCGTAACAAGAAGTTTCAGGCATTGTTCAAATAAGTACAAGCTAGAAAGGAAAGGAATAAATAAAGAGAAAGAAAGTTTTTTTTTTTTTTTTTTTTAAATAAAGTTTAGGATGAAGTCAAGTAGTGCTGAAAGAGATGAGTTTTCAGTTGTTGTTTGAAGATTGATAGGGATCCAGCATTCCAGATAGGGGTGGGAAGATCATTCCACCAGCCAGGAATGGTGAATGAGAATGTTCTGGAGAGTTATTTTGAGCCTCTCTGTGATGGTACCACGAGGCGTCGCTAACTTGCAGATCTCAGACTTCTGGAGGGGGTGTAGATTCGTAATAGTGAGTGGAAGTAGGCGGGTGCTGAGCCTGTGGTTGTTCTATATGCAAGCATCAGTGTCTTGAACTTGATCCGAGCTGCAACTGGTAGCCAGTGCAAGGAGATAAAGATAGGTGTAACATGGGCTCTTATGGGCTCATTGAAGACCAGTCGTGCCGCCGCATTCTGAATCATTTGTAGAGGTTTGATTGTGTTTGATGGAAGTTCAGCCAGAAGAGCATTGCAGTAGTCCAGCCTAGAAATGACAAGGGCCTGGACAAGAAGTTGTGCACCATGCTCTGTCAGAAAGGGCCTGATCTTTCTGATGTTGTGTAGTGCAAACCTGCAAGATCGAGCAGTCTTTGCAATGTACTCTTTGAAGGTCAACTGGTCATCAAAGATTACACCAAGAATTCTGACCGAAGTTGATGGGGCAATTGTTGATGTACCTAACTGAATCGTGAAGTCATGCTGTAGAGTTGGAGTAGCAGGGAAGACAAGAAGCTCAGTCTTTGCCAGGTTGAGCTGTAGGTGATGTTCTTTCATCCATGCCGAGATGTCCGCCAGGCAGCCTGAGATCCGTGCAGCTACTGTTGGATCATCTGGTTGAAAAGAGAGATAGAGCTGTGTGTCATCAGCGTAGCAATGGTAGGAGAAGCCATGTGCCTGTATGATGGGATCCAGTGATGCCGTGTATGTGGAGAAGAGGAGGGGTCCAAGAACCGATCCCTGAGGAACCCCAGGATACTTCAAGAAGCTCAGTCTTTGCCAGGTTGAGCTGTAGGTGATGTTCTTTCATCCATGCCGAGATGTCCGCCAGGCAGCCTGAGATCCGTGCAGCTACTGTTGGATCATCTGGTTGAAAAGAGAGATAGAGCTGTGTGTCATCAGCGTAGCAATGGTAGGAGAAGCCATGTGCCTGTATAATGGGACCCAGTGATGTCGTGTATGTGGAGAAGAGGAGGGGTCCAAGAACCGATCCCTGAGGAACCCCAGGATACTTCAAGATACTTCAAGATACTTCAAAACAGTGCAGTATATTTTCATTGAGTATCCAGTAGTTCTCAATGGTGGTGTAACAGGGATCCTTCGGGAGCATTTCAATCCCAGGGCCAATGAGGATGCTATACCACAACCACATTTGGCATAATGGAACTGGAGCAAGTGGAAACATCTTGGATAACAGCATGCTGTGATAGGCCTCCTGCTCTTGGACATCAGGTAGGTGGCTTTGCTGTGGCTTTATTGGATCTGTGGATAAATCCAAATTCTCTCTCTTTTTTTTTTTTTTTTTTTCTTCAGACAGATGACATAACATAAGCTCTGGCAAACTTTCAAAGAACTTGTTACCACTAAGTAATGTGCCATGCAGCGGATGTGGTAATGATTAGTCATGGCCCTGATCATATTGCTGGTAAAATCAGTCACAAAATCCTCCACTGAGATTCTCTCTCAAATCTGTCTGATAGGGAAATATACCATCTGATCAATATGTTCCTGAATGTTGGCAGGATGTGACCCTCGTTTAACAAATCCATTTGTATAAGTGCTGTCATGTTACTGCACCTGCCTCCCTGACTGCATGGCACAGTGGCCTCTCAAGGGCAAATATGCATTTGTGGAGAGTTTTCTTGTCCAGATGTCAGTTGTACAAAGGACAGCTTGTCCCACCACATATTCAATTGTCTCTTTCACCTTATTGTGCACCTGTGCACTATGAGCTCGGAGACAACTTTAGGTGAAAAGCATGCCAAAAAGGATATTTTGTTGTGTTGGATGACAAAAGTAACATTATAAACAATACAATGTAGTAATAAATCAGTGCAAATTATATCACAGATGGTGCTGGTGATTTGAATTGCCTCCGGGTGATTGGGGAGGTATGTTTTTTGCAACAAATACAGACATGAATTAGAAAGAGGTAGCACTAATGTATGGCTGTGTGGATTTAGAAGAAGAGCTGGGCATATGATCTGGTGGCAGGGCAGTAGGGTGCTTTAAATGCATATGGTTATGTTCTATAATACATAAGCACTTGTATGTTTAATATCCTTGTTGTTGCTAATGGTGGCATAGCACAAGTTGGTTCAGTCTTTGCTGCTGAAAGTAAAATTATTGCATATATTATTCGATGTCCTCTTACGAATTGAGACTGAGTAGTTGTTGTCAGCTGTAGATTGCTCTGCCTGTGGAAGATTTTTATTAGTCAAAATATGAATTGTTCAAGCATAATCAATGTGAATATAACCATTTATGTATCAAGTTATTCTACTAATATAATCATGTCTCTGCCTGTGTGTAGAGGCCTGCATGAGAATGGAATGTGTAAACATTACAAAACTGCAGTATATGGTGAAGCTGCACACTCTATTTGGACATTAAACAAAATATATGATCAGGCCTCCTCACCTCCCTTAACATAAGTTGAGGCCCCCTGTCTACTTCCTAAAATCAGACTAGAGGCACAGCCAAAAAAGGTAAAAGAGTTGATAAACAATAATGGCAATGTATGAAATGTATTGAACATGAACACGCCTTGAGGAAAAACTGTATAAAAGAAGTGTACAGGCACAAACTCTTTAGATTGCTCTGCAGAGTTTTCTCAGCTTCATTGTCTCCGACAATAAAGTCTATCTTCTGGCATCAAAACCCCAAGACTGAGAGTGATTTCTCACAGCAATGGCAGAAGCCACCACAAATTGGCGTCACGAACAGGATTGAAAAGGAGCAAGGGTGAAAGACCACTTTGGGCTGTCTGGAACGAGCAACACAAAGAGTGGCCACTAAAAAAGGTAGTCAGTTTTTGCTTATATAAGTACTTTGTGTTGTTCACCAGAGTTTGCCCGTGGTGGTACGGACACTCAAAAATGTTCCTCCAAATTTTAAAGAACTATATAGGACAAAAAAAAAAAAAAAGGGTTTTGATTCCAGAAGAAATAATTGGATGCACAGATCCGTTTTGCTGTTAAGAGGACCTTGACGAATAGCAGTAAATGAGGGCAGATTGTGCATGCAAAAATCTGTTTACTGTCAAGAGGGCCTTGACGGAAGATGTAAACGTTAAACAGATATACATTGCAATGGTCTGTGTTTATTGTTAAGTAGGCCTTGAAGGATAGCAATAAATGTTAAACAGATAAATTTTAGGGAAGCACGCAAAGTCCTGCAGATACCGCTCTGTTGGCATAAGGAAGTTTACAGAGGTCTGCACGGGTAAGCAAAAATACCTGCGGCATACTGCTTTTTTACTGTGTTGAGGAAGTGTATCAGTGAAAGAGCGAGTAGAACTGACAGGTCACTCAGGAAGAGTGTAGTGTAGTGTATGTAAATGTATGTGTCAGTGTCTGTGTCTGTCTGTGTGAGTGTATTTGTGATTATGATTGTGGTTGTATGAGAAAATCTTTATTTTACCTATATTTTAAAATCTATATCTCTATATCTGGTGGGACAGATGGTGCGCACCCTTCATGGACCGTCACTTGAGTGTGGTCAGGCAGTGGAGATGGGTGCGGCTGGTGTTACACTGGAGAAGAGTGAATGAGTTCATGAGCCCTATCTAAAAAAGGGACAAAGGATGAGTGTATGAGCCTTAAAAAAATAAATAAATAAAGGGATTTGTATGAATGTTATTTTAAAAAAAGGTGTTCCAAGATATGGACTTTGCAGATTATTGAAATAATACTAGATTATTTAAAATAAGATATACATTTATTATTTAACGAATTATCTTAATAGTTGAATAAAAATATTGCACGTGCTTAAAACTTTATATCTGAAGACGTCTAAAATTTGTATCTCTGGGAGACTGTAAGAAAGTTGTATTGTTGAATGAGAGCAAGATTGGGTGACCAAGTTCATAGAAATTTTAATTCAAAAGCTATAGGACATTTTACAATAATAATGGAACTTGCTGATTAAATAAATTAAATAAAAGGAATTATTTTATGTTGGTTGGGAAAATTAATTCACCATTACTTGATTATTCTGAACCATGTATGCAAATATAGAAGACAAATTATGATTGAAGTCTTTAGTTTACCATACGCATGTCATGCTGTTGTAGAAAGGATTCTTTTGTTTTATTGTAGTATACTTAGATAATAAAGGTAGCTGCTTTCTGCAAAGAAAAAAAAAACTGCTTGCTGTTTTTCTGCAATGAAGAACTTGCTTTACTAAAATAGAATAAGGGACCTGCTTTTTTTAACCAGATTATCTTTTTTATTTATTTTATTTAGTTATTTATTTTTATTTAACCTTTTTTATTAAGGGACCACTGAAAGAGATGGTTGAAAAGTAAAATTTAGATAAAGGTTTAATTAATCAGACACAATTTGGATGGAGTTTACAAAGGTTCAGTTTGATTAATGCAATGTCTGAGTGTTAAAATTTCAGATGGCTTCTGGAACAGTGCCTTGAAAAAGGGAAGCAATGAACTGGAGTCTGTTAAGCAAAGTGGCGAAGAAGCAAAGACACGGATGCAGAGAGAAGAAGAGGGAGGGGTTTATGGAACGACTGACTTAAAGCAGGAAAAGGTGAATCTTTCACTTGAGACTTTTCCTGAGGGTGAAGGAAATATCCTGAAATGCAAAACTCTGGCAGGATCAATCAAAAGCCAGACTGAAGAGAAGCAGAGAAACAACAGAGACCATACACCACAACATCAGGCCTTTGAGTGCCATCACAGACTGACGACCCAGTGCAACAACCAAACAGCTTCAACAGACTGATGATCTAACCAGAAGCACTTCCTTCCATCCCTTCCCTTTGCGTGCACAGGTGCTGCATATTTAATGATCACTATAGAGACTGCTTCAAATTTTGTTAATTATTTTATTAACTTTTTATTATGATTATTCACTGGTCTCACAGCAGTTCTTTGTATTTTGTGTTTTAACTAACATTCTCAATCTGCTTTTCAATATGTACCAATCCAGCATTATGTCTTAAAGAATAAGGAATTTTGATAGACAGAAGTGGATGCTTGATTCACCAATCAGATAAAAATGGAGCTGGATTTGGCATAGTGAGGGCTATTTCATTAACCAACCAAGGGAAAATGCACAACTGAATTATAAATGCTGTCATCATAAATGCTGTCATCACTGGGGATAACAAGATAGAAATGTTGATGGCCGTGGATCCTAGATTATGCAGAGATCTCCAATCCTCTTCTCAAAGTAGCTCATGGGCAATAACAAAAAGAATATGTCAACTTTAAATTACACAAACAAGTGACATTTGAGAAATTACAATTGGCTCTCTCAATTACACAATGCCTAAGACAATTATTCTAAACCAATTAATCTATTAGATTTTTGTTAGAAAAAAAAAAAGAAAAGAGGTTTATACTGCGGCATTAAATTAAACTTTATAGAGACTGACTTTGCCCAGTTGCATATGACATTTAGACACTATGTGGAATGCTATCAGGTCTACGTTCAGTAAAGTCTAATGAAAAAAAGTTCATGTTATCCTATTCAGAATCCGTGGCATTCCACAAATAAAACCATTCAGTTCACAATCAGCTGAAATCTCAAGACAAAATATGTTTTTGGCCAAAAAAGGGGGTGTGAAAGGGTGTGAAAATGTATGAATGATGGTGTTGTGGGGTGAAAGAAGGTGTCTGACGAGACACTGAGGCAAATCAATTATTTTGCCAAAACAGCTGTATGCAAAATTTAATATGTGGGCCCACAGGGCAAATTATGCCCAGTAAAATAATGACCATGGGTGAAATTGGTTAAGTTTCCTGGTTATTGCTGTGGCAGAAAGAAAAACAGTGCCACACTTGCGCAGCATATAATATGGGAAGGCAAAGCAAGTAAGCTTGCTCTGTCTACCCCACATCTAACTTTCTTTTCAGCATATCATGATGGAGCTGATTCTGTGTCAAAAAGATAAAATATTGTCTTTCTGACTGATAATATGAATAAAGGGGGTTGAGTGTTTTACAGGTCAAAAGGCCTATGCTACTGAACAAGATAGGCCTAGGAATTATCCAGTGATAGTGGAACAAAGAAAACAAAGAGATAACTGAATTAGCAAATTGTTGAGAATAAATTTGAAATGAATTAAAAAATAGTAAGGATGCAGATAACTGAGTAAAACCAAATTCTTTATTATATTATAGAAAATGGGTATTAGCCCTATACTCAATGTACTGACAGCAATGGATTTGTGAGAGCTCAAAAAAGGGGTCAGGACAGCCCTCAACCCACAACCCACATTAAAAATTTCCACAGGTCACATCAAGAAGGACGACTGGCCAGATGAGCAAATGAGCATGCTTGATATCACTAACAAAAACTTAATTTACAGATTTCCATTTACAGGTGACAGCAGTTCTATCAAGGCCAGGGAATGGTTTGCTCCACCAATAAGAACCAGTGAGAGTGCAGTTATGATCTTGAGGAAGAATCTTGCATTGATCAGCAAAATAGTTGCAAAGCGACACCTGGGTCCACATCTCTCTACACAGCATGAAGTGAGGGATGAAGGACATGCTAGTAACGACCCTCCCTCGCCAATGAGGGAAAGACCATTGTAACGACTCGCAAAGAGTCACCCTGGTGAAGATGGAATGATTGATGGGACAGCTAACAAATGATCAAAATACTTGGGAGCCAACAAATCTCTTAATAATGACTTAGTTTCTCATAATAATGACTTAGTTTCTCGAAATAATGAGAAACTTTCTCGAAATAATGAGAAACTTTCTCAAAATAATGACAATCCACGCAAAATAAAAAAAAAAAAAAAAAAAAAAAAAAAAAGACGATCTACGCTTGCGCAATGCAAGAGTGACGGCACGCTAAAGACGTGGTCAAAGCCATGCAGGAACACTGCAAACATTGCTTGTTCTGTAATCTAAAACTGTATAATAATTATATAATCTGTCATTAAATAACGATTTCAGATAAATTATCTGCATGTAGTCTTTTGTCAATTTGTAGCACTTACCAAGTTACTCTGCCAGATAGTTATAGCATAAAAACATTCCAGACTGATATTTCAGTTAAGAAATCCAGGCATTTTATGAAGAAATGAAAGCCATTACACATATAAACTTAATTTATAGATGGTTATTTCGATGATTTATTAGTTTTATTAGCTGTCCCTTTCATGCATCACATGCGCACAATGTTCATACAGTAAGCCATCTCAGTTCAAAAGCGCAAAGCATCGGTGTTCGTTACCACGGCAACCGCTTGATCTTCAGGGTCCCGCTTCTCGCAGGACAAACGCTTAACGAGAAAAATGCTTAACGTGGCTTGAAGTACAAAGACAGATCGAACCAAATTCAGTATAAAACTTAATGACTTGCATATTGTATATACAGGCATTCAGGTGGGCCCAAAATATGAATGCAACACAAAACAGCAACGCGTATGTATTTTCTATAACGGTTTTCTATAGGAAAACGCAACTTTGGGTGTTGTGTTCAAATTCTGGGTTCTTATGCTTGCCTGTGTGCATGATCAATAATACTGTATCCTGAATTTGTCATTGTACTTTAAGCCACATTAAGCATTTTTCACGTTCACATGTCCTGCGAGAAGCGGAGTGGGATGCTGAAGAACAAGCGGTTGCCGTGGTAACGAACAACTACGCTTTGTGCTAGCGTGAAGAGATTGGGCTACTGCAGAAACATTGTGGGCTTATGCATCTGATGCATGAAAGTGACAGCTAATAAAACTAACAAATCATCCAAATGAACCTCTGTTCATTAAGTTTATATGTGTAATGGCTTTCATTTCTTCATAAAATGCGTGTGATTTTTGTTGGAATATATTCCTCTATATCTGAAGCCATGAACTTTGTCTGGCAGAGTAACTTGTTGGTAAGTGCTACAAATTAACAAAAGACTTCATGCAGATAATTTATCTGAAATCGTTATTTAATGATAGATTATACACTTTAGATTACAGAACAAGCAATGTTTGCGGTGTTCCTGCATGGCTTTGACCAGCAGATGTCGTGAGCGTGCCGTCACTTTTGCGTTGCGCATGCGTAGAGTAAGCCTTTTTTTTTTTTTTTTTCTTAGGAGTAAGTCATTATTTTGAGAAAGTTTCTCATTATCACGAGATGTTAAGTCATTATTACAAGAAACTAAGTCGTTTTTATGAGAAAGTTTCTCATTATTACGAGATAAGTCATTATTACGAGAACGTTTCTCATTATTATGACTTAACATCTCGTAATAATGACAAACTTTCTCGAAATAATGAGAAACTTTCTCATAATAATGACTTATTTTCCCGAAATAATGAGAAACTTTCTCATAATAATGACTTAACATCTCGTAATAATGAGAAACTTTCTCGCAATAATGACTTATTTTCTCGTAATAATGAGAACCTTTCTCGTAATAATGACTTATTTTCTCGTAATAATGAGAAACTTTCTCGTAATAATGACTTATTTTCTCGTAATAATGAAAAACTTTCTCGAAATAATGACTTATTTTCTCGAAATAATGAAAAACTTTCTCGAAATAATGACTTATTTTCTCGTAATAATGAGAAACTTTCTCGTAATAATGACTTATTTTCTCGTAATGATGAGAAACTTTCTCGTAATAATGACTTAACATCTCGTAATAATGAGAAACTTTCTCGTAATAATGACTTATTTTCTCGTAATAATGAGAAACTTTCTCGTAATAATGACTTATTTTCTCGTAATAATGAGAAACTTTCTCGAAATAATGACTTATTTTCTCGTAATAATGAGAAACTTTCTCATAATAATGACTTAACATCTCGTAATAATGAGAAACTTTCTCGTAATAATGACTTATTTTCTCGTAATGATGAGAAACTTTCTCATAATAATGACTTAGTTTTTCATTATTTCGAGAAAATAAGTCATTATTATGAGAAAGTTTCTCATCATTACGAGAAAATAAGTCATTATTACGAGAAAGTTTCTCATTATTACGAGATGTTAAGTCATTATTATGAGAAAGTTTCTCATTATTACGAGAAAATAAGTCATTATTTCGAGAAAGTTTTTCATTATTTCGAGAAAATTTCTCATAATAATGACAACATCTCGTAATAATGAGAAACTTTCTCGTAATAATGACTTATTTTCTCGTAATAATGAGAAACTTTCTCGAAATAATGACTTATTTTCTCGTAATAATGAGAAACTTTCTCGTAATAATTACTTAACATCTCCTAATAATGAGAAACTTTCTCGTAATAATGACTTATTTTCTCGTAATAATGAGAAACTTTCTCGAAATAATGACTTATTTTCTCGTAATAATGAGAAACTTTCTCGTAATAATGACTTAATCCAGGCAAAAAAAAAAAAAAAGAAAAAAGAAAAAAAAAAAGGCTTACTCCACGCATGTGCAATGCAAAAGTGACGGCACGCTAGAGACATCTGCTGGTCAAAGCCATGCAGGAACACCGCAAACATTGCTTGTTCTGTAATCTAAAGTGTATAATCTATCATTAAATAACGATTTCAGATAAATTATCTGCATGAAGTCTTTTGTTAATTTGTAGCATTTACCAACAAGTTACTCTGCCAGACAAAGTTCATGGCTTCAGATATAGAGGAATATATTCCAACAAAAATCACACGCATTTTATGAAGAAATGAAAGCCATTATAAATATAAACTTAATGAACAGAGGTTCATTTGGATGATTTGTTAGTTTTATTAGCTGTCACTTTCATGCATCACGTGCATAAGCCCACAATGTTTCTACAGTAGCCCAATCTCTTCACGCTAGCACAAAGCGTAGTTGTTCGTTACCACGGCAACCGCTTGTTCTTCAGCATCCCACACCGCTTCTCGCAGGACATGTGAACATGAAAAATGCTTAATGTGGCTTAAAGTACAATGACAAATTCAGGATACAGTATTATTGATCATGCATACAGGCAAGCATAAAAGAGACCAGAATTTGAACACAACGCCCAAAGTTGCACGTTAAGCATTTTCCTATAGAAAACCGTTATAGAAAAAGCTACATAAGCATATCATTCATATTTTGGGCCCACCTGAATGCCTGTATATACAGTATGCATGTCATTAAGTTGTATACTGAATTTGGTTCGATCTGTCTTTGTACTTCAAGCCACGTTAAGCATTTTTCTCGTTAAGCGTTTGTCCTGCGAGAAGCGGGACGCTGAAGATCAAGCGGTTGCCGTGGTAATGAACAACGATGCTTTGTGCTTTTGAAATGAGATGGCTTACTGTATGAAGCATGTGATGCATGAAAGGGACAGCTAATAAAACTAATAGATCATTGAAATAGACATCTATTAATTAAGTTTATATGTGTAATGGCTTTCATTTCTTCATGAAATGCCTGTACTTCTTAACTGAAATATTAGTCTGGAATGTTTGAAGCTATAACTATCTGGCAGAGTAACTTGGTAAGTGCTACAAATTAACAAGACTACATGCAGATAATTTATCTGAAATCGTTGTTTAATGATAGATTATACAGCTTTAGATTACAGAACAAACAATGTTTGCAGTGTTCCTGCATGACTTTGACCAGCAGATGTCGCTAGCCTTTTGCGTTCCGCATGTGTGGAGTAAGACATTATTTCGAGAAAGTTTCTCATTATTAGGAGAAACTAAGTCATTATTATGAGAAAATATCTCATTACGAGAAACTAAGTCATTATTACGAGACAGTTTCTCATTATTACGAGAAAGTTTCTCAATATAACGAGATACTAAGTCATAATTATGAGAAAGTATCTCATTATTTTGACTTACAGAATTATATTTTTCTTAAGGTGGCAGAAACGGGCTTCCATAAAGATATATGCGTTAAAAAAAAAAAAAAAAAAAAAAACTTTGCGAAATTTGCTGTCTACAGCCTGTTTCCATCCAACTGGCCTTTTACTGATAAAATGGTGTGCGTCATGACGTCATCCCTAAAAAAACGAATTGTCGCATAAGTTTTGGTGTATCACAAAAAAATGTTGCCCTTGAGCTGTTTCCATACATAATTTATCCTATTGCGTAAATTATAGGCTAGTCTAGTAACCTGTTCTTCATCCATTTGAAACAAAAAAAAAAAAAAAAAACCAAAACAAAAAAAGCGTAGGCCTATATTAAATTGTATAGGCCTAAATAAAATAATTTTTATTAAGTGTCATGAGTTTTTTTTTTTTTTTTTTTGTACTTTTATAGACTAGATAGATAGTCCACTGTTGATAATCAAGCAATGATCATAAACAGCTGCGGTTGTATTATTATTATTTTTCTGATTAACGTTTACAGGAAATAGGAAAGTTCATTCCGGTTATTTTATTTCTCCTAACCGACAGTCGTTAAGCCATATTAACCGTTAACCAACAAGATTATGTTAAATTACAATTAAATTAAATTTAAATTGATAGGTGGCTTGACCCATTAAAAATACCTAAATTTGTTTTCCAGGGATTCATTTTATAGACACAAAAAGCAGCATAAACAACATGAACGTGTGGATTCACATGCACGTCACGCACCTGCAGCGCTTCTGCGAACTGAGAAAAACATAAGCTATTATATATAAAAGAAATAGGCCCATATGCAAAATATATTTTCTAAATAATTAATGAATTAACAAAACGCAAGAAAAAAACTGCAACAATTAGCAGCCTATATGCAGAATTTCGGTTCATTTTTGTGATGCACTCTTGAGAAAGCGGCAGTTTGTTTCCTTTATTTCACAACAGTACGTTTTGTGTTTTATTATGAATGTACACAAATAAAAGAAATATTTTGAATAGTTTTGAATAATGTCTCACTCTTATATGACCACAAATGAAGGAGTAGGCTAGTGCAAGTTGTTTCCACTTTTACAAGGAAAAAAAAAAAAAAAAACGATCGTGCCGGCGTCTCACGCGCGCAGTTAATCATAGCCTACTGACTCGACAACGCAGCCTGTTCATTGTCATAATAAAATACAGCCAGCAAAAAACATTGAAGAAACATGAAAAAAATATTTTATTTCCCCTCACTCCACAACAAATCATTTAAATTTAACGGTAGAAAGAACTCAGAACAAAACAAGAATAAAAATATAAGAAGCTAACAAGCCAAAATGAATTAATTTAAACTTTTGTACTTCACGTTCCAATATGTAAAACAAAATGTGCTTGGCATAATATCATGGGGGTATGGTGGTCAAACTGAAAGGCTATTTAAACAGGCTATTTAAACTGAACAGTGCACTGTAAAAAAATAAAATAAAATAAATAAATAAATAAAAATAAAAATAAATAATAATAATAATAATAATAATGTAAACACAGGCTAGCCTACTAACACCAAATTGAGATAAGTATGTTTGAGAGGTAACTCGTCTTTTTCTTACCATGTATAAAATAATTTTAGATACAATTTAATAATATGATTTTATGCGCTTTTGTACGGAGCCCCTAAAGGGACATTGGCAAAAAATAAAAAATGAAGACTTTCGCGTGCACACGAGAAACTATCGCGTGCGCACGAGATACTATCGCGTGCGCACGAGAAACTTTTGCGTGCTCACGAGAAACTATCGCGTGCGCACGAGAAACTTTTGCGTGCTCACGAGAAACTATCGCGTGCGCACGAGAAACTTTTTTTGAGCTGAGGCATTACAGTTTCCGGTTGCGTCACTTCTGCCATCTTACAAAGAAGAAAACAAGAGCATGCATGTGCACGAATTAGCCTAATTGAGATCTATTTTGGCCTTCAATACTAAAACATTGTTTCTGTTCTTGCATTGGGACACAGATAAATCATCATTGAACAGCATAAGAACAGCTATATTCCACCTGAACAATACATAGCCTAACATCTCAGGACTGTACATCTGTACATAACTTCTCAAAACTTTTCATCTGTAAAATAGCGCATTCATAATTCTTTCTATTTTCTCTATATTTTGTACATAACCTCCTAAAACATTTGCACATTCATAATTCTATTTTATCTATATTTTTATTACCATATAGTTGTTATTCTTTTAATGCATTGTCTATTCTGTTTATTATTAGCCTTATATTTCGTTCTATTACCTTAAATTATATGCATTCCTGCACTCTCTCTGTACTTTCTCCACTGGATGCTCCTGTCACCAAGACGAATTTCTTGTGTTTTTGTGTGCATAAACACACTTGACAATAAAGCTCTTTTTGATTCTGACATTTAAAACGCATTTTGAGGTCTAGAAGTGATTGGTAGCTACAGTATAAAAGCTCAAATTTTAGATTTCGATATGGCAATAGCCTGTTGTCCCACATAAAACGTTAAAAGCAAGTTAAATATGTATATAAATGAAAGTGATTTTTTTTTTATTTTTGATAATTATTACTTCAGTTAGGTTTCAATAACTGCTGTTAGGTTCGTTTCATTTTCGTTTTTTATTTCTTTGACATTTTTCTTTCTTTCTTTCTTTCTTTGCCTAAATGCCTTTATTTTCGTTAAATACAGTTCCTAATACAACATATTTTACCGTTTAAATATGTATACAATATTTCATTTAAACTGGTTTAACAATCATTTTAGAAGTAAAATTAAACATTTAATCGTCGCGAAAAGACCGATGCAGATTTCAGAAAAAAAAACGTGTCGATTAATTAGCTATTTTTTTTAATCGACTGACTGCACTTTATATCGGCTATATATATATCGGAATGCGCATGGACTAATTTTGAGCTATACAGGCAAAAAAAAAAAAAAAAATGAAAAATTACAGTTTTGGTCGAATTTGAGTTTTTCACAAAATGTGTTCATTAAGCCCTCTTCTAGCTATCCCAATGCTCCAAATAGTAATTAAACATCTAAATTGATCTTTATTTGTACGTTTTCTGAGAGGAGTAGCCTACCTTTTCTATGCTCGCTTCTGGACGACCGCTGCTGCTTCTCACCAATATTTTGTAGGTCTATTGTCGCAAAGAGCAGCATTCCAGCTTTGTGAATATTCATATCGAATTCTCGATTACATGAGTCCAAACCAGTGAAATATGATTTTCAAACCTATGCTGATGAAAACAATACGATCGAGCTGACTGACATTTGCGAAGCGCGTGCATAAGTCTCGCCTCTCCTCGAGCGCGCAATTATTGCGAAATATGTATTGACGAGTTTCACACAATCATAATCTGTTATGCCTTACATGAACGTTTAGTTAATGGTTGGAGGAATATCTGATGTGTAACATTATATCTGATCTATCCATTACAGTAGGTCTTAATATAGATCTGTCTCAATGTTAATCATACATAAAAAGAAAATACGGAATCACTCGCTGCTCTTGATTAAACTACCGTTTATTTGCATCTTTGTTCTTATTTTTAATAACAAAGATAAAATAATAAAATAGCTATATTGTGATTAATAATATAGTAATTATTATTAAGAATAGGATTGGAGGAAAATATGCAACGTTGCTTGGTGATTTTGCTTTGTAATCTTTAACTCGATTTTTCTCGAAATCAGATCTGCTGTCTCTATTGCCTTCAAACGGCTGTAGCTCAGTCATTTTTTGCCTGATTCCAACAAGTCACATATCATTTTTGAACGTATTTTAATGGAGAATGTGAAAATAAAAAAACCCATTTTGCGCATTGCGACTCATTTTGCCAGCACATTTATTTTTTATAATTATTACTTTATTTTAGTTAGGCTTTCAATAACTGTTTCATTTTAGTTTTTCATTTATTTTGACATTTCTTTCTTTCTTTATTTGCCTGCATGCCTTTATTTTCGTTAAATACAGTTCTTAATACAACATATTTTAAAGTTTAAACATGAATACAATATTTATTACATTTAAACTCGTTTAACAAGCATTTTAGAAATATTGCCTATTGTCCCACATAAAACTTTAAAAGACAGTTAAATATGTATATAATCGAAAGCGATTATTTATTTTTGATAATTATTTCTTTACTTCAGTTAGGTTTTCAATAACTGCTGTCAGTTTCGTTTCATTTTCGTTTTTTATTTCTTATATATATAAGTTGACTAACTTTGAACTAAATTTGTTTATTTAAATGTAGCTAAAATAAATTGATTGCAACCACTTACCTTAAAAAAACTGAGTAAATCCAATGAGTCATTTTTTTCAGTGTACATGTTTAACGGTAAAATATGTTGTACCGGTATTAGGAACTATATTTAACGAAAATAAAGGCATTTAGGCAAAGAAAGAAAGAAAGAAAAATGTCAAAGAAATAAAAAACGAAAATGAAACGAAACTAACAGCAGTTATCGAAACCTAACTGAAGTAAAGAAATAATTATCAAAAATAAAAAAAAAAATCGCTTTCGATTATATACATATTTAACTTGCTTTTAACGTTTTATGTGGGACAACAGGCTATTGCCATATCGAAATCTAAAATTTGAGCTTTTATACTGTAGCTACCAATCACTTCTAGACCTCAAAATGCGTTTTAAATGTCAGAATCAAAAAGAGCTTTATTGTCAAGTGTGTTTATGCACACAAAAACACAAGAAATTCGTCTTGGTGACAGGAGCATCCAGTGGAGAAAGTACAGAGAGAGTGCAGGCATGCATATAATTTAAGGTAATAGAACGAAATATAAGGCTAATAATAAACAGAATAGACAATGCATTAAAAGAATAACAACTATATGGTAATAAAAATATAGATAAAATAGAATTATGAATGTGCAAATGTTTTAGGAGGTTATGTACAAAATATAGAGAAAATAGAAAGAATTATGAATGCGCTATTTTACAGATGAAAAGTTTTGAGAAGTTATGTACAGATGTACAGTCCTGAGATGTTAGGCTATGTATTGTTCAGGTGGAATATAGCTGTTCTTATGCTGTTCAATGATGATTTATCTGTGTCCTAATGCAAGAACAGAAACAATGTTTTAGTATTGAAGGCCAAAATAGATCTCAATTAGGCTAATTCGTGCACATGCATGTTATTGTTTTCTTCTTTGTAAGATGGCAGAAGTGACGCAACCGGAAACTGTAAAGCCTGAGCTCAAAAAAGTTTCTCGTGCCCACGCGATAGTTTCTCGTGCGCACGCGATAGTATCTCGTGCGCACGCGATAGTTTCTCGTGCGCACGCGATAGTATCTCGTGCGCACGCGATAGTTTCTCGTGCGCACGCGAAAGTTTCTCGTGCGCACGCGAAAGTCTTCATTTTTTATTTTTTCCCAATGTCCCTTTAGGGGCTCCGTACTTTTGAACTACAGGGAAACGGTGCTTTAACGTGAGCAATACCATTAACATGGATGCTGCCTATTGGCTAATTCTGTCATGTGACACCACATTTATTTGCGTTAAAGCCCCTTTTCTCGACAAAAAGTGTTTCCAAACTAATTTTTGCGACATTTGAAGTATCGATATGGAATTTATGCGCTAAAGTTAAACGGAAAAAGATTTTGTCGACACATGAGAAATTTAATCGATAATTGGCATTTCCATCAGCTATATCGTAAATATTTTAAAGCGTTAAATATTTTTTCGCAAAAAAATCCTTGGATGGAAACACAGACACATTATAGGTAATATGCATAATATAATTTATAAGAAAATGAACAATTACAATGTTTTATGGGAAAAGGTAGAAGAAAATAATTGGTATAATTGGGTAAATTACACAGCAGAAAACGAAAAAAGGGTGTAATGGCTTTGAAGCAAGAGCAATTTTATATATTGTACCAATACCTATACACAGTTCTAGTTGTAGAATATTTCATATACAATTTTCAATATTTAAAGGAAGGCTCGCCACCTATATTTGATTAAATCAATATTGCATTGGCAGACATATGTGCGAAAAATATGGCCTCTTGCCAACGTTACCAGATAACTGGTCAGGATTATGTACTAGGGTTATGCTGACAGATAAAATGAGTCACATCTCTCTAGAAGAGGAAGCAACAAATGAAGAAAAATCCAGATCTAAAAGAGCTTATGAAAAAGACCCTGCAGTTTATATAAATTCAGTTGGTCAACCTAAAGGCATACCTAATGAGTTTAAAGCAAGAGATGAAGTCAAATCAGGGATTGAATCACTATTCATTTGTATTCCGCAAAATAAAAATACAGAATGGATCAATTGCATATTTTACAATCAGCAAAGATTTATTAATTACACTGATGAGGTCTTATCGCTTTTAGGAGAGGAATTTGATGCAACAAGCAGAATGACATAGCAAAATAGAATAACTTTATATTATTTCTTAACTGAAAAAGGAAAAGTATGTGTTATGTTTGGGGAACAATGCTGTTCTTATATACCAAATAATACTGCTCCAGAAGGAGCATTTAGTGAAGTAATGATCAAATTAAAAAAACCTAAGACTGGAAGATAAAGCAAATGTTGGAAAAGATAATCAAATGTGGGATTGGTTTGATCTAAAATTAGGAGCGTGGGGAGCATGGTTAGCTAAATTAGGAATGTTTTTAGGAATTGCAGTATTGATAGGAGGATTACTGTTTTACTGTGCACTTCCTATCCTGAGGTCACTAGTTATCAAAGCCACAGCTATGCAAATGGAAATTCTAAGATTGTAAGATGATGGGAAATTGATTTTTAAGGGTAACCAAAATGACCCTCTATAAAAAGCAATGTATCTGGGCTGAAGATCAACTATGCTATTTTTGTGATGTTACATTTTTATGTTTTGATGTTCACTTCTACTGTATTCTGCATAACTGTAACAACCACAGGCAAGCGCTGAACCAATTTCACGCTCATGCTAATTACATTGTTTTATTTAAATAAAGGATTAGGGAGACAGGATCTTTTTACTTCTTCAGGTGTGGGGGAAGACTTTTTGGTCCTGATACTCCGCCAAAGTGCTGTTGCATAATCTGGTCATTGGTAATAAAACTGTGTGACTTAATTTAGTCACTAAGTAGTGATAACTGATGAGACTGAATTATGAAGCTGCACTCTGGGTAAGGTGAGACTTAGTAAGCCTCAAAGAGGGGAATATGTGGAAGATTTTTATTAGTCAAGATATGAATTGTTCAAGTATAATCAATGTGAATATAACCATTTATGTATCAAGTTATTCTACTAATATAATCATGGCTCTGCATGCGTGTAGAGGCCTGCATGAGAATGGAATGTGCAGACATTACAAAACTGCAGTATATGGTGAAGCTGCACACTCTATTTGACATTAAACAAAATATATGATCAGGCCTCCTCACCTCCCTTAACATAAGTTGAGGCCCCCTGTCTACTTCCTAAAAGCAGACTGGAGGCACAGCCAAAAAATGTAAAAGAGTTGATAAACAATAATGGCAATGTATGAAATGTATTGAACATGAACAAATGAAAAAAAATGAAAATGGAAAAAAAAAAAAAAAAAATTTTTTTAAATATGTTAAATAGTATCTGATGTTTTGAATGTAATGACTTAATTAATAAACAATTATGTTTTTGGAGAGTTGCACCACATGAAATTTTACAACCTATACTAACCTTGTCTTCTAAAAAAAATAAAATAAATAAATAATTATTATTATTATTATTATTATTATTATTATTATTATTATTATTAGGGAGATATGAAGTCTCAATGAGGCCCACACTTGAAGAACGATTCAGAGCTTCTTTATTAGCATAAACTGAGGGCAGACTCAAAACGGTGAGTTAAGTCAATGAAGCTAATCAAACTGAGGAATAATCAGTCTTATCTGAATCTTCCCAGGGATATCCAGCCAGAGCTGATGAGGCATGGAGCCTAGGTGATCCGTAGAGGTAAGTTGTGAGCGTGAAGAGAGGTATGCAACCTTGAGACCAGCCGATGAGGGAACGAGGGGAGTATGACTTTATAGGGCATGGTAAGTGGAATCAGGTGTCCGTAATTAGTAATTGAGTGATTGTGATCTGGTGTAGGTGGCTGGTGTGACTGGTGAATCTGTGACAGTACCCCTTCCCCCAATGGCAAGGACGACCGCGCCCCCTAGGAGCAGGCTGATCTGGGTGAGTTTGGTGGAAGTCAGTGAGAAGTGATGGATCCAGAACATCATCTCGGTCCACCCATGATCTTTCCTCGGGACCATACCCCTCCCAGTCAATGAGGTACTGTAGTCGGCCGCCTGCCGCTGGGAGTCTAAGACCTCTTTGACTTGGTAGATGGTCTCACAGGAATCGACCTTGGGAGGAGGAGGAGGTATCTCGGGTTCTGTGGATTAATAAAAGGTTCAACAGAGACACATGGAAGGTTGGTGAGATGCGGTAAGTATCTGGGAGCTGGAGTTCATGTGACATCGTTGATTTGTCTAGTGATAGGGAAAGAACCGACATAACGGGGACTCAGCTTCCTGCAGGGCAGCCGGAGACGAATATCCCGAGTGGAGAGCCAGACTCGGTTGCCAGGTTGGTAGAGGGGTGACGCAGTGTGTCGGGTGTCGGCGTAGGTCTTGTGTCTTTGGACTGCCCGCTGGAGATGGACGTGAGCTGAGTCCCATACCCTCTCACTCTCATGGACCCAGTAATCAACCGCTGGGACTTCTGAAGGCTCACCACTCCAGTGGAATAGAGGCGGTTGAAATCCGAACACGCACTGGAATGGTGTTAACCCTGTCGTTTCCTGTCGTAGGGAATTTTGAGCATACTCGGCCCAGGCAAGATACTGGCTCCAGCTGTCTTGATGTTCATGACAGTAGGCTCGCAGATACCGCCCAATCTCATGGATCTTGGGTTTGTTCTGGCCGTTGGTTTGAGGATGATAGCCTGAGGATAGGCTGACGAAGACTCCCAGCAGATGAAAGAAACCACGCCAGACACCCTCTATCGGACACAATATCTTCTGGGATACCAAAATTTCGAAAGACATGATGAAAAAGAGCTTCAGCTGCTTCTAGAGCAGTGGGTAACCCTCGTAAGGGAATGAGTTTGCAGGTCTTGGAGAATCTATCCACAACCACTCCAATATGAGACCAGGGTCGACATGGAATGGGTAATGGGACCAGTTTGCCCTCTGGGAGGCGGTGTGGCATGGATGTGAAGACAGACCGAACAACCTCCGACGTAACGGGCGACATCCCGAGCCATGCTGGGCCACCAGTATCCGTTCTGGAGTAGCGAGAGGGTTCGTTGGCTGCCTGGGTGACTTGATCCTGGAGAGGTGTGGATAGAATCCAGAAGGGTAAGGCGCAGAGTGGTTGGAACATACCTCCTCACGAACACAGTGGGCGAGAGAATGGGCTCTGAGATTTCTGGAGATGGGTCAGGTTTGTGCAGGCGGGACAGAGCATCTGCCTTGAGATTATTATGACCAGGATGATAGGTTACTGTGAATCTGAAACGAGTGAAAAACAAGGCCTATCTTGCTTGTCGTGGACTGAGGAGTTTTGCTTCTCGAAGATATTGGAGGTTCTTATGGTCAGTTATCACCTCGGTGCTGAGCTCCCTCCAACTAGTGCCTCGCGGTTCCCGATGTCGTAATTATGGTCCGCCAGGGACATCATTTTGGAGAAGTACGCGCATGGATGGAGTACTGGGGGTTCACCCTTCCACTGGGATAGCACTGTACCGACTCCTAGAGTGGAAGCATCCACTTCCACAACGAAACGGCAGTTCAGGTCTGGGTGAGAGAGGATAGGAGCAGTGCAGAAGGAGGATTTGAGTTGTGCAAATGTTTTGATCGCTTCAGGCATCCAGAAGAGTGACATCGACTTTCGTCGGAGGAGAGAAGTGAGTGGAGACAACAGCTGACTGAATTGGGCAATGAAACGGCGATAGAAGTTCGCAAATCACAGAAATCTCTGCAGCTCTTTGATTGTGGTAGGTTGCAGCCAGTTTCAGCCAGGTTGCAGCCACTTTCCCCCATCTGTACTCCCTCTGGCGTGATAATGTAGCCCAGGAACTGAATGGTGAATTGATGGAACTCACATTTTTTCTAATTTGAGGTATAGGTGATGTTGGCGAAGTCATTGGAGTACCTGGGAGACATGTCGCTGATGCTCTTCGAGGTTGGGTGAGTAAATGAGAATATCATCTTCTATGTAGATGACAAATTGGTTGAGCATGTCTCTGAAGATCTCATTCATGAAGTTCTGGAACACTGAAGGTGAGTTTGAAAGGCCAAATGGCATGACCCGATACTCGTAGTGCCCGGAAGGTGTTACAAAGGCCGTCTTCCACTCATCTCTTCTTCAGCTGCAGATCAGATTGTAGGCACTGCGCAGATCTAACTTCGTGAAGAGACGGGCTCCACGAAGTTCCTCCAAAGCTGCTGGCACCAGAGGGAGTGGATAGGTGAACTTAACTGTCTGAGAGTTGAGAATACGATAATCGATGCAGGGGCGTAGACCCCCATCCTTCTTCGCCACAAAGAAACTGGATGCTGCTGGAAAAGTGGAAGGACGGATGAACCCCTGTTGTAAAGCCTCCTTAAATGTACTCCTCTATGGCCGCGCACTCCGTGATCGAGAGGGGATAGACATGTTCCCTGGGTAACTTGGCCCCAGGCAGCAGGTCGAAGCACAGTCCCATGGCCAATGAGGTGGTAGATGTGTTGCCGTGACCTTGCTGAATACGTCCTGGAACGCTCGGTATGCAGCTGGTATCTGGACTGTCCTTCGTGAGGCTGGACTTTCGATGGTGGTGGAACAGAGGGTGATGGTGTGACTGGTTTGACTCCGTGCAGGGAGATCCAATAAACACTCCTTGTAGCAGGAATCACTCCACCGAAGCACCTCACCGGAGCTCCAGTGGATGTCAGGATGATGTCGAGCTAACCAGGGGCATCCCAGAACGATATCCACCGTTGCCTCCTCCATCACCAATAACGAGATCCGCTCAGTATGTAAACTTCCGATGCGGAGTGTGACTACTGGAGTGCGGTGGCGCACCAAGCCCTTGCCCAGCAGTTTTCCTTGAATATTTGAAATTTGGTAAGAGGTAGCATGATGATGTCTCGGGAGCTTGATTTGGGCGAGGCAGATTGAGGAGATTAAGTTTCCGGAAGCTCCAGAATCAACGAGGACTTTAACTGGAAAAGATTGGTTCATGTACATTAGGAGTGCATCAATGTGTGGTATATTCAAAACAGCAGGATAGATTTGGACCGTACTCACCACTGAGCATGTAGGGTGAACTGGGCAGGAGGGCAGAAGGTGCTCGCTGGATCCGCAGTATAAGCATCCCTGCGTGACTCGTCGTGCTCGTTCCGTTGATGACAGGTGATAACAATCTGTTTACATCGGTTCGGGTGCTGGAGGAGTGGTACCTGGTGAAGCGGCTGCAGTGGAGAGGTCCTCAGTGTGGCAAGCGGTTAGATCTTGTGAAACGTGAAGTGCCTTCTGCAAAAAAACTCAGACTCACCGTATCTTCATAGATAGCCATCTGTTGTCTTATATCGGGGTTTAGACCATGTCGATTCATTTGGCAGATTCATTCCACCCGCTGCTTGCGGAGAGTGTACGGAATCAAACCGTATAGTCATGAATGGACATATCCACTTGCCGTAGTCGGAAGAGCTTGTCATGCACTGATACCACTGAAGTTGACTTGCCAAACACATCTCGGAAGTGATCCACAAAAGCCTCCAGAGAGTGCAGTAAGGGACTGCGCGAATTCCACAGCGATTCCGCCCACTGCAGCGCCCTTCCGGATAGTAGCGACATGATGAATATAATCTTGGCTCTGTCATTCACTAATTGATGGGGTTGTAACTCGAAGTAAAGTCAGCACTGGAGCAGAAATCCGCTGCGAGCGGCTGCCTCACCAGAGTATGTCCCGGGTTTGGCCATGGGACATTCGGAGGTGGTGGGCATGACGGGAGAAGGTTGAAGGGATTCGCAGAGTGCTTGAAACAATTTGGCAAAGTGCTCAGGTGAGAGGGGGCTCTGTGTCTCCATCGTGATATCCTCTTGATAAATGGGCTGGTCTTCTGTCACAACTAGTTAACGATTCAGAGCTTCTTTATTAGCATAAACTGAGGGCAGACTCAAAACGGTTAGTTCAAACATAAACAGTCAATAAAGCTAATCAAACTGAGGAATAATAGTCTTATCTGAATCTTCCCAGGGATATCCAACCAGAGCTGATGAGGCACGGAGCCTAGGCGATCTGGAGAGGTAAGTTGTGAGTGTGAAGAGAGGTATGCAACCTTGAGACCAGCCGACGAGGGAATGAGGTGAGTATGACTTTAAAGAGCATGGTAAGTGGAATCAGGTGTCCGTAATCAGTAATCGGGTGACTGTTATCTGGTGTAGGTGGCTGGTGTGACTGGTGAATCTGTGACAATACCACAGGACTGCCAATTGTTAATAATATTGATTTCACAGGACATTTCATTGTATTTTTGGATTGTGTGTGTGTGTGTGTGTGTGTGTGTGTGTGTGTGTGTGTGCATGTGTGTGAAACCTGTTTGGAATATTTTTGCAGCTTTAAAACAAATGATGTTTGTCATGTGCAGTCCAAACACATTCATACACACTAAATACATATACAGATACGCATACACATATACACACTCTTCTTTCTTTTGCCATTTGCCTGGAGACAGACTGATTGCAGGTGTTATCCAGGGGTCTGTGAAATCTGAACTGTGGTTCAGAGTTCATTCTGGCCTTACATCCTTTACACCTTCACTGTGTTGTTAATTAGCATTTTGCATCAGAGAAACACGGACACCTGCCAAGACATCTCATGTCAAAACTATCGTCTCAAATCACTGGGGATGAAAAAATGCCCTTTTAGTGTTTCCATGGAGACAGTGTAGCCTACAACAGTTTCTTAGACACTGTGCTCCGCTTGAAAACCACTGAATAATTGTGAAGCTTCAGTGAACTAATGGGAAAATTACTATTATAACATCAAGATAAATTACAAGGCATTGAAATGATCTACTTGTCAACGGAATCAACTGCTAAGCAACAAACTTAACCTGAGGAAATTACCTTGAAATTGGAATTTATGCTCAGAAAACATCATCATTGCCAGCAAGGACAATATCTGACACAGATGAACAGAGAAATATTTTATGTGCATGACCACTAACAATGAAAGTATGAATAAGCCAGTGCATTACTAAAAATTATATAATTTCTTCCAGTGCAGCAAGCACGAAAATATTAGGTTTTAAGGACATTATTCACATGGATTTTGATTTATTGTTTTATTTATATTTATTTTTTTATGATTTTTATTTTAAGACTTTCTTATATGCTGAATGATGAAAGCAGATTAAAACAATAAACATCACGCATCTCAAAAATATCTTCATTTAGTGAATCCAGCACTAGTGTGGACAATGTGTACAAATAAACCGTGCAGTTTGAGCTTCTTCTTATATATTATTTTATTAACTGCATAACACAATCCCTGAAGACAGGTTAAACAGGACATCTGTTTCTTTTGTATCTCCCTAGTTTTCAAAGACCTTAACAACAAGGATGCAAAAGAATACTCATTTATTTGACTAAATGCAGCTGCTCTGTTCTGCATAGCACTCTGAGCATATGCGCTGTAGCTTCTGTCTGCATGTGTGGCCTCACTGGTGCTCCTCCAAGAAACCAAACTGGATTGTTAATAAACAGGAATCCCTCTCAAAGGACCTTAAATGCAAGATAGCATGTTTGTGAAATTGCCTGTGGCTGAGAGTGCTGTGGGAAAAAAAAAGCAAAATTACCAAGCCTTTTGAATTTTGATTAGGAGAATGAAAGGCATTCTCTGGCATTGTTTTCTCTGGCGTTAAATTACTCATTCTGTCAAAATAAATTATGTGCTCTCTGCATTAAATAATCGGTGCCCTGAAATCAGTGTTATATACGTATTTTTTTTTAAGAAAATCAATCAGAGGTTTACTTGATTTTATCCTGATTTATAGCGTTCACATATTTGTTTAGGACTACCTATATGATAATTCCATGTAAAGTTTTGTATTTTAAACAACTACTATCAAACATGCTAGTGATTATGCAACCCAAATTAGCTAATCAGTTACTTTTAATTAAGTAAGGTCCACCAGGCAACACAATAAAGAAATTCAGTTACATTATAGTATTTGAGTCAACATAAATGACAAAAATTGCGAAAAATAATAAATAAATAAATCAATCAATCAATCAATCAATAAATAAATAAAAAAATAAAAAACAATAATAAAAATAATAATAATAATTAAAAATAATGATAATAATAATAATAGCCACAGACATTTCTGGACTGGATCATAATATTTGCTTCATATTTCTGACTGAGCTTATGTGAGGAAAAATATAGACTACATTTGTCAGACCTGTGTCCTGTCTTGTCTTGTGGTTTTCTGTCTCGTGCTCCCCTTGACTTAGTTTTCCCTCTTGTATGCCCATATTTGGTTATGTTCCTGTTCCTGTTTTTTATTGTTTCATTATTTGTTTATTAGTCCCCAGCTGTGTTTGATTAATTATCTAGTTTTATACTGTGTACTTAAGTTCCTGTCCGTTCAGTTCTGTTTAGTCTGGTCTACTTGTTACACTCCCTGTGTGTCTCCGTCCTGCCTTGTTTTGCCCTGTTGTTTTGGATTAAAGACTGTTATTTTGAAGTTTACCTCTCGTCTCCTCCATTCCCTTGTGTGCACCGTGACAGAATACCAGACCTAAAACAGAAAGTGAGCAGGCGCCTTTTTTCACCCCGTTTGTTTTCCGTTTTTTAAAGTCTTTTGATTTTTTTTTGCGGCTCACTTCAGTTCCAAGGTTCGCTCCAGTGTCCTGACCAAGAGTCCAGTGCAGGCTCCAGCCCCTGACCAAGAGTCCAGTGCAGGCTCCAGCCCCTGACCAATACCCCTTTTCCACCAAGGCAGTTCCAGTGCTGGTTCGGAGCCAGAGCCTAGTTTCAAACCGGTTCTTTGTCTTTCGACACCCAAAGCACCAGCTCCGAACCAGAAAAAGCGGTTCGTAAGTATCACCAAAACATTGCTGGGCTAGAAGGAAGAACCACTTGGGTCAGGGGCTCGGGGCGGGGTTACTGTGACCAACAAGAGGACAGAAACTTTGGAACGCCATATTTGAAATAGCAGCTAAACACGAACACATTGGATTCGCCGTGTTTGTATGGCGATGTAGCTTCACAAAGCCATGAACATCAATAGCAACGCAACGTCGGCCATTGTTGATAGTTTGTTTAGGCTTGTTCAGGATGGATCGGTGCTGTGCGGACCGGTCGTTGCGTGGCATCGGTGTGCTGCGGGAGCAACTGGAAACCAGACGGCTCTTTATGCTTTTGGATCGCTCTCGCGGTGCTTTAGTGTGTTGTGTGCCGATCCATTGATTGGTCTGCGTGGCGCCGATGCACCTCGAACAAGTCTGTTGTGTTTGGCGCTGCTGCGGCCGCGCTAGTGAAGCGAAACATGAAACATAGTCAGTGACGTAAGACCTGGCTCTGTATTGGCTCTCTAGCCTGTGGAAAAGCAACTGGTTCTTAAAGGGCTCGCCAGTCGAACCAACTGAGAACCGGCAATAGCACTGGCTCTGAACTAGCACCTGGTTCCTGCCGGTGGAAAGGGGGTACAAGAGTACAGTGCAGGCTCCAGCCCCTGACCAAAAGTCCAGTGCAGGCTCCAGCCCCTGACCAAGAGTCCAGTGCAGGCTCCAGCCCCTGACCAGAGTCTGGTCATGTCCCCTAAAGTATTGTCCACAGGAACAGTTTTAATCAACCTTGTCTTGTCTGTTGGGGTTTTCATGTTGCCTCAATGGAAGCGGTTCCTGAGATCACCCCAGAGAGGGCCCCTGACTCCACATCCAGCCCAAGGAGGGCTGTTGTGCTCTCGTCATGCCCAGAGAGGGCCTCAGATTTCGAACCAAGCCATAAGTGGGCTCCTGTTCCTGTGGATAGCCCCGAGGAGGGCTCCTGTTCCTGAGTTTAGCCCAAGGAGGGCTCCTGTTCCTGAGTTTAGCCCAAGGTGGGCTCCTGTTCCTGAGTTTAGCCCAAAGAGGGCTCTTGTTCCTGAGTTTAGCCCAAGGAGGGCTCTTGTTCCTGAGTTTAGCCCAAGGAGGGCTCCTGTTCCTGAGTTTAGCCCAAGGAGGGCTCCTGTTCCTGAGTTTAGCCCAAGGAGGGCTCCTTTTCCTGAGTTTAGCCCACGGAGGGCTCCTTCTCCTGAGTTTAGCCCACGGAGGGCTCCTGTTCCTGAGTTTAGCCAACAGAGGGCTCCTGTTTCTGAGTTCATCCCAACAGGATCTGGTCGTAGAGGCCGGGGCGAAGGATGAGGCCACGGCCACGAAGACCACCTACCATGGCCTCCAGAGCTCCCAGCTCCACCATGGCCTCCAGAGCTCCCAGCTCCGCCATGGCCTCCTGAGCTCCCTGCTCCGCCATGGCTCCGGAGTCCCCTGATCCATCCTGGAGGCCTCCACCATGTCTGTCCTGAGGGGTCTCCAGAGTGCCCACCCTCCCTCCCTCCCCGTTGGATGTTAGGACGTGCGGGGGGAGTACTGGCATACCTGTGTCCTGTCTTGTCTTGTGGTTTTCTGTCTCATGCTCCCCTTGACTTAGTTTTCCCTCTTGTATGCACATATTTGGTTATGTTCCTGTTCCTGTCTTTATTGTTTCATTATTAGTTTATTAGTCCCCAGCTGTGTTTGATTAATTATCAAGTTTTATCCTGTGTACTTCCGTTTCTGTCCGTTCAGTTCTGTTTCGTCTGGTCTACTCGTTACACTTCCTGTGTGATTAAAGACTGTTATTTTGAAGTTTACCTCTCGTCTCCTCGATTCCCATGTGTGCATCATGACAACATTGAAAACAAATAAAAATGAACTTGACTTCCTCAAGGGAAATGAGTAGAGTGTAAGTTAAAAATAAATAAATAAATAAATAAATCAAATTAAATGAATGAATAAATTAATAAACAAACAAATAAAAAAAATAAACAGCTTGTACAGAAATCTTCAGCCATTAGTGCATTACCATATGACCAATAAAATCGAGACAACACAACCATGGTAAAGTGAAAAGGAGAAAGTAGAATATTATTCCTAAGGAAAGAAAAAACAAAAAACAAAAAAAAGAAAACTACTATTAATCCATTTGGAATATAGCACTTTTATATAGATTTTCTAGCAGGCTTTTTATACTGTATTTAAACTATAGTCTCCAACATAATGCATTTTTATGTAATTCTATTGACACTTCTTCTACATGCAATCACCCCATAACCACTGAGTTAGACACAACATCAGTAACGTGGACCAAGAATCCTATTATCATTGTAATAGGATGAACAGAAGAGAAAGTTAAACTTTTCCCTAGGGCAAAGAGTTTCCCTTAATGTCTGCCCATTCCATGTCCAAACGGTCTTTACACACATCAAGTGAGAACTGTGGGAAATTCAAACTAATTATCTCATGTAAAAACCAGCCAGCATCTGAGAACTGCTGTGTGTCAAGGCCACAGGGATCGTATGTGGGTGTTTACATCATTCCCTACAGGAAAAGGCGTGCGTGTCTATTTATATTGATGTTCTGCAGAACTAATCACAGAAAACTTGTTGACAAGACTTGAACATTCTTGGTAGGTTTGTAGCGATCATCTAAAAAGCAAGTGATTCTAATTAAATTAGTGGCTGAATGCCTTTTCAGGTTGTGCTGTTACTTTCAAATTAGAAATATCAAAGATACTGGTACACTTTAAGCCAAAAAAAAAAAAAAAAAAACCCCTTTAAAAATATGAAAAGGCAGTGATAATTTTCTGCTAGAACATTATCCACTAAGTTCACTGACATTTTCTTTAAACTGTAACTCTGTGTGTGTGTGTGTGTGTGTGTGTGTGTGTGTGTGTGTGTGTATATATCTATATATATATATATATATAATATTATACAGTATATAGGTCAATATGTGGTCTATAATTGGTTCAGTAGTAAATAATTTTAAATAATTTATATAAGACACAATTTTTATGTTTATACTTAGATACCATGAGCAATTTTCTGCTTGAGCCGTAGTAAGTAAATGGTAGTCTCTGAACATAACATTTTAAAAGATATAAAACTGTTTTACTACATAGACACATCAAAGACTCTTAACTACATTTTTACTCAGAACTTATTTATTTCATGGGGGTGAAATCATGACATAACCTGTTTTGCTCTAACATACACATAAGGAAGAAACAAGTAAGAAAGCATTTTAAACGTAGAGAAACATCACAACAATGCATTTGTGATTATTTTAAGACTAGGCAAGAAACCTCCATTAGAATTGCACCAAATAATTTATAAAAAATCCATGTAGGCTCTGTTTGGCTACTCTTGGTGCAATTCAGTATTTTAATGAGTAAATAGTGCAAAGACTGTCTCAACACAATAAAGTCTATTGGGTTAATCACAGTATGCTTTGAGTCTACGGTAAGTCCTGTAAAATGAGACTATAAATAATGTTGTGTGCCTACACTTTTTTTATACATATTGAGCAAATATTGCATTTTGATATGCGTAGAGTGTGTCAGATCCAATTAAGATGGACTGATATTATATTAAAGGTAATATTATTGTACAGGTGAAATCTCCAGAGAGTGACATGTGATTAAATTTGTGGTGACTGTGAAATTAACCTCTATGCGCTGAGTGGATGAGATTAAATTCATTGATCCACTGCTATTCAAACATCTCCTGGACACCGTACATTTTGTCTCATGACTGTCAGAGCTTTCAAATGCCACCTAGTGTATAGGTTTGACAGAAGGAAGTTTATTTATTTAAGAATAAATCATTTATTTTTCTTTACAGTGGTTTACTTGAAATGAAATTTCTTTATTTCTGTATAACATGTCTAGTTTTGATGAATCCCGTCTGTCTTTTTAGACATTTATTTTGCTGCCTTCTAAGATTTAGCCAATATTTGTGTGTACAATGTATGTTATGCTTATTAGAGTATTGTGCCATTAGCTTAGCAAAATGCTGATAGATTCAAGTTTATTGGAATCAAGTTTCTTATGCACTTGACGTGAGAAGTGCTATTTTAACTCTATATTTGCTGCCTACACAGAGTTCACATATGAGGTTTCATCTTTGTACGTAGGTTTTGCTGTTCTTGTGGGACTATCATATGAAAATGTATTTTAAACAAAAATAGCAAAACCTGATGAAATCACCTTGTCAGGGAGAAAAAATAGACCTGTAGGGGCAAAAAGTAGAGTGAGAGAGAGAAACAAATCCCTTGATTTTCCCCTGTGGTTTGAAAATGGGTCGTGGGATTGTCCCCAGTTGCAGATACCAGTGCTTCCTTCCGAAATAACGTTCTTTCAGAGTATGTACTGCTTGCGAGATACTTCTCGGCTATAAATAAAATACATTTCGTAAGCATGTGAGTAGTATGAATATGACGAGCACATGCATGTCGGCATAGTTCTGTGAACTACAGTACAAAATTAGCTGATAATTAGCTGAGATGATTCCTCTTCCATGACTTAATGGGATGGTGTCCATTTGATGCACATGTCAGAATCTGGGCAAAAGCAGTACAGATAGGTCATTTGGGGATTTTACAGCTTGCGTTTTATAAAAAGTTTATGTTCTGTCATACTAGTCATCTGACCCACTGTATATTCGAAGGCAGAAAATATTCAGATAGTCCAGTCCCACTCCAAACTCACATCATTGCTTGAGCCAACTGACCTGGTCAAACAAGACTCACACTCAGACTCACATTTCTTTCTGAGAAATCAACTTATGAATGGTTTACTTAGTTATTTCTTCATATTAAACAGAGATGTGTACTTCAGTGTTGAAAAAATGCACACATCATCTTCAAGTACTCTACAACAGGAAGTGCAGAAATACTTGAGAGGGCTTGGGATTCAATTAGTCACCTAAGTCATATGAGCCATCGTAATGGGGATTCAATATACGAGTCTCATGAACGCACCCCACCACTGCACACCAAAGCTCATTTTGACTTAGTGAGACCAATTATACTTCCCTCCTACCACCACTTGTGTTATCCTCTTAGCTCAAAAACCCTGGGTTGACGGGAGCGTCTCCAGCCTTCCTGAAAACGGCTCTAAAGATTATTCAAATGAGTGTATTAAATCTATTCTATTTTAAGCCCTCTATCCCTCTGTGTCCTGTTTACCTCAAGATTTTGGACTCCATCTGTAATCTACTATCTGAGGCCAGTCTTGGTCGAGTAGTGTTTATTTATTGATTACATTTCTCTTTGTGGGTCTGGTAGTTGCAGCTTAGATGCAATCAAGTTAGATTTAATGAGTCTATGCATACAAATAGACTTTTCCTCTGCCCTGTTTTGACCCGCATCGATTAACTCTCCTGAGTTCTCAGGCCGATCTGCAAAAGGGATCAGTCATTTTGTTCGCATCATGACACTTTTTTTCTGATTATTGGGACTGTGATCGACTGTCCATTCCTTGAGGATCTTAGGCAAAACTAACAAGGCATAGCATATGGCTATGCTAGACTGCAGACTTCAGCATGGGCAAGGTCATAAGTGAGTGTAATATACAGTGAGAAAGAAGATAAACAATCCATGACCGCACCTGAAATCATAAGAAGAGTTTCTTCAGTCTCATTATTCAGTTGCCACCAGGCAAATTTCCACCAATATTAATGCCGTAAGCGATCATATTACTTTGCATCAGTAACTCTTAAGTCAAATTCCTGTTTCCAATTACATTTATTGATCACCTTGTTAGTGTGACTGGAAATGTTAATCAGTTTCTTTTTTTTCATACCTCTTGCATGGTGCTTCTCAGAATTACATTATTAACCAATCGATATTATGTTATTATTGATCGCTGGTCCAGAGAGGAGAGAGAAAATCGTAACTCTGACACCAATAGGCCTATCAGAAGAAGAAAGAAGAAATATCACATTGAGGTAAGCTCTAAATATTTATTCCTAGTTTTATGTTTCAGATCATTATAACCATCCATTTTTTTTTTTTTTCAAACCATTTGTCTCTTGTGCTTGGAACATAGGTAGGGAAACATGTTGGATTGCTAGCCAGTTCATCACACCAACATAAACAGACACGTCTTTAGATTGTGAGGGAAACCAGAAGAGCCGCATGTCAACATGCCAACTCTACACAAAAAAGTCCTCAAACCAGGGACCTTCTTACTTTGACATGGCCCACTAATGCCAGGCACACACTGATCGATTTTAGCCATGATTTTCACTCTCTGACAGTTTTGTGAAAATCGCCGACAAATGCCCGAAACCAGAGGCAGATTATCAAAGACACGATCTGAGGTAAGCGCCGATGCCTGTGAGATATTTAGCATACTAAATATCTGGACCTGTCAGCAACTCACAGTCCTGCAGTGTGAAATGTATTTTGACTGAAAATGACATCAGCGATGACCTATACAGCCAATGAGAGAGCACAATACAGGGCAAGGGAAAGTACAGGTGGTGGAGTCATAGAGCTGCAAGAAAAATGGCTTCTACAAGCAGCCATCTCTCCTTTATATTCTTCCTTTTTACCCCCTTTTTTTCTATTTTGCTGCAACTTGTATGGCAAGCTTCTTTTCTACAAGGAAAAAAGTCAGTCTTGTTCGAGAACTCCTGTCACACGCGTGATCTTACATTATTTCCTGCATCATATAGCATGTGTTTGGTTGTGAAATGTAGTTTGTAGACCAGAAGGAGTTGTTGACACTCCATAATGATTGTAATCCATATTTTTATTTATTTATTTATTTTTAATTTTTTTTTAATTATTGCTACTTGCTAGGGTGATACTGTTGCTCATATTTGGGTTAGATATTTATTCTGAACTTATTACGGAGAGACGTGCGCACCTGATGAACAAGAGAACAGCACAAAAATAATCCAAGACACTTACATCAGGGGTTAGCATGCCATTGTCAAGCATGTCATTACTGATCAGTAATCAGCTCATGAGTGATATGAGCAAAAGTGATTCATATTAAATAACTTTTTTATATATGGGTTGGGGGTTGAGATTCTGTCATCATTGTGCTAGTCGATCATATTTTGCTTTGAATTAAAATTGTCCTCTAGATGTCATATAAGATGAATGGCTCATTTATTTTAAATATCATGGCTTTCCGTGCCTAAAACGTTCCATGAGACAAGTTGTACTTATATATATATATATATATATATATATATATATATGCATTGTATAAGTAATGCCTGTAGTGGTAATGTAAACATCTCACTCTCCTGAGTTTTGAAGGAAACAGAAAAATAAAACAATATATAAAGAGACAGCAGTCTTGTTTTGTTTTCCCCTCTTTTCTGATGCCATGCTGTTCCAATAACTCTGAGCAATTCAGAGATCCCTCGATGAAAAGTAAAAAGACTTTAGAACACAGTTCGAGTTTGCAACAATCTTTGATGTGTGATTTTTGAAGAATAATTTAGCTTTGTCAGTTTCACAATAAAAATCTTGGCAAAAAGAGCTGAAAGTGTGCACAAACGTCTGTCAGTAACTTCTCACATTTAAAGGCCAAATTAATTACTCAGCACTGGGAAAACTGTAGTGAAAGGACTAAAAACTGGTGATTGTAGTAGAACACAAATAGTAAAGAACCTGAAAACCAGTAACTCTCAAGCTCTTTCAACCTAATTTTCTAGTTTATATACACTAAGAATACACAACAACATTGCATTTTATCAAACTGTTCAGATACTGTGTTTAGAACACAGTGCAAATATAAGTTTAAATGTATTTTTTTGTAGCCTGACAGTAATGACAACATAACTTTCATTTGAGCACAAGTTTAGTCTTTGGTAAAAGTATGTAATATGGTCATTCAGAAAAAGATACAGCATTAGAGGGCATTAGTCCAAACCTGTTCCTGGAAGGTCACTGTCTTGTAGAGTTTTGCTCCAACCGTAAACACACCTGAACCAGCTAATCAAAGTCTTCAGACTCACTAGAAACTTCTAGGTACCACTGTACTACAATGCATCATTGGAGAAATTAAATAATTATATAATTGTTTATTCAGTTATGCACACGTGCATTCTTCAAAAGTGGTGCTGATTGTTCACACACTAAAATGTACAATGTTACTGCCTGTACTGCATTTTACCTTACTGTGCCCAAAAGCATGAACTGTTTCCAGATGAAACTATGCTCCTAACCAATGGCCGAAAGCTGTAGTTAGTACAAAAAATTGTTATATTGGAATTTTTGGAACATTTCATGTCTTTGATTACCCCTACAACTGTGACCTACCCACAGTCCTCAACAAATCCCTTAATTCTGGTGGAAATGAGAGCTGTATGCAAAATAGTGTGCTTTAGGACCTATATGCTTAAAATGTAATCCAATGGGTGGTGTGGGAGTGTATGTGTTTGTTTGTGTGTGTGTAATATGCTCATTACAGAAGATTTTGCTTTGTATTTTAAAGAGGAAATCAAAGTGTGGTACTGAAGACTGGTCTGTTGTTGTTTCTGATGATCTAGCACTTGATTCCACCTCAAGCATGACTAGCATTTCTAAAGAGGCAAAACAGTGTTGGGAACTTACTAAGTATAAAACTGAATAACATCTTTCAACAATATATAGTGATAGCATCAATATATAGTGATATTCTCAATGTTACTCAGAAAACAGGATACAGGTTTAACTCATTCGAAATACACTGTCAGATATGCAAAATAAATCTCTCATATCTCTTGCTCTGGCTACTGTGTATAGACCGCCGTGGCCGTATAGAGATTTCCTAAGAGAATTTACAGATTTCCTCTCAGACCTACCGTTTACTGTTGATAAAGCGCTAATTGTCGGAGATTTTAACATTCACGTTGATAATACAAATGATGCATTAAGACTTGCGTTTACTGACCTAATAAACTCTTTTGGAGTCAAGCAAAACGTCACCGGGCCCACTCAATTTTTTAATCATATGCTAGATTTAATTATATCGCATGGAATCGATCTTACTCATATAGATATTGTACCTCAAAGTGATGATGTTACTGAGCATTTTCTTGTATTGTGCATGCTGCGTATTACTGATATTATCTATATGGCTCCGCGTTATCGTCTATTGTTTCAGCCACTAAAGATAGATTCAGAAATAACCTGCCTGATTGATCTCAACTGCTCTGTGTACCCATAAATACACATGAACTAGATGAAATGACTAGCAAGATGGGCACTATCTTCTCTAATACATTAGAAGCTGTTGCGCCCATCAAATTGAAAAAAGTTAAAGAAAAACATACTGTGCCATGGTACAACAGTAATACCCATTCTCTCAAGAAAGAAACTCGTAATCTTGAGTGCAAATGGAGAAAAACTATGACTAAATGCTAAATGTCCAGTTACAGACAGACTGTAAAAGCTGCCAAGGCAGAGCATATCCGCAAACTCATAGAAAATAATCAAAACAATCCAAGGTTTTTATTTAGCACAGTAGCTAAATTAACAAATAACCAGACGCCACCGGATCTAAATATTCCCTCACAGTTTAGCGATGACTTTATGAATTTCTTCACAGACAAAATAGATAACAACAGAAATACAATAACAAATGTAGATTCTACAGCATCTAATACTTCAGCTTCATTCATCGCACCCAAATAAAAAATGCAGTGCTTTACAATTATAGGACAGGAAGAGTTAAATAAACTTATCACTGCATCTAAACCAACAACATGTTTATTAGATCCTCTACCCACTAAATTACTGAAAGAGTTGTTTCCTGTAGCAGAAGAACCGCTTTTCAATATTATTAACTCGTCGTTATCTTTAGGTCACGTCCCAAAACCATTCAAGCTGGCGGTTATTAAGCCTCTTATTAAGAAACCACAACTAGATCCTAGTGAACTGGAAAATTACAGACCCATTTCAAATCTTCCGTTTATGTCTAAAATTCTAGAAAAAGTTGTGTCTGCTCAGTTGTGTTCCTTCCTGCAAAAAAATGATCTGTATGAAGAATTTCAGTCAGGTTTCAGGGCCCATCATAGCACAGAAACCGCACTTGTTAAAATTACAAATGACTTGCTTCTTGCGTCAGACCAAGGCTCCATCTCATTGCTAGTTTCACTTGATCTTAGTGCTGCATTCGACACCATAGATCATGACATACTCATAGATCAATTACAAAACTATACGGGTATTCAAGGGCAGGCTCTAAGATGGTTTAGATCCTACCTGTCCGATCGCTACCACTTTGTTTATTTAAATGGGGAGTCATCTCAATTATCACCAGTAAAGTATGGAGTACCACAAGGATCTGTCCTAGGTCCTCTGCTATTTTCAATATACATGTTGCCCCTTGGTAATATTATTAGAAAATACGGGATTAGTTTCCACTGTTATGCTGATGATACTCAACTATATATCTCAACAAGACCAGATGAAACTTCTAAATTATCTAAGTTAACAGAGTGTGTTAAAAATGTAAAAGATTGGATGACCAATAATTTTCTCCTATCAAATTCAGATAAGACAGAGATATTATTTATTGGACCAAAAAACAGTACACAGAATCTCTTGGATTACAATTTGCAACTAGAGGGATGTACTGTTACTTCCTCTACAGTCAACAATCTGGGTGTTATATTAGACAGCAACTTGTCTTTTGAAAATCATATTTCCCATGTTACAAAAACAGCATTCTTCCATCTTAGAAACATTGCCAAGCTACGAAACATGTTACCTGTTTCTGATGCAGAAAAGCTAGTTCATGCATTCATGACCTCTAGACTGGACTATTGTAATGCACTGCTAGCTGGTTGTCCTGCATCTTCAATAAACAAGCTACAGGTAGTCCAAAATGCAGTGGCTAGAGTCCTTACCAGATCAAGAAAATATGATCATATTACCCAAATTTTACAGTCTCTGCACTGGCTACCTATTAAGTTCCGTATCAGTTACAAAATATTATTACTTACCTATAAGGCCCTTAATGGTTTAGCTCCTGCGTACCTAACTAGTCTTCTACCATGCTACAATCCATCACGCTCCCTAAGGTCGCAAAACTCTGGACTTTTGGTAGTACCTAGGATAGCAAAATCCACTAAAGGAGGTAGAGCTTTTTCGCATTTGGCTCCCAAACTCTGGAATAGCCTTGCTGATAATGTTCGGGGTTCAAGACACACGCTCTCTGTTTAAATCTAGATTAAAGACACATCTCTTTGGCCAAGCTTTCAAATAATGCATCTCATAATCTTGTACTGCAGTTATATCTGATCAAATGCACATTATTATTCTTTAGCTTGGGTTAAACAAAACAATTTTGCTTGGTTGGAACAGCAGCTACGCTAATTAGGCCTCTATTTGTTTCTCTGTTTGTTTCTGATTGACATCCCGTGGTAACTAGGATTTACACAAGCTTCAGTCTGGATCCAGAACACCTGAGAAGAGATGATGCCAACCCCTCAGAGGACCTCAGACGATATCAACCCTGAAACAACATACAGAACTACCAAATCTTGCTATGAGTTTGAATTCAACATATAATAATTGCTGTTAATAGTGTTCATCGTCTGTTTGATTACATCTTTAATTGATTTTTCCGTACATTTCTGCCATATGTACATTAACTGACATAGTCACCAATGATAAGCTACTACTAAATATAGTGTAGAAACTTAATTTTCTGTACAGCACTTTGCAACGATTTGTATCGTGAAAAGTGCTATACAAATAAACTTGAATTGAATTGAATTGAATTGAACTGCCAGTTTCTTATCTGTTCAAAACAATGTAGCTTATTCCAACAACAATCAATTTTTTTCCCGACATATTGCAGTGTAGCATGACAAAATTTTACATCACTTAATAGCATTTCCATTTCCCTGTGTGGCAGTTTAGCTATTTATTTATTTAGTTAATTAGTTCTGTAAACAAATCTGTTATACTGTACTGTGCTACTACACTATGTTATACTCTATCTCTACCATGTTCTTGCTGCTAATTGGTTTACTCAGTCCTTAGAGTCAAGTGAGAAGTTGTGTTTTTAGATTATTTTTTTGGCGGGGTTGCTTGCATGCTTGTCGCAAGCTCCGAAAACTGCACCTCTGTCCTTCGGAGGGAAAATAGAGATAACAATTTTCCAATACACAGAACAGCAGGATAAGAGAACATGATTTACCCCCAAAGAAATGTTTTTATGTGACCAACAGGAATCAATCAAGAATGAACCGCAATTTGATAAAAATTAGCCCAAGTGTTTTCAGGGCCTGTCAGTTACCTGCTAGAAAAGAGCTGGAATATACAGAACAAGCTGTTATCTCTGCTGGGGTCGAGAACACGTGTTCACCCGTGATGGAATCAATTACAAGAAGTCAGCCCACTCACTTATAAGACGTCACAAAGATCCGCCAAGTGTCAGGCTCAATTAATTCCCATCAGCCTCTGCCTCATGCAAAATGCATTCCTAACCTGCACAACAATTTATTTTGGTAAATTAGAGCTGCAAGACAAAGGTGGGAGACAGATGGGGTCTCATGTATCACATTTACTTTTAATAACAAAAGTTATTATAGCACCAGGTTCACAAGGGCTATGGAGAACACCCCCCATTCATTCATGTAACTGGAGTCAATCGATAATGAGGACAATGTATGATAATTATATTAAGAATTAAATTAATTGAGGAGTCAGAAGAGATTTGGTCGTCGGGTAACCTGCAAAGCTAATTAAGTTCCTGAAGCAAACTTTTCAATCAGCACAATAATCCACGAGCCTTCGGTCTATTATAGGAAAGATTAATTGGTTTGCTGTTATCCCGGAGGCTTTCACTTCAAATAGAAGCCCTGGATCGGGGGAGTGAATAGCAGACTACAGCGGGTGAGTCAGTGGAGCTGGAGAGATATACAAAACCATGTGCTACTTCACTAAGGTTGCTCTGGTTTGCTGCAAAGGTCTTTTTAGGATAATAATAAGCAACTAATGTACAGTACAAATGAGAATAGCGTAAAAATTACTGCTGTGCTGATTGACAGAAAAACCCTTCCATAAGGAATTTAGCGATTTCTGTTCCACTTAACTCTTCCTTAACAGTGCTATTAAGGATTTGTTATGAAATAATCTGTACCTAGCCGTAATAACCAGTAAAGGCTGAAATACTTTTGAAAAGATTTTTGCGGTATGGACGTGTCCACGCTAGTTGCCAGAAGTCATAGCCAGTGTGGAGATTTGTGTTAACAGATTTCACACAAAACTGTGTAGTGTATGACGGGACACAGACTCTGATTTTTAGCTTCAGACTATGATTCCATCTAGTCAGAGAATATCAAATATGTTTGATATTTTGAGCCAAATTTAGAACACATTTTGTTTTTGTTTGTCTTATGTCTCCTAGCAACAAGGCACGTGTTCATGTTTATTGTGTTTGGAAAGACCTGAAAATCTGGTAATGTGTGATCATTAGTCATTTACTGTGTGATGCCCAGTTTTTCCTCTGCAAGCATTTACAAAGTCGGCAAGTGAATGATGCCTAGTGTTTTATAATCTTTTCAGATTTATAAATCATATAGTGTAATCCAGCTGTAAATTGTCAGTCATTTCAGCTGTTTTGTTTATATGCTGATTCAGTCGATTTAACTCATATTCAACAGTTTCAAGACTGTTTTTTTTTTTTTTTTTACTTTGTTGCAAATTGGTTAAAATTGTGAATTTGATTGACAATTAATTCAATTTTTAGGTTCAGTTTATCCAGAACAGCAAATATTTTAGCAACATAAAACAGGGTTAAAAGCCATTTTTCATGACTGAATGAGCTTGCGAGAGGTGTCAGTTTCTCAGTTACGAAAGCACGTAGGCTATTTCATTCCTCAATTTGTACACTCTACCTTTGCAGATCCATTTTACATTTACACGTCTCCTAATCAGCACACAGGGCCTTAAAATGTTGGATATGAAAAGCACTAATTTTAATGTAGTTCACAATGTAGTTTAACAATATCGCTCATCACCACATCAAGCTTGGGTGGGATTCCTTTGATGGCAAAGATTCATAATGAATAAAACAATGATTCCAAATAATATTTTTTTTTTTGCTGCATTCTTAATCCTTCTGACAACTCTGCTGTTTTTGCTAATGATGCTGGCTGCCCTGTCACTGGCGATGCCTTTGCAATTGGCTGAATATAAACTACATTTTGTCATTGAAACATTTAACTCTTTACAAATATGTTCACCTGGTGCATTGAAGCACAGAAGATCTTCAACAAATTAACTTAGCGAAAAGTACTGAGCATAGACCATTAATGTGGTGCTTGATGTGATGTCAGTGCTCTCGTCCCGCTGAATATCAAAGCCCTTTGCTGATTTCAGTCTCGCTGTGAGTTGTTTTTCCAAATTCTAGGCAATATCCCCAATTCTCAATGACACCATATTGCTGCTAGGAGGAATTATTTTTAGCTTTTCCGATGTCTTTTCATCCAGAACTGTATTAACTCTGTTTAGCAGCAGGCAATATTATTCTTTCTGCAATTGTGTGAGGTGCTTTTTCTTTGGCTAGATGATATGACAATATAAGATGCCAAGTGCAATTTGTGATTGTGCATTATGCTTCTGCTGATTATCTGAACTGATGACTGAATTTCTTACCCTGAAAAAAAATGTAATGGCTTGCCTGCAGTCTTTCCAAATTTGCTGTGCCCACTTTTCCTTGCAGTATGCACTTTTCCCTGTAGTTAAACAGCCTTAATCCAGATTTCCTAAGGACAGCCCATAGTCATAATGGTTACACAGACTCACCATCTCTCTGCATTATGATTATTACTAAATATAGTGGTGGAAAAGATACATAAATTCCATACTTTAGTGAAAGTAAAGATTCCACACCTAGTAAATGCTACTTTAAGTAAATGTCCAATAAAATATGACTTACAGAACATTACAAAGCATCTGGTTTTGAAAATACCTAAATATTAAAAAAGTGTGAATTGCCTTTATGAAACGTGATCCAACCATACTGAAACAATCACACTGCTGTGGTCATATTGTAAAGCCAGAGATGAACTGGAAGCTGCTTTATAAGTGAAATGTAAGTTGTAACTATACTTTAAATCACTGATTCCTGAATTTGAAGAACTTTGCAACACTGACACTGTTTATTTCCTGTTTTGAAGCAATGTGTATATTATAAAGCGCTATAAATAAACTTGACTTAACCTGACTTGTCTATTAACTACATTCAGTGTGCTGGAGAGAACATATGGCTGCTTTTCACATCTGATAACAACATCATTATAGATAACTGCTGCCTATAGGGAATATAGGCAATAAATAAATAAATAAATAAATAAATAAATCAAATAAAAAAAAATATTATAATATATTAATATTAGTATTACTAGGGCTGGTTTTGAGTTAAAATACTGTAAAGTAATTGCAATACTATTAAGAACTAATGTAGCTAATCAGCTAATTTATATAGTGCTGTGTTTATTTGTGCCATTAAGAGATACCGATCTTTTCAAGAGCCTTTAAGGTTCCCTTATCATAGGAGTGTCAAATTTAAATGGGTCGAACACCTCTCGTGGTGTTTTTCACTGGTTTATCACAACACTAGCAAGTCTGTCAGCACTGGATGATACTGTGTGGTTAAAATGCCATATTTTCACACTTTTGGAACATTTGCAGTATTTCTCCTGCTCTGCAGTATAGCTATACTGTACAAGTGATTAATATGCTGTAATTATCAGCCCAACGCTAAATTTCTCGGTGCTATACTAAGAGTCACTCACACACTGTGTGCTGAGCCAATAATGTAATGTTAAACCTATGAAAATGGTTTAAAAAAGCACATGGTTCCATAGTTCCATCACTTTTCAGTGTCACAATGACTGTCTTTTGTCAAGTTTAATGAGTGAGTAGATGACATGAAGTGGCCTTAGGTTAACAGCATTGAAAACAGATGGTCACTCATATCCTACATTTAGCTCCCAATTAGGGTGAAGTTTTGGGAGTTTGTCCACAAAATGGTAAGGGCACACATATGCCTTCTTTGGGGAATATTTTGACTTGTGCTACTTTTCTCTTGTCAGTCTTTGGCATAGAATGCACGAAATACAATGCTGTATACCCACTTTGTTTTCAGATTTGCTGGTGCTTTTCAAGTACTTGTTTTTAAACAAGTACTTTTCAGGTATTCTGTTAAATTTTCAGTCAGAGGCAGCATCTCTCTTACCTCTCCTGAGCCCACTGAGTTTTAATAGACCCCCTAATGCATGTCATGGGTTTGGTCGCGATGGGGAAATAGAGTGCTGGGGGGATGACCTATTTATGTAGGCCAACATGGAAGTTAGCATCACATTGATTCCCTTAACATAAGCCAACTGGATTTTTCCATTGGCATTTGAATGATTGTAGGAAATAAACTCTATGACCAGCAAAAGTGTTTACATTTCCTTGCTTCGATTAAAACATTTAAGATGCTCTTTGGAACATTCTCAAATCATGCTGAATAACATTGATAATCCAAAGCTATCTCATAACCAATTTCTACGTATTTTACGAGGTGGCTAATTTGTAAGAATTCGTATGACCTCACTCGTACGATTTTGTACAATTTGTCTACACCCCGGTGACGGGTAGTTTTAGGGGCGGGGTTAAGTGTATGTCATTTGTACAAATTCATACAAATTGTGAAACTCGTAAATTATGTACGATTTAGCAAAAATCACATGAATTTGTACAAGTGAAATAGTACGAATTCATACGAATTAGCCACCTCGTAAAATATGTATGAATTGCCGTGAGATCGGCCTGGATGATCTGGTTTTGCACAGACATATTGAGTACATAGCAGTTTCTGCAATATCATAACGCAAAAAGGGTAAACCAAATACTAGACATTCTGAAATTCATATAAATTATTCAATTCAACTTCTTATTCAAATTGTTATGCATACAATATTTTGTAATTTTGTATTAAAAGAAAAAATAAGGTGAAAAAAGTGTGTGCTCAATATAATGAATTAATGTACGGAATTTATTCAAGAAATGTTTATGCCTATCCTTCTGTCAAATGAATAACAGATTTGATAAGCAACCTAATGAAATTATATTAAACCTGGATTAAAAGAGATTAAGACAAATCTTCCCTGCATCATGGTGGGTAATGACAGATACTGGAATGACAGGCTTAACCAAAGTTAGTCAACCTCAGTGGCCTTTAAACATCGCTTCAGAGCTTTAATCATGGATGTCTGGGCATTTTCTGATAGGGTGTCCAATCAAATTTCCTGATGATTTATTGTCTGCAGTGTCCCCTATTGAGGTCATTTAACGGGTACAGATGAAAAATGAGTATCTGTATTGCACACCTGGCAGCAGGAACCTGCCAAGTTCTTCATGGTCCATTGTTGGAAAGGTTACCTCATCATTGGAGAAAGACACTACATTACCAAATCATAAAGATAAATTATCCATATTCTCACTAAGATTTATATAAACAAAATAATGTGTAAATCTCAAACAAGTAGATCTGATGATACTGTACACAAAGTATTTAGCTTGTTAGTAAATGTAGTATAAAAATCAAAATGCTGCACATGCTTTATTTATTTATTTATTTATTTTTATTTTTTTTTTTGCAGGGTTGAAGCCAGTCTAGAATACATTTGTGGTCAAAAACATCTTAGAATATTGTTGACTATAGTCTTCTTGAAAGCAAGGCTATTGTGTCACACTTCTGTGGCTACAATGAAGCATCCGCCTCATTGACGTCCCTCTCTTGGGTTTTCTCACTTCTAGAAGTTATTCCAAGGCACAGTTTTCAAAAGTTACAATGCAATTCAATAAACAGAATGCACATACCTCACACAAGAACAACTGAGCAAGAAAGCAGTCAAGAATAAAAGTGTCTATTGAAAAAGCTGTCATAAAAACAACAACAATGTGTTATAGCCCTCCTGTTGTGTTGCAAGGCAGGCATACTGTTGCAAACAAACAAAGAAAACTTGAAAGACACACTATGAAAATATCAAGTTTGAAAACGAACATGCTGGCGGCATCTTTTCAACGTGTAATTCAATCTCGTTGTCAGATGGTGTCTGCTGAAGCATTTCAGCAAATACAAATTTCACATACAGTAGCACAACAAATATCTACTGATATCTAACCACTCTATAATTTGCACGTTCCCATGATAAATCTTAAAAACTTGCAATTAAATGTGATTAAATCTATTTAAATATGATTCAAGGCTTGACTATTTGTCTGTAATTCTGCGACATCTCAATTCAAACACCCGGGTGAGCCTGTGACTGCAAATTTTCCGCGCCTGGACCTGCATTCATTTGTGACACAATTTCCTGTCGCGTAGTCCAGGCGTGCTGCCCACTTTTAGAAAGCTTGCCATTCATTACACACAAATGAGAAACAATTAACACATCTGGAAGCTGTTGTGGGATTGGAACAGACAGATCTAAATGAACAGGGCCTTTAACAGATAGGGAATCAATCACTGTGTCACAACACCATATTACACAGGTTGAATATCAATTGGTGTTCTTTTAATTGTTTTAAACCAGTGTTTTAAGTGAACAAGTTATTCTTGTTCACTTCCATGCACTGACTCGTGTGTAGTAAAGACTGTAGTGCGAACAAATCAGAGACTAAGCAAATAGACTTATAGTGTGGGCTGTGACAGAGCGTATCATTGAACAAATATACCCTTGCACAGAGCGAGTTGGGGATGTGAGTCTGAATGAATAAATGAGCAAGTGGAGTGTCACTGAGCAAGACATATAATTTGTGAACAAACTGGACGAATGAGGCATTTTGATTGTAAATGACCTGAAGAAACTGGAGCACTTAGTTTGTGAACAAACTGAGATTTGTTTCAGCGATGGATGACTCTGATCTCTTGAGTCAAGAGAAAGCTATCCGTTGGCATTTCCATTCATCTCAATGACAGTTGCTTGGCTGACACAGGACCCTCCGGAAGAATGCAGTTTGAAATATACCATCTTTGCTCTGTGGCACTCAGTTGTTCTTGTTCCAGTTTTACTACTAACTTTCCTGAGTGACGTGAAATATCGATAAATACTTACTAGGTACAAATTTTAACAAAATTTTTGTTGAAAGATTTCCAATAATAATTTTAATAAAATATGTTCTATTAATAAAATGACACTTTTTTTCCAGTGGGATTATATGTAAAAACCAAGATGGACTCTACAAATCAATGTACATTGTAGCCAAGACTTTGGTCATTATTGATAGCATTTGTGTGTATATATCAGCTTTTCCGTTTGTGATAAATGTGATTACTGGTTACCAAAGAAAATAAGAAGAAAAAACATATATTACTTAGCAATTTTTTTTACTGTATGAGGAGGATCGTGATGATTTCTGGCATTTCTCTTTGGCCTTTTGCCCAGCTGGTCTTGTTTTGGCTTGTTGCCCATCAGCTCAGTATATGTTTGTATTTGGAAGAGACCCGTACTCATTCAAAAGAAAACCTCAGGTGTCAACAAATAAAGATCATGCTTCTGAGTCCATTATTGCCTGCAGGATGTTGGTTTCTTATCAGACTCAAACAGAAGGTTTTCATGTTGAAATACTTCATATTGGTTATTCATACAAAACCCTTCATAAATCATCATATCCAGACACCTTTGGGAGTATCATGTGTTTGATTTTAAGATCAAGTAATGAAATCCAGAGATGCTCATATTAATTAAATGAAGCTATCTTCAGGGGATGCAAAGCAAACATGCATCTTTAAAGGTGAATTTGATGTGGCTGAGTAGTCCCTAAAAAAAAAATAATTTTCATTCATGAACATGCATACAATTTCTTACCAAAGCAAATTGCAATATAGATACCCATCACATTACTAGCAACTATCAAAATTAATAGCTGATAATACAAATATATATATATATATATATATATATATATATATATATATATATATATATATATATATATATATATATATATATATATAATTTTTTTTTCTTTTTTTTTTTGAAATAAGGAGTTGGCATAGAACACATCAAAGTTATTCCCTTCCTTTATTATTATTATTATTATTATTATTATTATTATTATTATTATTATTATTATTATTATTATTTAAGAGTGTTTAGTTTATGTCACAACAGATGGATTCTGTAATACCTGGTGATGTGCAGATTTTATTACGTCATATTAGTCAAACACAATAAAATCTACATTCCACATAAAAATTGCATAATTTGACAATGCCAATGAACTATGAACCAATTTAACACTGTGAAGTTAAATAATATTGGAAAAAAGGAACCATATGGGGATAAAGGTGGCTCGGAAGCAGTCAAAAGAAAAGTTTTCAAATGTATTCTCTGTGACTTCAACACTGACTTTTTTTTTTTTTTGTACTTTTTTTTTGTACTTTTTTTTTTTGCTATTTGTCCCAGTATATAGTTATAATAAACTATATACTGGGTATTTCAATATAATATTGTATAGTTATAATAATAGGATTGCCATTCCAGGTGGAATTTGGGGCCAGAATTCGTCACACCAATATACACACACACATACTCTCCAGTACTGGTGTGTAACTCATGGGATAAGTGTTGAAATGCAGTGGGTGGAGGCTCATTTGAACAGAGACGGCTGAGGAACCTCAGGAGGGAACTCAAAGTGACAGAAATTCCCAGGTGGCTCTTTATGGAGTTTTCCTGAAAACAAAGACAATATGAACTGGGTTTCTGAGCCATAGTATTGACTAGCTGTCAAAGACCATGAGTTCCAGAATGTGAAGAGGGAGGTGCAGATAAAAAGAATTTCCCAGCAGGCAGGTAGGGAAGATAGGACTTGCAAAAGGGAGCTCTACTGCCCATGATGCTTCTGCTCCTAGACAAAGCTGGTATGGCAGAGATTTGTCTTTGAATCTAGGAAAGGAAGTCCCTTCAAGCTTACACTTCATTATACAGAAGTCTGTGGATTTTATTTCTATATGTTGTGTTCCAAAGACAACTGTGTGTATCATTGCGATCACTTCACTTCCCAGAGCAGTGGAGTTCGTTTGCCTGAAAGTGTCAGACTTCATGAAAACTAACATACAGAAAAGGTTCTAGGTTACCATGATTTTACCTGGATCATCATCTGGTTTTGCTTTTGGGGCAATATTACTGTCAAAAATATATACTGTAGTCTTAAGCCCAAAGAATACTTCGTTTTTGTATGTGTATGCTAGCGTATGCAAACAGTCGAATGCGTAGATTTTCAAAGTATACTCCATTTGATGTTGTATGCGAATGCGGGCGGTCAACACATGCGCTCTAGAAAGCTTCATCCATGTCCATTGTCTGCTCTATTTTTAAGTTATGACCAATAACAAATATTTTTGAACTCTTTTAAACCAAAGCTGAGCTGTCTCATACCCTCTCGCTCACAAGCGTTTGTCAATGCGACCATCTGTTGTTGCAGTCTCCGCTATTTTGTTGTTGTTGTTCCATCGCTTTAGTTTCATTTTCTGCTGTGAAACAACGGACCGGGACAGTGTTGCCACCATGTGAAAAACTGATTACTGCAAAATAACTTCAATGTGCATGTGCGACCTGCGCGTACAAAGTATTATTTTCTGTAATTTCTGATGACGAAATTCGCGTCACGCGTATGCTTTCCCGCATGTACATGTAAAAAGTGAAGTATACTTTGGGCTTTATACCTAACTCTTAACTACCTCTGTATTGTAGGAAATAGCATCCCATTCTTTTTCTAAGTAAATATTCAAGTTATAATGGCTAGTCTCATGTCCCTTTATAGCTCTTATCCAGTCCAGGATATGATTTATATTAGGAGGCCAAGTTTTTTTTTTATTATTTATTTATTTATTTATTTTTTGCTTTAATAAAACTTTAATGTGCAGTGCCTTTTTGATAATATTGTAAACAACTTACCACCTTAAATACAAAGTTGTGAGTAGACTTTTTGAAATTTACTGTAGAATTACAATTGAAAGATTGATGTAAAAACATCTCTGTTTATACCGTGAGCTTATACTTTTGGAAAACTTTGTTGGTACTTGTTCGTTTAATCTTTCATAACATCATTGTTGCATTTTGTATGTATTTAGATACATACAAAATGCAAAAAAACCTTGTGTTTCAAGATGATGCCACAACTTTCATGTTCATCAAACATGTATTGTTGATCAGTAGCTTTCACTATTGCAAAATTTCACTATTGCAAAAATAGACATAAATTTAAAATAGGTTTTGATAACTGCTTATTTTTATTTAATAGATTGGAAGAGATTGACTAATTTGGAACCAATTAATTTATTTTACATTACATCTTACCATAGTGTTAACAAATGTCACACTTTGACTTGGCTTGAACTGAAATTTAAGAACATACTAGATCCAGACATCCCAATCAAAAGCAACACAAATCACCATAGTGGTGACTTCGAATAAAACATTTGGCATTAAAGTAACAACATTACAGTTTAGCCAAAACTCCATCAACATGTATGTATTTGGCAGGAACCTCCATGAAATTCAGCATATACAGTTTATTAATATATAGGCCTATGCTTGTTAGTGTTATGCAGGGATGTCACAATGCAGAAGGTTTTTATTTATTTATTTATTACTTTAATTAGTTATTAATGTGTTATGATAATATATATATATATATATATATATATATATATATATATATATATATAAATAATTCACAACGCAATAACAAATACACATAAGAAAACATATGGAAATATTTTAATGATTTAAATAATATCAAAATCCATATTGAGTCTCACAGAACGCTACTTTATAATGAATTTTTACTCAGGTGTCCCCAAGAAAGAAGTTTGAGACACTGTTTTTTTTTTTTTTGGTCAAAATCATGATGAATGTGGAACTAATTGCCATTTCTTTATCTAAGCAAATATAAAATAACTAGAATGTAAATATTACACTTTGCCCTGTTTTTGCGCTTGCTCTTATCTAACCGAGGGGAAAAAATAAAATATAAAAAAAATATATATATAAAAAAAAAACCTTCCAAAAATGGACATGTGAATCTTTGAATTGCATTCAGATTGCATCTGAATTCAGCAGTGACTCAGTCATGTTTTAATGAACCCTTCATCTTACATCACCCTCAAATCCAAAACATTATCTCTTTCAGAGCACTAATACAGAGCCGGAGTAGACTTGAAGCTAATCCAGGATCAACAGCAGACACTTGCGTCCCAGCCAGCAGAGTTAACCTGGACTACTGCAGCAGGATAGATCAAAAGATGGGGTAATGGAACGGGCAAGTTCAAATGTAGAGGTGTCAGAGGTCAGGAGTAAAGAGACACAATTACTCTTTCTTTCTTTTTTCTCTCTCACATAGACATATAGAGTGGCAGAGATGTGACTTTAGAGGTGTGAAATGAGTTTTGGCAGAGAGATCAAAGTAGTAAAGCTGACAGTGATGAAGGCGGGAAAGCCAATGAGTTGACGAATCAATCTCTGGAAGACTTATCCCACTCATTCCACCATGACCCTCTCTCATCCTCCCTTCCTCTTACTTTAAACCTCTCTTTCTATCTTTTTTTTTTTTTCTCTTCTGTGGTTAAATAACACCCTAATTGAACTTCACAAGTGACAATTAGTTCACATTGTGTATACTTTCATTTGCAATATTGCAAATTTAGGTCCTTGTGTAGGGTCATTTTTATGATATAATTCCATATAAACCATTGCCAAGTCGTTTCAAGTTATATTATTGCTTACCATCTATTTGTGAGCAAAAAAAAAAAAAAAAAAAAGTGTGGGTATGCTACATACAGTGCCCTCCAAAAGTATTGGAACAGTAAAGAGAAAATTTCTCTGTTGGCTGTGGAGTCAAGACATTTACAAATATGATTAAAAGATGAATATGAGACAAAACTACAGAATGTCACACTTTATTATTGGGTGATTCAACACATAGATGTTTTACCAACTAAGAAGTTCAGCACTTTTAGAGTTTCATCCCCCTATCTGATGTGAGCATAAGTATTGGAACAGTTGCCTCACAAGTCTTTCTAAGTGATCAGCTGTGTCCTGTTGCATTCATTCTTCAGATATTAGAAGCAGGGAATGTGTCGTATCAGTTATATCCATTACTTCTGCATTCTGAATCTTGCATTCGATGATGACACACACAAACCAGGATGAAGATGAGGGAGCTGACTTTTAGCATCCAAATTGCTTGCTTTTCTCTCAAAGAAAAGCCATATCACCCTGCAGCCCAAGACTGGTTGCCCACTGAAGCTAAGCAGGGTTGAGCCTGGTCAGTAGCTGGATGGGAGACCTCCTGGGAAAACTAGGTTGCTGTTGGAAGAGGTGTTAGTGAGGCCAGCAGGGGGTGCTCACCCTGTTGTCTGTGTGGGTCCTAACGCCCCAGTTTAGTGACGGGGACACTATACTGTCAAAAAGCACCGTCTTTCGGATGAGACGTTAAACCGAGGTCCTGACTCTCTGTGGTCATTAAAAATCCCATGGCACTTCTCGTAAAGAGTAGGGGTGTAACCCCGGTGTCCTGGCCAAATTCCCTCCACTGGCCCTTATTAATCATGGCCTCCTAATAATCCTCATCCACTTGATTGGCGATACACAATAAAGCGCTATATAAATGCATCATTCATTCAAAGAAAAGAGGAAGTCAATTAGAGCTATAGCAAAAACAAAGGGCATGGAGAAATCAAGAGTTTGGAAACCACCAGCGACACCAGCAACCAACAACTACCTGATCGGCTGAGAAAACAACAGTAGTTGATGATAGACAAATCATAAAAGCTGTGAAATTGAACCCTAAAAGACGCGTCTGTAAAATCACCAACAACTTCCAGAAAGCTGGGCTGATGCTCTGACAATCTACTGTCCTCAGGAGACTTTGACACAGAATTATAGATGCTACACAGCAAGATGCAAACCTCTGACCAGCATCAAAAATAGAAAGGCAAGATTAGAGTTTGCAAAAAAGCACAAAGGTGAGCCAGAAGAGTTTTGGAACTGTGTTTATGGACCGATGAGACAAAAATGAACCTTTATCTAAGTGATTGGAAAGCAAAAATGTGGAGAAAAAAAAAGGAAACTGCAAAAGATCCCAAGCATACAGCCTCATCTGTAAAGCATGGTGAAGGTGCTGTCATGGCATGGGCATGTATGGCTGTCTCTGGAACAGGCCCTCTCAACTTTACTGATGACTTAATGTATGATGACTGTAGCAGAATGAATTTGGAAGGGTACAAAACCATATTGCCTACCGATATTCAAGAAAATGCCACCAGATTCATTGGGAAGTTCTTCATCTTGCATCAGGACAATGACTCAAAACACCCTACCAGTTCAGTCAAGGAATTTATAAGGGCAAAGAAATAGAAAGTCTTAGATTGCCCAAGTCAATCTCCAGATTTAAATCCGATTGAATATGAATTTCACCAGCTGAAGAGGAGAGTAAAGGCAGAAACTCCCCAAAACAAGCAACAATTGGAATTGGCTGCATTAAAGGCTGGGAAAAGTGTTTCAAAGGATGAGACCAAGAGTCTGGTGATGTCTATGGGTCACAGACTCACTGCTGTGATTGTGCGCAAGGGATCTGCAACTAAATAATAGCTTTTAATCTTTTATATCTGCCTTATGTTCAGCTGTCCCAATACTTATGCTCACATCAATGAGTGGAATGAACTCTAAAAGTGCTGTTCTTTTTATTTGGTAAAACATGTATATGTTGAAACGGCAAATAATAAAATGTGACATTCTGTAGTTTTGTCTCATATTCATCTTTTAATCATATTTGCAAATGTCTTGACTCCACAGCCAACAGAGCAATTTTGTCTTTACTGTTCCAATACTTTTGGAGGGCACTGTAAATGTCTGTATGAAAATGAAATGAACATATTGCAGGGACACCCTGTTCAGGCTGACACAGAACTCGGCCATCTGGTAAATGGGTCAACCTTATGACTCTGCAAAACACAATAGGTTAATAATCCAAAGATGTTATGCCATACACAGAATCATTTTGGTGGTTTAAATATCAAACCATGCAGATGATTGGCTCACTCCTGAAACAAACAGGGAATTCAAATTGTTTGCAGGAGATCTGTTGTAGTGGTCTGTTTTATTGTATTTTTATTTATTTATTTATTTATTTTTTTTTGGTTGTTTGTTTGTTTTGTTTTTCACTTCAGTTCAAAATGCAATTCTGTTATTTCTGTTCTCTTGATTTGAGTTTCCATTCCATGACAACATCATGTGGCAGTTGTAGAAGTAAATTTCACCACCCTAGTTGTGTTGTCGCAAAAATAAATAAATAAATAAAATACAATTGCTGAGTTAGATGTTAGATGTATATCTTGTCCTGTTTCTTCACACCTTTACAGTGCTTGAGTGGTTTACATTGAAGAGATCACTTTTAGGGCTTGTTGATTAACTGTGTTAAGCTAGAGTTTATGCTGCATTGGAGAACCGCAAATCTTGATTTCAATGTTATGGTGCATCACAAGGGCATAGTGGAAAAAAGCGAGAGTGTTGGCAGTATATTTCAAGCAAAAACAACACACCGCTATAAGGTGATTTCGAACAAAATCAGGCCAAAAGTTCACTTGAAGTTTGTTTCAGGAGTTGGAAACAGTTTGCCAGAGTGAACTTTATGGAAAAAAGTTCTCTTCCACTGGCAAACACCCTTAGAACTGCCACTAGTCTGTGGAAATTACGTAACAGGTAGGCAATCTGGGGCTTTACCTTCTTTGTTGAATCTCTAGTTCTGTTCAGTTTGTTGAGGTCAGACGTGAGTAAACACATGAACACACCGGAGAGCTGCTTTATAGTATTATTATTATCATTATTTTGTTATCAAGAGGAAAGTGCAGAGTACATATTTACACATTCATCTAAATGTTGCTCCCAGCATAGGCTGTGTTGGGATGTTTGCTAACAGTATACCACTGCTCAGGTATTTCAAACTTTGGTTACACTTTATTTCGATAGTCCACTTAAGACATTCTACTAACTATAAGTAACTTTGTAACTACATGTCAACTAATTCTCATTAATTTGCAATTACATGTCTGCTAACTCTCAGTAGGGTAGGTTTAGGGCTAGTAGAATAAGTTGACATATACTTGCAAAGTTTCTCATACTCAGTATGTTGTGTATTGTGGACCCATCAAAATAAAGTGTTAGAAGATATTAAGCAGACAGTCTAATTATATTATAATGACTGCTAGCTGACATCTAGTTGCAAAGTTACTTACTGTTAGTAGAATGTCTAAAGTGGACTATCAAAATAAAGTGTTACCCAAACTTCTGTTTACCCTTAAGAGAAAAATGGAAAAGAACTGGGTATATTAGGATCTTAAGACTTTAAATCTGTTATGCATCCTGACGTAGACCTCTATTAATAAATACAAATTTAAGGTATGTCCAGTTGCTTGTAAACACCCATTTTTCTGCATCTTGTTTGAACTGTTTATTTTCTATATTCTCAAAACACATCTTACGCAGTTATATCCACCAAAAGCTCCATTATCGCTTTCTGTAATATGAAGTCTCCTTCAAGCATTTTAGCAAAGTCCATTTTCATTACTTTAAAGGTACTGCGTCCCCACTGCAGCATAATAGGAAACTAACAAATTTTCAACGCACTGGGCAAGGTAAGTAGGGCTCAAGGTCAGATTCCATTTGCCCAGCACGGAGAAACAGCACATAAATATTGCACGACACATCAAAGTGGATCCACACCAGCAGTTCCTAGAGCTCACTCTCATTCTGTCCAGTGAAGATCTATTCTGAGTGTAGATAAAACCTCTGTCCTTGGAGGGATGGAGAAGAGTGCATGTCACTCTTCCCTCTAAGGAGGCAAATGATATGGGTGACTATGGAGTCGGCAGCATGTTAGTAGAGCACTCTGTCCATCATGGCACACGAGCCAGCAGACCCCCGACCAAAAGCTCATATTTTAGTTATTAGCACATGCAGCACGAGGTCACAGAAATAGTCACGAAAGCAGGCAGCCAGTCAGAGGGGGATTTGTATTCTACACTGAGCACCCGCTCTTCAGGCATGCATGCATGTATAATGCTATAGTCCGCCCAGAATCATTTCAGTAATGCAATGCAGAATTCATGTGGTTTTTGAGCAATGTATATATGATGAGCATATCGGTATGGGGGAGGGCTCTAGAGAATGCTAAACTTGGTATCTTCTCTGTTGTCAGGCACTGGTAGTGTAAATTGGTGCATTTCATAAATTAGCCCAAAATATTTCTGTACACTCATATTAAATGCATTATGAAGCAAATCTGATCTGTACCAAAAACAATACAGTAAATTTACACTGTGAAACTAGTGTACTCTGTACTGTACAGTAATATATGTGTGTGTGTGTGTGTGTGTGTGTGTGTTTATATATATATATATATATATATATATATATACTAAGGATTATTTTTATCTGTTGTTGCGTACATTTAATGATATTTAACTTTGCAAAAACAAAAATATCCATTAAAATTGTCCATTTAGTCGACTTCCTGTGGACACAGTGAACTTTTGTGAAGTGCAAATTTTAAAATAGCTGTTGTAAGCACTATAAAATTCACATTGTGCTTAGACTATATACAGTGTTGCGGCTGGGGAAATACTCATAAGCTCTTGCAACTGAATAATTTAACTGTTTTTTTTTTTTATTATTTTATTTTTTTTAAGCATGGTGACATGAGGGGCAAGGAAATAATTGCTCTTTGGATTTATTAGATGTTTTAGCTCTTTTCAGGTTTTTTATATTGCCTTGTGCAAAGTCACTGTAATTAGTATTACCTGTTTAGCAAAGTTGGACCCTGCTTAATTTAAATAATAATAACAATAATAACAATAACAATAACAATAATAATAATAATAATAATAATAATAATAATTATTATTATTATTATTATTATTATAAAATAAAATAAATAAATAAAACATCCCCTCCTATGAACCCAAGGTACTTTACAAAATGGTTCACCTAAAATGTGCTTCATGTGGTATCATCTAAATCATCTGAGCGGATTTTATAAAAAAAAAAAATAAAAAAAAAAAACACTATTTGACATCACTGTATCAAATTGAATCAGTAATTTCAATAACACACCATACACAGGTGTGGTCAAATTATTACTTGTCTAAGTGATGTCACATGCAAAGCCTTTGTTGACTCTTGTTGACATTTGTGTAGTTCAATACAAGTTCACTAGAATGCCAAGGACTAAAATAACCTCCACAAACAACCATTTTTCTTGCTTTGAAGACGTTTTATACAAACTCCTTCTGCGTGTATTTATGTAAGCCCTGCCAGTCCAACTTTTTTTTATTAGGATAAAGACTAGACAGAGACAGCCTTCACATTTGCTATGAATCTATGTACCTGAGCTCAAAAGGTGAGGAGGGTATTAATCTCAGGTCTTCTTTTTCCTCTTCCAGCTCTAGCTCATTACCAGCATGTGATACCGTTTGTTCCCCACCGGCATGGCAAAATCAATTGGCAAGATGCCGCTGCATGTTAATTGGACATGGATCTTTTTTTTCTTTTCTTTTCTTTTCTTTTCTTTTCTTTTCTTTTCTTTTCCTGTGACCCTGAAATAGAAACAAATGCATCCTGAAATAACATGAATGTACTTCAGACTTGACAGGTCTCGCACTTTACTAGGAATCCAGCATGGAAGCAATCACTCTTTCAGTCTGATTGCTCTGTTTGACAGAAGTGAATAGTATTGCTCTTCAAAAGACTCTCCAAAGCTGCAGACTATTCCCATTCATCAAACCAACTGACATATGGAAATAAAGCTAAATTAATATTTAATATTTTCAATCTTAGAATGTAACACCGCTCTAGCAATGTTTTCCTGTATATTGCTCTAGAAATGTTTTCTTGTGTAACACCAAAACATCTTGATGAGTTGATGTAAATTCATATTCCTCATGCATTTCTAACAATGGAAACTAGCACTATATTTTTTTTTTCATAAAACACCAAAAAAAAAAAAAAAAAAAAAAAAAAAAAACCTGGGGTGGTGGGGGACTCCTAGTGTTTGAAATACTAAAAACTTAAAACTAGATTTTTTGCTTAATTATTGCAATGACACAACATGACATTGTGTATTTGTGCCAGTTTTATACATAATCAAAATTATTCATTTTAATTATATTAAAATGTATTTATTTAGTTATTTTTTTTCAAGATTAAGATTTCTCAGTTTATTTGTAGGATTAGAGTTGCTCAAAATAAAATAATCTTCATGGTACTACAGAGGCAAACCTGTGTCCAAATATGCTTACTATATACAATAATATTCAAAAATAAACATGTGAAATAAGCAGTATGGCTAAATTCTCAGTATTCATAAAACTGTAGACAAAAAGTTTCCAAGTACTGTTCACTAATTCTTACAAATTTCTATAAGCTTTTTTTGTAGCAACAGCAGTTTCTTATCACTGTGCAATGTTTACATTTTCTGTATAATTTCTTTCTCTTGATGTTCAGATTAGAAGCAAATCAACTCTCAAGTGACTTTTGCTGTAAACACTGTGCTTTCATGTGCACACACTCCTGAATTCATCATAAACCATAACAAAACAATAATGTAAATGAGGTTGAATTTGTTTCAACTTCTTCAGTCAGGCAAACTAAAAAAAAAAAAAATATATATATATATATATATATATATATATATATATATATATATATATATATATATATATATATATATTCCTATTGTGAAATGTTACCAAACTTAGCACTGAGACCACTGCATTTGAAAGACCTGTTTTTATGGTTCCAGTATTTAACATTTTCCTCTTGAAAATGTTTTCATTAACCTCTCATCAGACTTAGCTTGTGATGAGTGGTGGTTGCATTGTTCATTCATAATTTATAGAGCAGAACACTAAAGAAGGTAAAGACGGCACCTTACGCTTGTGCAGTTTTCAGAAAAAAAAAAAATACAAATGTTTGCAGTTTCTGACTTTCATGGATGCAGTAGTCTGCAGTTTGTTCTAAATCTAGTGTAGGTATCATGTTGATCTGTGATACTGAAGACAAAAGTCATTTATACAAAATACTCAAGCCCTATCAAGTGCAAAATAGCCCATTTTTCCAGTTATGATTAAATAAATAAATAAATAAATAAATCCTCTTCTTTCCCTCCTTTATGTTCCTGTGCTCACTTGATTCTTCTTTTGCTTTCCACATCACATGGGATCTGTCTGCAACGGCAGAGCAAAGAACATAGATAAACATATCATCAGTCTACAGAATCAATAATTTAATAAACTTTCTCATGTTCAACTTCCTTTTTTTTCCAATTAATCCTGGATATCACTTCTAAAGATTATAACAGCAGGGGATTTTATTACAAGATCTGTTATTATTATTGTTATATGACAATGGTTTGCACCTCAGATTGTTGATGTTCTGGCTTTATATATTGATTTTTTTTTTTTTTTCCTTTGAATCCACGTTTGATGTCTAACCCCTAAACCACCATCTGTTAGCTGGAAACCAGTGTTACTTTGTGTATAACACATGCTCAAAATGCCATCTGTTTCCTGTTTTCTGGTTTTTGTTTCCCTACATCCACTTCACTATTCTTATTGCTTTAAGCATGGACCAATATTGCATGTACAGGTGCATCTCAATAAATTAGAATGTCGTGGAAAAGTTCATTTATTTCAGTAATTCAACTCAAATTGTGAAACTCATGTATGAAATTCATTGCACGCAGACTGAAGTAGTTTGTCTTTGGTTCTTTTAATTGTGATGATTTTGGCTCACATTTAACAAAAACCCACCAATTCACTATCTCAACAAATTAGAATACTTCATAAGACCAATAAAAAAACATTTTTAGTGAATTGTTGGCCTTCTGGAAAGTATGTTCATTTACTGTATATGTACTCAATACTTGGTAGGGGCTCCTTTTGCTTTAATTACTGCATCAATTCGGCGTGGCATGGAGGTGATCAGTTTGTGGCACTGCTGAGGTGGTGTGGAAGCCCAGGTTTCTTTGACAGTGGCCTTCAGCTCATCTGCATTTTTTGGTCTCTTGTTTCTCATTTTCCTCTTGACAATACCCCATAGATTCTCTATGGGGTTCAGGTCTGGTGAGTTTGCTGGCCAGTCAAGCACACCAACACCATGGTCATTTAACCAACTTTTGGTCCTTTTGGCAGTGTGGGCAGGTTTCAAATCCTGCTGGAAAATGAAATCAGCATCTTTAAAAAGCTGGTCAGCAGAAGGAAGCATGAAGTACTCCAAAATTTCTTGATAAACGGGTGCAGTGACTTTGGTTTTCAAAAAACACAATGGACCAACACCAGCAGATGACATTGCACCCCAAATCATCACTGACTGTGGAAACTTAACACTGGACTTCAAGCAACTTGGGCTATGAGCTTCTCCACCCTTCTTCCAGACTCTAGGACCTTGGTTTCCAAATGAAATACAAAACTTGCTCTCATCTGAAAAGAGGACTTTGGACCACTGGGCAACAGTCCAGTTCTTCTCCTTAGCCCAGGTAAGACGCCTCTGACGTTGTCTGTGGTTCAGGAGTGGCTTAACAAGAGGAATACGACAACTGTAGCCAAATTCCTTGACACGTCTGTGTGTGGTGGCTCTTGATGCCTTGACCCCAGCCTCAGTCCATTCCTTGTGAAGTTCACCCAAATTCTTGAATCGAGTTTGCTTAACAATCCTCATAAGGCTGTGGTTCTCTCGGTTGGTTGTGCATCTTTTCTTCCACACTTTTTCCTTCCACTCAACTTTCTGTTAACATGCTTGGATACAGCACTCTGTGAACAGCCAGCTTCTTTGGCAATGAATGTTTGTGCCTTACCCTCCTTGTGAAGGGTTTCAATGATTGTCTTCTGGACAACTGTCAGATCAGCAGTCTTCCACTTGATTGTATAGCCTAGTGAACCAAACTGAGAGACCATTTTGAAGGCTTAGAAAACCTTTGCAGGTGTTTTGAGTTGATTAGCTGATTGGTATGTCACCATATTCTAATTTGTTGAGATATTTTAATTGGTGATTTGATCATTTGAATTGGTGGGTTTTTGTTAAATGTGAGCCAAAATCATCACAATTAAAAGAACCAAAGACTTAAACTACTTCAGTCTGTGTGCATTGAATTTATTTAATACATGAGTTTCACAATTTGAGTTGAATTACTGAAATTAACTTTTCAACGACATTCTAATTTATTGAGATGCACCTGTATTTCACCATTCAATCATTTGCTGAGTTTGAATTGATTGAATGTCAAAAAATTATGAACACAGTCAATTATATATAAAATCACCACAAAATTCCAATATAATTATACAATTTAAAAATTAAGAAAAAATAGATTTTCTCATGAATGTCACCCACATATTTTATGGCTAGGATTCTCCCAATCAAGGGTAAAATTATTCTAAATTTCCTCTGCAGATGTACTGCTGTGACTTTCCACCTCCTGATCCAATCCAATCAAAGCCAATCAGAACTGCAATTTATTACCATATACTGTAGGGGAAAACTACTTTAATTTCATTTCTCACAAGCACACTCTTTGAAGAAGAAAAAAAAAAAAAAAAAAAAAAAAAAAAAAAAAAAGTACGTATAGGGGAGACTGGGATGCTCGTAACATTTTTTGCTTCAACATTTGCATCAATCATAATTAAAATTACAATTAATATAATATGTCACAAATATGCAAGAGGACACAGAGGTATGAACACAACAAGTTTATTTAACAATGGAGCGGAGTGAAGCCAGGTGGAGAGTCAGGTGAGTGAGCAGGGAATGGCAAAATGCAAGAAAGTCTTAGCGGAGTGTAATTAGTCCTTTTTCTTTTCCAGGGGATCCAGACAGAGCACTTTTCCAGGGGATCCAAATGGTGGAGTACAGAAGCTGTGGAGAGTGGGGAATAGAACACAGGAACAACTGGTCAGAAGACAAAGGTAGGTGAATCAGGTAAGCCAAACACAGGGTTAGTCTTGTGGTACCAACGGTATGTGAACAGTAGACCCGGCCAGGAGGGAGTGTGGAGAGTGCAAGGATATAGTGGAGCTTGATTGCAGATGGCAGGTGCAGGTGATTCGAATGCAGGTGACTGAGATCGTGTCTGATGACTGTAATGATTGAAACCAGGTGATTGTGATCTTGTGTGCGCTGGGCTGATGACTGGTGACAGGGAACTCGTGACAACACTACAATATAATATAATATAATGTAATATTTTACAGACCTCCAAAAGTATTCAGATTCCCAATTCTCTCATTCTAAATGAATGCCAAATCAAATAATATTAAAATGAATGATTTAAAAAAAATATATACATATATATTTATTTATTTATTTTGCTTGCTTGCTTGAAAAAATCTTGTCAGCTTTCATATCAGTGACAACTTTGAGAGGCGTCATTTATTCCTTATAGACATACCATGAAAGCCACACACAGACACAGCTGTGTTTCATTAATTCATTTGGCTCACTCACGCTGCTCAACCGCAGCTGATATAGATGCATTTGCTGGCAGTCTTTTTCTCTGCCTAGGGTTTTCTCTCCCTCGTGAAGGCACTGGAAATTGATGATTCCCAAAGACAACCTCTCACCTGGCAGATAGAGCCAGGAAAATGTGATTCACCTTAACACAACTGTAGGACGAAACCAATTTCCTTACCCATTTGCGCATGGAAAAGGTGCCATAAAATATTCTTGATTGCTATCAGTGGGGCAACATCGCTCACCTTAGTTACAGAAACAGCCTTTATTGCATTGGATTTCACAGTAAGTTTGCCAGAGAATGTCACGATGGCTGATAGAATAATCCGCTCTACGTCTGAGCCAATTCATCAGATGAAACAACAAAGGTGAAAGAAAATGCTTCCAAGTGAGCCAAGAGAGAGCTACAATTATTCAAAACCAAACAAAAAAGATAGAGGCTTTTACTAATGCATGTTTGGCATCTCACCAACAGCTCACTCTTCCTGTAAAGGATAGCTGCAGTGACATGTACTTTCCTACCAAGCATTTGTCTTTGTGAGTGAGATTCACTTTTGGGAATAATGCTGTGTAATTCAAGAGAAATGGCAGGTTTATTAGAGGGGGATAAATTACAGTTGCCAGAGTCGAGGCACTGAACACCATTACATGGAGAGATGAGGTAAATCAATAAAAATGGATATGATTGCACCATTACGAATACAAAACATCCATCTAGTAGTGATTCCTCAGCAAAATCATGAGCGAGTAAGAAATTATTTGAGCGGCATCTTTATGAGAAAATCTCCCCCTCACATTTGAACAAAGATTTATTGATAGAAATTCCATGTTTAAGTTAGGATTACAATGTGTGATTATGAAAATCACAAAGGCTACGTTTTCTAATTAAATTTATGCACAGTGTGGTTCGCTGGAAATGCTACTCTTTCTCTAAAATTGCTACGAGTGTGAGTCATTTGCAATGTGCATTGGAAAAAGCAACTTGTAATGGGAAGCATTTATAAACCTGTTGTCCAACAAAAGAGAACATGTATGTTTTTACTTCACTCAGTTGATAACATCAGTCAAAAAAAAAAAAAAAAAAAAGTCAATTAACATTGCATTAAAAATATACCTTATTCTTGGGTTGTGGACACCCACTGTCCTGCAGAGTTTAGCTCCAAGGTTACAGATAGATAGATAGATATTCTCGTCGCTTCATAAAATTCAGATTGAACCACTGAACGCAGATGGACTATCCTGTTGATGCTTTTCATACTTTTCTGGGCCTTGACATTATTAATTACTTGGCAGTCAATGGGACAGTCACAAGCCTCCAAAATATCTTAAATTGAAGATGAACGAAGCTTTTACAGATTTGGAACGACATAGGGGTAATTGATTAATGACAAAATTTTCATTTTGGGGTGGAGTAACCCTTTAATGACCCTAAACATTTTTCCCACATTTCCCCCCCCCCAATCACCCCATCACGACATACATAGCCTACATACATACATACATACATACATACATACATAAATACACAAAAGACTCACAAAAAACATTTGGCTATGTAGATTGTTACGGAGTAGCTGAAGCGAGAAGCATGCGGATCCATTTGCAAAGCTTTATTCTTAAACATGGTCAACACAGGCAAGGGTCGGACAAATGGCAACCAGGTTTATAGAGGGCAAGACAGAAGAGTACTCAAGTAAACAGGTGTGGGCCGATCGATGGTGAACTTAATCCAAAGGAAGAGGCAAGCAAATAATCCACAGACAAACAATAATCCAGGCGTGGTACAAACAGTGTCCAAATAACAAGACGAGACAGCAATCCAGGACAATCAGGCAAACCTAGAAGTAACTAGACAAAACTCTGACAATAAACTGGCTCCGTAAAGTGCTATCACTAGGAGAGTGATAAATGCAGACAATACTCAGCAGTTTGAGAAGGGTCTGAGTGGGTTTAATATAGTGTGTGTGATTAACTGCAGGTGAGTCCAATCAGTGCAATGGAACATGGGAAATGTAGTCCAGGGTGATGTATAACAGTCTGTGTGGTGTGAGAGTCAATATAAAGGAAGGGCGACCTCTGGTGCCAATCGGACAGAAGGCCACGGACTGGATTTGTGACAAAGATGCAATAATTAACACTCATGGTGGTATTTTTGTATTACACACCAAATACAATGTGAAAAATGTCTAGCAGGGAGAGGGTTGGAATAACACTTGGATTCATCAATTAAACCATGTATTAAAACAGCTTTAAACTTAATTTACTCACCCTCAGGCCATCTAAAGTGCTTTTTCAACATCAGGCTAAAATGTTCTCTTTGCTTAACTGTTCCATTCTGTGCCAATCTGGTCCAGCCAGTATGAGTGCTGGTCAGTGTTGGGTAAGTTACTCAAAAAAAATAATCCTCTATGATATATACTAATTACTACTTTAAAATTGTAATTTGATTACATTACTGATTACTGCATTTAAAAAGTAATCAGATTACTAATTACTTTACTTTCAAGTGACTTTCAAGTTTGCTTTACTTTTCAAGTTATCAAATCTAAAAAAATACACTACAAAGTGAAACCATGGTTACTATAATTAAACCATGGTAACCACAAATTAACCATGGTTTTACTACACTAACCATAATTTAACCATGGTATTTGTAGTAAAACTGTGGTTATTCAAATGGTAATCAATATGCAAAAAAAAAAAAAAAAAAAAAAAAACATGGTTACTACAATTTTACTACAATAAAACCATGGTTAATTTCCGTAAGGGTAATCCGTATAAAAACGTGAGGTACAGTCTTTTCCATTTGAGCTCATCTATAATGTGGTCACACCTACGCACATCACATCTACAAGATAATCATCCAATTAAAACCAGGCTTGAGATGCGTGAACATGTAAACGCCCACATCACCTCCATAAACAAAGAAAGATTCATCAAGTTCATCTCGGCTACTTTTTGTTTTTGGAAGAAGACACGCTGTGAGGAATAAGCCTTGAATTTACCTCAGAAGAACACGATGTGATGCGTCACGCAGGGCTTAAACCAGCAGAGGATCTCATTCTGATGAGTCATTTATTTTTTTACTTATATTAATGTTATTGTGACATCAACTTGTACACATTCACTAGTTGAACGTTTGCCCACTGACAAAAAATAAATAAATAAAACATATCAGTCTATAATTTTAATGGTAGGTTTATTTTAACAGTGAGAAACAGAATAACAAAAAAATTCAGAAAAACGCATCTCAAAAAAGTTATAAATTGATTTACATTTCAATGAGTGAAATAAATATTTGATCTCCTATCAGTCAGCAAGATTTCTGGCTCCCAGGTGTCTTTTATACAGGTAAGGAGCTGAGATTAGGAGTACTCTCTTAAAGGGAATGCTCCTAATCTCATCTTGTTACCTGTATAAAAGACACCTGTTTACAAAAGCAATCAATCGATCAGATTCCAAACTCTCCACCATGGTCAAGATCAAAGACCTGTCCAAGGATGTCAGAGACAAGATTGTAGACCTACACAAGGCTGGAATGGGCTACAAGGCCATTGCCAAGCAGCTTGGTTAGAAGGTGACAACAGTTGGTGCGATTATTCGCAAATGTAAGAAACATAACTGTCAATCTCCATCAGTCTGGGGCTCCATGCAAGATCTCACCTTGTGGAGTTTCGGTGATCATGAGAACGGTGAGGAATCAGCCCAGAACTACACGGGAGGATCTTGTCAATGATCTCTCAAGGCAGCTGGGACCATAGTCACCAAGAAAACAATTGGCAACACACTACTCCTTGAAGGACTGAAATCCTGCAGCGCACGCAAGGTCCCCCTGCTCAAGAAAGCACATGAACAGGGCCGTCTGAAGTTTGCCAATGAACATTTGAATGATTCAAAGGAGAATTGGGTGAAAGTGTTGTGGTCAGATGAGACCAAAATCGAGCTCTTTGGCATCAACTCAACTCTCCATGTTTGGAGGAGGAGGAATGCTGCCTATGACCCCAAGAACACCATCACCACTGTCAAACATGGAGATGGAAACATTATGCTTTTGGGGTGTTTTTCTGCTAAGGGGACAGGACAAATGCACCGCATCAAAGGGACGATGGACGGGGCCATGTACCATCAGGGCCAGGGCATTGAAAATGGGTCGTGTGTGGGTATTCCAGCATGACAATGACCCAAAACACATGGCTAAGGCAACAAAGGAGTGGCTCAAGAAGAAGCACATTAAGGTCCTGGAGTGGCCTAGCCAGTCTCCAGACCTTAATCCTATAGAAAATCTGTGGAGGGAGCTGAAGGAGAGGATCTGCAAACAGGAGTGGGACAAAATCCCTCCTGAGATGTGTGCAAATCTGGTGGCCATCTACAAGAAACGTCTGACCTCTGTGATTGCCAACAAGAGTTTTGCCACCAAGTACTAAGTCATGTTTTGCGAAGAGGTCAAATACTTATTTCACTCATTAAAATGCAAATCAATTTATAACTTTTTTGAAATGTGTTTTTCTGGATTGTTTTGTTGTTGTTGTTATTCTGTCTCTCACTGTTCAAATAAACCTACCATTAAAATTATAGACTGATAATACAGAAAATCAGCAAGGGATCAAATATTTATTTAATTTTTTTCCCCCACTGTATTTACATACAGTATGAAATTTAAAAACTGGTCAGCTACAGAAATAAACTAGTAGCCAACAAACAAGTGACCAATCCTGAGTAGTGACATCACCACACACATTCATTCTGCCAGAGAACTGGCTGAGAACAATTTGTAATTGTGCCATTCCGAATCACAGCGTTTCTAGATGTAGGTGACAATTTTATTCAGAATAAAAATAAAGAAGGTTTTTAGCTGACACCATGGTCCTTGGGAATTCATCAAATGCAGGTCAGCAGCTACCTTTGCTTTGAGAGTCAAAAAAGCATATCAAGGAAAACAAAATTAATGTCCATTGCTCCTGTAGATATGTTGAAGTCTTATGAAGAAAAATGATCAGTCTGTGCAAGAAACTGAACATCATTTACAACATTACTAAATGTCATCCATAGCCTTAGGCAAACAGTTGGAGTGATGCCTGGTTTGCAAATGAATCATTCTTTTGAACCGGTTCTTTTTGGTAAACTAAATGAACCAGTTCACCAAATAAGACAGAATTGTCTGAAACAATTCTCAGCTTGAGGAGCACAGATATACATGTTAATCAATCAAAACTCACTTTCAGACGTGCCTGACAGTCACTCTGACTCAAAATTAGCCAAAATACTAGTGTATATGATGCTATTATTTTTGCCAACTCATTTAGCGCATCAGTTACTCCAACAGTACACCAAACTGGATTAAAGGTAATAATGTTGTAAATAATGTTCAGTTTCTTCAGGATTTCCAGTCAGGATTTAGACCGTATCATAGTACTGAGACTGCTCTCATTTGAGTTACAAATGACCTGCTCTTATCATCTGATTATGGTTGTATGTCTATAGTGCTACTGGTTCTTAGTGCTGCGTTCGACACTATCGACCACAACATTCTTTTGAATAGACAAGGAAATTTTGTTGGCATTAGTGGAAGTGCATTAGCATGGTTCAAATCGTACTTATCTGACCACCATCAATTTGTAGCAGTGAATGAAAAGGTATCATATCGATCATAAGTGCAGTATGGAGTACCTCAGGGCTCAGTACTAGGGCCATTACTTTTCACACTTTACATGTTACCCTTGGGAGATATCATCAGGAAACACGGTGTTAGCTTTCACTGCTATGCTGATGATACTCAGCTCTATATTTCTTTGCGGCCCGGCAAAACATACCAATTTGTAAAACTAACGGAATGCATAGTCAATATAAAAAACTGGATGACGAGTAATTTCTTACTGCTAAATTCTGAAAAAAAAAAAAAAAAAAGAGAGAGGTGTTAATTATCGAACCTAAAAACTCCACATGTAATAACCTCGTACACTGTCTAACACTTGATTGCTGCTCTGTCAGTTCTTTGTCATCATTTAGGAACCTAGGTGTGCTATTTGATAACAATCTTTCCTTTGAAAAGCACATTTCTAGCATTTGTAAAACTGTATTTTTCCATCTCAAAAATATATCTAAATTGTGCCCTATGCTCTCAATGTCAATTGCAGAAACGTTAATCCATGCGTTCATGACCTTAAAGTTAGATTATTGCAATGCTTTATTGGGTGGTTGTTCTGCACACTTAATAAACAAACTCCAGGTGGTCCAAAATGCAGCAGCTAGAGTTTTTACTAGAACCAGGAAATATGACCAGATTAGCCCGGTTCTGTCAACACTGCACTGGCTTCTTATTAAACATCGTACAGATTTTAAAATCTTGCTAATTACTTATAAAGCCCTGAATGGGCTCCAGCCCAGATGGTGGATCAGGACCTAGAGATGACCTCTACAGCCCTGAATGTCAGTGGAGACCAGGACAACTAGATGAGCCCCAGAGACACATCCCCAGTGAAGACCTCGTCACCTAGATGGCCATCAACGATGAGAACACAGGAACCAGATGAGTACTCTGCACAATCTGACTTTGCTACAGCATGGAACAACCCGCTGTTTGGTCTGGCCAGAGGAGAATTGGCCCCCCGGCTGAGCTTGGTTTCGCCCAAGGTTTTTTTCTCCATTTTGTCACCGATGGAGTTTTGGTTCCTTACCGCTGTTGCCTCTGGCTTGCTTAGTTGGGGACACTTAATTTCCAGCGATATTGTTGACTTGATTTCACAGATGGTATTTAAACTGAACTGAGCTGGACGATGGCATCATTGAATTCAATGATGAATTGCCTTTAACTGAAAATTAGGTGTTTACTATTGTCCTTTTGCATTATTGACACACTATTTTCCTATTTGATACTGTAAATCTGCTTTGAAACAATCTGTATTGTTAAAAGTGCTATATAAATAAAGGTGACTTGACTTGACTTGACTTTCACAGACAGATTGATTCGCTCCATAAGACCTTCATATATCATCAGGAGCCATGGTTTTAATTTTGTGTTCCCTGATGTGCTTTTCTTTTTTTGACTCTCATAGCAAATGTAGCTGCTAAATTAAAATGTATGAATCACCAAGGACCACAGTTTCAGCAAAAAAAAATCTTATTTACTGTTCTACTGAAGAAAAAGACACCTACATCATGGATGCTAGTCTGCAAATTTTCATTTTTTTTTCTCTTTATTTTTTCTCTTTCGTGACATTAATCAATTAATTAATACAATTTGTTATAAATACTGTATATTAATTTTAGAGTATTTTATTTTATTTTATTTATTTATTTATTTATTTATTTTTTCCAGTGCATACACACACTGGGATATTGACATAAATACACACAAGTGCCTTCACACGCATGCACACAGGCGTCACTCCTACTAAGACTGTGCTGTTAGCGTAAGCTGAGGTAATGTTGACATTTCTCTTGATTTAGGACACATGACAGCCTTTTTAAAGAAATGCTGATCTCTTAAGATCTGACGTGGAGCTTAACCTTTTGTAGCAGTATACTCAGTGTGTAAAGGACACAATTTGAAATGAGCTAAAACATAGATATGCAGTCGATAACTAGCTTCTTAGCTTATAAAAAACAAGAAGAATATGTTTTTCATGGGTCATTTAGATTCTGTCCCCCTCTAACATGACACACCTGTGCTCAGAGCTTAATCCAGTCAGTAGTACAAGCCTCGTCTTGGCTTGCTCCTAAATTACCTCATTCTTACCTCTGAAACTTTACTGGTTTACTGGTTTGACCTTACTCAATTTGTTAACAGTGCTCGGGAACAACATAACTTTTGAAGGATTCTGAAAGCATTGTATCTACTGAGACCCAACAGTCGGGGGTAAATGCTGCAATTCTGTGAAATGTGGCACAGCGTTGCAAAGGTCAGCACAACAAACCCTTCAAGAACGAAAGATACCAACCCATGGAGAATACTTTAAGTAAACTGAAATTTCTGTGTACCATGTTGCCCAGTACAATAAACAAACATGAAATACTGAGAAACATGCAACTGTAAATTGGACTTGATGTTCTGCACAACCCAGATAATCTACCCAAACACTGTTTGCGAAGATTATAACTGTGTGAAGTATTGTTAATCTTATTATCCTACAGATTACATGTGTTAAAGTCTTATTCTGTGGCCTGGCCTGCAAGAGTCTCCTTCCTGCTAAGAAGGGCAGTGCTGACATGAGCGGACACTCAGGACCCTGATTAAGCATTGAGAAGAGACCTTTTTTCTAATCAGAGGAGAATATATGGTGTTCATGCATATCCTTTGTCCAAGACTTCTTTCCCATTTTAATCTCTCCAGCTGCCAAATTGAAAGAGTATTTCCTGTTGGATTTCATATCATATCATAACTTTTTTATAAAGGTCAATGATTTGCAGACAAGGTTTTTTTTTTTTTTTTTTAATGATCATTTCTTATTTCTGTCCTTCTTTTGTGCTGTTACAATTACCCTACAATTAACCCCCCCCCCCCCCCCCCCCCCCTCAAAAAAACAAAACAAAAACAGTTTGCATCATATTTGAAATGCAAATTTCTAAGTACTGTAAATTATTCAAAGGCCTTTGAGTATAACTCTAAAAATGTCCCACTTAGGTTGTGGTACACGTGTCATTTTGATGTAAAACCTTTAATGGTTTTTTTAAACATAATAATAACTTTTATTATTATACTTGATTATCCATCAGGTGTCAGAAATAAATAAATAAATAAATAAATCATGTTAAGGTATGATAAATCATGCTTTTGAGGAACAAAATCATGATATTTGTACAGGTCTCAATGCTGTATTGAATTGCATTATATCTCTGCATTATATCGCTGTATATATATATATATATATATATATACAGAGATATAAGGCTTAAAATATTTAATCGTGATTAATCACATGACTGTCATGTGTTAACTCGTGATTAATCGCAATTTAATCACACTTTTTTATCTGTTCTAAATGTACCTTAAATTAATACTTTTCAAGTTTTTAATACTCTAATTGACATGGGCATGGACAAATATGGATGCTTTATGCAATATATGTGTATTATTAGTGAAATCATAGTCAATCTAGAGCGTGAAGACTGGACATGTTTCAAAGGTCATAGATATTTTTCAAAGAACTTGTTCATGTCTATTACACACATGAAAAAAGAACATAGAAATACCAGGTTCCTATTAATTCTCTTTATTTGCACTGAGCAACTGACTTAGACAAGCCTGTTTACATTTTCACACTACAGTGCAGCTCACTTCTTCTGAACATGCTAAATGTACATTTAATATTTATTATTACATTTGTTTGCCTCTCTGTGCCCACATACTGTATTTTGCTGCAGCTAAATTCTCAATAAAACTGTTTTCATTGATATATTTTTTTCAGATAAATTTTCTGTTGTCAGATAACGGAATTAATATGAAATAGTGACTAAAACACGACCCATTAAGACTACATAACCAGCTCTACCTTCCAAGATGTTAACAAAATCCTCATTTATAATCGAGCCGTCGTCTGATAAAATCAAATAGCCTAAACATAAGATAAAGACAATAGTGTTCTGTGATTTCGGCTATACTTGCATGTAAACTTAGAGAAGCAACATAATATCGGTTTTAAAGCAGCACTATGTAACTTTTGGCGCTCTAGCGGTTAATAAACAGAACTGCACGCATCCCGCGGAAGAACATTCTAACCAGAGATACTTCTCTAAATTTATGTCTATGGCGATTCACGCAGGTATGTGTTACTCCGCAGCGGTGACAACCAGACCAGGCTACAGTAGTACAAAAATAAGCACTTATTATAAGTGTACCGTAGAGAGAGAGGTGTGTGCACAGCGGGAAAGAGAGACTTCGCACTTGTGCCATGTACAGTACCGGCTAGTCTCAGAAACCTAATAAGGTTTGGGCAAAAACTAAAGATTGGTTGCTAGGCTCTTTTTGGAAAAAAATAAATAAATAAAAAAATTGCTAAAGGGGTCTGAAAAGTCGCTAAATTGGCAACACTGACAGCATCTCCATCCATTTCTCCAACCACGGGTTAGGCCACGGGTCAAACAGAAAATGCACGCTGTGTTAATCGCGCGTTAATAAAGTTAGTGGAGTTAAAATGAATTTGCGTTAACGCGTTAGTTTTGACAGCCCTAATATATATATATATATATATATATATGTGTGTGTGTGTGTGTGTGTGTGTGTGTATATATATGTGTGTGTCATTAAGGATTATGGAGGCCAAATGCTCCTGTGACCCTTCGACACAGCAGAATTTTTTTTTTTTTTGTAGTCTTCCCCAGATCTGTCTCAACACAATCCTGTCCCTCAGCTCTGCAGGCCATTCTTTTGACCTCATGGCTTAGTTTTTGCTCTGACATCCATTTCAGCCGTTAAGCTTTATATAGACAGGTGTGTGTGCGCCTTTCCAAATCATGTCCAATCAACTGAATTTGCCACAGGTTAACTCCAGTCGGAGTACATAACATCTCAAAGATGATCCAGTGAATCTGGAATGCTCCTGATCTAAATTTCAAAGCAAAGGGTATGAAGTCTTGTGCAATGCCATTTTTGCAGTGTTTCCTTTTTAATAAACTTGCAGTTGTGACAAATCTGGTTTTTGCTTTGTCATTATGGTGAGTGGAGTGTAGATTTCTGTGGAAAAAAAAATAATAATAATAATAATTTAAAGCAGTTTAACATAATAACACAACATAACAAAATGTCAAATCAAATCATCTAGGACCTTGTTAAATGTAAACCACCTACTCCTACTCTTTCATAATGCTGGAATCATTCAAAATGATGCACTGCAGGCACAGCATCAAGTTTAGCAGACTTATTTTTGGCAGAATTTATCTACATGTTTCTCTAATCGATAATTGTTTAATGTTAAGGAATAATTGCATCTATGCTAAATTTCCTTTATTGCCTCACAGGTTGTCATATGTTAATGTTTTCATCTCATACAAGGAACAAAACATCTTTGCTGTTTACTTTCAAATAAATGGACTTTTAAAAGGAAGTTTTGGACTGGGGTGGTTCCAGTATGGAAGTTCCAGTATGTTTTCATGATGCAATAAGCTCCTTTATTTAAAATAAGATGAAAGGAAAAAATGATTGTTCCTAGCTAGATCCCTTTAAATAATTATGGACCATGGTAAATTAAATGTGCGCATAAATGAAACTCTATGGGAGGTATCTGAGGCAGCAGACATAATGGATGACAAGTATGTTTGATATGAGATTACACGTCATGGAAAGTGTGCACATCTCAGTGGGCTGCGTGTCATATTTTAATGTTTTATGACTACTACAGACTACACTCAATTAAGTTTATTGTGCACCCTATGAGTTCCTTCATCTGATCTTTGAGGATATCCCCTCAGAGTAAATTTGTTTAAAAGTACATCTTGCTAAAACTATGTGCTCTTTTTGGTGAGAATGAAATCCCCAACTGCAATGACTCAAGTCAGACATGAGTAAGACAATTTTTTTCTGTTTGAGAACACCTTAAGGCAGAAAAGCAGAGACAATAAGCACACACACTAATAAAAAACAAACAAACAAAAAAACTGAGGAGTAGACAATAAACAGACAGTTTTAAATATTATGAATTCTGTGTGTTTATCTTGTTGTAGCAAAATCTTTTGAGCACAGAAATGGTTTAGAATGGTTTAGTCTCTTTTCTTTTTTTCTACAACTCCAAGTGGAAAACGCGACTATGCTGCTTCACATTTACGCATATGTCAGAACAATACGTTAAAGCACCTTCTCTTTTTTTCTGACCAGGAAAATAAGAGGATCACTGTACATAATACCATCATACATTCTTATATAATTTTTATACAAAAAAGTCATAGAAATAATCATATTACCAAGAGCAGTAACAAATTATAAACAATGGATGTTGCAAATCTAGAATGTGGCTTAAATGTTTAGTAAAAATAAAAATACTACTACTAATAATAATAATGAAAAAAAAGAAAAATAAATAAATAACTGTATGTTGTGTTTGTTTATCCACATCTTTCTCTATATAATATAACTGTAACAGTAAAACAATCAAAACCATATACAGTGACACTGTATCAGACAAACAAAAAGGCAATGGAACTGTTAGCTTTTCACAAAATAGAAAAATAAAGAAAATTTTTTTTTTTTTTTCAAAACAAGAAAAATAGACATTGCATGTTATGATCCTTTGGGTAAAACATCCTACGAACACCAGATATAGTACACACGTAACAAAATTAAATAGCCATTTTGATGTCTGAAATGCAATTTAACACGGGATTGGATGGAGATTTTGACAGATCATAAGTCTAGATAATTTATTTTAAAAATCAGTAAAACAAAATAATGTCTCATATTTAGGAACAAGATAAAGAATAGGTCATAGAAACCTGACCTTACAAAATCCAATCTGATTTAATACTGCATCCTCTTGCCCACCTGCCTCTGGACCCCCCTGTGAAAGACAACAATAACAATATTTTGTTGTAAAGCCTTACACTCGTAATAATGTTTACGACTGCTTTAAAAATTCCACTAAAATGTACTAAAAATGCACTATAGATGTGTTCATAGGAAGCATCACCACATTTTGAAATGGTAAAATCAGAGATAATGACTATACATGATTTTTTCCAGGTCTTTAACATTTTCTTTTGTCATTTAATAATCAGTAACCAACACTTTTCATCCGAATCAACTTGCACTGCACTAATAGCAAGAAAGTCCCCTTGGAGCAACCTGAGGTTAAGTGCCATCGCTCAAGGGCACAATGATGATAGAGGAGCTCAGTTTTCCCCAGTACATGATTCGCCTCTGCGTGAAATCAAGCTTGACACAACCATTTGGCACTAATAAAGGTTTCTACACAAAACTCTGATCCAGATCCTGTCTTAAATGTCTTTCACAACGTACTGTGTAGCGTTACACTCTGACCTATATTTCAGGCTTGAGTCTTGAGGGGCTTGTGGAAAGTAACGTAAATCACCAACAGTAACAAACTCATCTTATAGAGGGAATAGATCGATAGTTACAGTGTTAGAAAATGATCACTGAGGCGGCAATTACCATCATTAAAGATCAGAAAATCATCATAAAAAATATTTTGAAAGCATATTCCAAGGGCATAATCATACCCTTGGAATATGCTTGCAAAATGTAATCTAATCAATTATTCACATAGTCAAATAGCATGGTACTTTAAAGAATACTGTGGTATTACAGTGGTACCATGTCTAAATCATGTTGGTATAAACCATTTTTAAACTTTGTACTAGGGGATATCGAACAGAGTCTCTTTTTGGTTGGGTATGCAATATATCGTTTGGGTATGTAATATGTAGTAAATATCTCTTTACATAAATAATATGTACCTCAGACAGACCAGTACTGCGCTGTATCAGTACTAAAGGAAATTTGCAGCGATCTGATCAGACAACAGTCAGCTTTCAAACTCTGAAACTAATAACAAATGTGACAGATGTACTGATAAACTTAAAAAGAGGCACATAATGTCAAGAAACATCATAGACAATTAGCAGATTAAGTTTGCAGATTTGATTATGACAAATAATTAAACACTAGAAATAAATTAAAAAAAAAGTAAAAATGACAATAAAAGAAAAAGAACCTACAAAAATTCATTACATTTGCATTTCCTTTTTTTATTGTTTTTTTTTTTTTTTTTTCATTTCACCTGCTAAATTATGTAGTCCTGTCTCATGGCTACGTTTGGTCCATTGTGATGCAGATCCACTTAGCTCAAGAAAATCCTCTTGGCAAACTGCAGTGCACAGTCGGATAAATTCTCTTTTATTCCCCCTGCTTTTCTGAGATACCCCCATATCCCTTGTTTTGAGTATTTATTCATATCTGCTTTAATGTTTAAAGGCAACTGGAGATATCCTTCGTCCAGCTCTCAATAAACAGGACCAGCCCTGGCCTCGGCTGCTTGCCAAGCTCGGACACAAACCTTTGAACTTATTTGTGATCAAGTGAACAGAAGGACAATATTGACATGGAAAATCATGCATTACACAGTCATGGCCGCTGCTGAGGTGTCTTTTCATTACAGCCATTTAAATCCTTCTTGACGTCATATGATGCAGCAAGTTCATATCCTTTTCACCTGACGAGTTCGGAGAATGAGTTGTTTTTTTTGTTTTTCGTTTTTGGCAGAGCTAATCCGATATCCCTGTCAGACTGTACTCTCCATGACCCACTCAGAGCTATCAAATGTTGCCTTATCCCCTTCCCCCTCACTCTCGTCGCACTGCAGGAGCATGCCATTGACCGAGAGACTCCTCTTAGTCCAAATGTTGCTGATGCGCCGTGGGTAACTAAGGCACTGCGAAGCACCAAAGTCGCCCATGTCGAACGAGTGGCTGCGCTTGGGCTTGTTCTCTGATGGCAGCATTACAAGCTTCCCAAGTTTGGAATCTCCCCGGCCTAGCAGAGGCTCTTTGTCAGTCGGCGGTCTCATGCCCATCGCCATGGTCCCTGAAGAAGATGGTCCTCCCGGATCTCTTGCGGGAACCCTCAGGTCCAGAGAAGCAAATGCCCCAAGCAGGTTATCCAGGTTTGGTCGTGCCTTAGTTGACGACTGCTTCCACCTGTTGGGCAAGGTGTTAGAATCCACATGTCGGTTGTAAGACTCAACTTTCTCACTTCCAAGGGAGTCAGCCGAGGAGGATGAAGAGGACGAGATGCTACTCTGCAAGGAGCCACACTTAAACTCCACCACTTCATCTCGCATCACCACTACAGTCTTTGGAGCCTGAGGTGTAGGAGCGCCGTTGTTTAGTCGCTGTGCCGCCTGTGGTCTCCCATTGGTCTGGGAGTAGGTATTACTCACCGTCACCAACTTTGCAACCTGCAAGCCACTGTTCACTTTATAGCGTACCATAAGGATGACAATAAAGACCAACAAAGTGGCTACGATCACTCCACCAATCACCAAGATCATGGTTCCTCCTAAAAACTGACTGTGCAGCGACTGGCAGCGGGGGTACTCGTCACGTGTCTCGAACTGCACGCAACCCACTATGTTCGTCGCAGTGAGTGTGGTGGCGGTGTCTTCCCAGATGGCCAACACGCATAGGTCATACTGCATCCCTGGCATCAGGTTGTTGACCAAGAAGGATTTGCTGATCGCCGGAATCATCCTGTGAACAAGAAGACACAGACATTAACACTGACTCTCAAGGTTCAACAGGAGACTAATCATTAAGTAGATGCAGTAAATTGAAACCAGAGGTATATCATGCTGAAGGTGGTTATTAAAATGCACATACTGATTGCTCATTGCATTATTGTGGAAGCACATGATGCTCTGTGCGTTGGCAGAAAACAATCATTAATCCTTTTATTATGGTGAAAACTTAATTACTTGGAAAGTGCTGATCATATCAACCTTGGAAGTTCATTTAGATGAAATGATTTTGAAATGAGGTCTATTGTGCAGTCAATGGAGCCAGAGATAAAAAATATTTGTTTTTGACTGACAGGAAGCAATGTGGGGATTACGTAAATATCACTATTTGAAAATGTACTTGACGCACACGTAGCATTCTTGTCAACACTGAATCATTAAAACAGGCAAAGCATTTTTTTTTTTTTTAATGGTAATTAAGTAAATATTGTTTTGGAAAGGGAGAAAATTAATGTGCATATGGAGATATTTCATTTTATTTATTTTTTTTTAAACCACAAGCAATAATAAGAATAAAAATACGAATAATACATGTATGTGTATGTGTCACTGGGGTTCAATGCAAAATAAGACATTAAAATAGGAATCGAAATTAAAATAGGAATAGAAAATTGGAACCCAAAAATTAAAATTCTGTCATCATTTACCAACTTAATAATCCCTGTGATTTTTTGCATTGGCGCACAAAAGTAAATAACTGTTTTCCATTTTCTTTTTCATGCAGATTAGTGAACAAATCACTATTTTGTGTCAGATCTTTTCAATGAATTAGCTTTCAGTGATCTAGTTTTCAATTTCTGTGATCCAGTTGCAGCACTTGCCCACTGGAAGGGGAATTTTCAGTTCTTGACAACACAAAATTTAAAATTTGGGGGTGAACAAAAATAAAAAAAAGTACTAGGCAGTTGATATGGTTCTTAATCTTATGCCTTTCCTAAAACTAGCACATCATGGGATCCCGTGTTTTGTGCTAGAGACATCCTTTACCACACTAAAACCACATCTAGCAGTGCAGCCTGACACATTGTCTATGGTAAGCCTCTATGCCAGCTAGTCCATTACTCATTCATAATTGCTTTCCCATCACAGGAGAAGACGCTACATTCAGTGGTGACAGCTTTACGAGAGAGCCCAACCTTTTTCCACTCGAGCCTTAGTGATTGATTTTTTTTTCTTTGTTGTTGGCAGCATCCAGGTTAACACTGCTCTTCCAAGACAGGAGGAAGAAAACAGACCTATGGATAATGCCACATGCAGTTCACTAGCATGAAGTCATTAAAGTGGCCATGAACTGAAAAATCTAAATTCCCTTGATATTTTTATATATAAGAGGTCATTGTGCTATAAAAACATTCTGTAAGTTTCAGAGCTCAAAACTTTTCTGTTAGTCTAACAACAACTTATATTGAAATCAATCTACCAAAACGACAGGTTGTGGAATGTGCCACTCATCATAGCAGTGGGCATTTACTTTCACATCTACAATCCGCCATGCCTATTCAAACGAAGCGTTCAATGAGGATACAAAGAGAATACTCTATTGCTTCTAAATTATGATGTATATAATTTATTTATTTATTTGATGTAGACATCTTGATAACATTATAAATGGACCTCAGAGAACAGTAAAAAAAGAAAAAGGGGAAAAACGGCAGTTCATAACCCCTTTAAGCAATAGAGAGGCACCAGAAAATGAACAGTCATATGTATTCTTTGTAGATTATATGTTTTTCACAAGTCAGAGAAACCAGATAGCCTAATGCTTATGCATAGCCTTTCATATTTAGGCAGTTTGATAGGGGAACCCATCACTTTGATTATAAATTGCTGTTGATCATATAGATATAAAGAAAGAAGTAAGAGAAATGAGCTGAAATTAAAATCAAAAGAATAAAGCATATTCTAAAAGCTCCTGTTGCCTCAGGCTTGTAATGGCGATGATCATGATGGTTGTATTATGCAAAGAAAAAAAAAAAGCCTAGAGGTAATAGAGATTTATCCACATTTTTTATTTCACACAGAGAAAATGTTGCATTCGATTAAAAGATGGAGAAATCAATCTTTTGACAGCTAATAGAGGTTCATTAAATTAAAAAAAAAAAAAATGTCTGCCTTTTGACTGTAATAAAAATTTTATTTATTTATTCATTCATTCATTCATTCATTTATTGTTAAAAAAACAGTTTACAAACATATTATAGTTTTAAGCATAAAACCGTAAAAAGGCTTGCTTCTATTGCAAAGATATTTTGATTACACTTTATGTTACATTATGTGTATTTACAGTGCAATTACTAGGTAAGTACTGTTATAAGGTATAGTATATGGGTTAAGTTAGGGGTTAGGTTTAGAGGTTGGTTCAGGGTTAGCACCTAGTTATTATGCAGTTATTGTAAAAAGCTACAATAAGTACACAGTGCTACCGATATATTTCCTAGAAGAAAAAAAAATACAAAAAGATTTTTATTTATTTACTTATGTATTCATTTGTTTGCCTAAATACTCTACAGACAAGGAGGAATATGTCTTATCAAGTGCCGTTGGTGGGTTTTAGACATACAGTGGAGGCCAAAATTATTAGAACACAAGTATTTTCACCAGCTAAAAAAATGGTTTTAAGTCAGTTATTTCTGTCTTTTGCTGTAGTGTGTCAGTAGGAAATATCAGTTTACATTTCCAAACATTCATTTTGCCATTAATGTAATAATCCAGTGAGATTTTTGTTTGCACAATGAGTCTGACAACAGCCAGTGCTTCACAAAGAGATCAGTTCTCACCATCATCCAGTCCGTCTGGAATGACATGAAGAAACAGAACAAACTGAGACAGACTAAATCCAGAAGAACTGTGTCAACGTCTCCAAGATACTTTAAGAAACCTATCTGCAAAGCAGTACTGTTAAAAGTTTTAGACACTTGTGTAAAAATGCTGTAAAATGAGGCTGCTGTCAAAATAATGTTATAAATAGATTTTCTTTATCAACTAACTTCTATTAACTAAATTAAATCAACATTTGGTGTGACCATCCTTTGCGTTTAAAGTAGCTTTTGCCCTAGGCAAACGTGTGCATAGTTTTTCAGGTAGCTTTGCAGGAAGGTCTCTTGAAGCATCTTGGAGACGTTGCCACAGTTCTTATGGATTTAGTCTATATCAGTTTGTTCTGTTTCTTAATGTCATTCCAGACAGACTGGATGATGATGAGATCAGATCTCTGTGTGGAGTACTGGCTGTTTTCAGATTCCCTGTGCAAGAAAAAAATGCAATAAATAAATAAATAAATAAATAAATAAAATAAACTGATATTTCCTACTGACACACTGCAGCAAAAGATAGAAATAAGTGACTTAAAACCATTTTTAGCTGGTGACAATCCCAGTGTTCTACTAATTTTGGCCACCACTGTACATGATTTGTAGGTAACTGGTTCAGTAAAGGGTAAGTGTGCCATTATTGTCTTAGCTATAACACTCACAGAACACCATTAACACATTTGAGATAGGCCTATGTATGCATGTGACTGGTCAATTAAAAAGATACAAAAACAATGTCTAACATAACTCTTAGCATAAGTGAGTCACCTTTTAAATGTCACTATATTTACTATATTCAGTGTTAACCTATTAAACATTATCTGCTTAAATGAACTGAATTCAATTAACTTACAAGACTGAATTGAGTTATAGAATACATCATTTATCTTTAAATCCAATCTAATGATAATTTCTACAAATATTTAGAGAGAAAATAAAGGTGGAAGCACAAGCCTAATTAGTGTGTAGTTGGGAGGTTTAAAGGAAAATAAAAATAGAATACGTACCTATAAATCAGGACATCATCCTCTGAACAGTTGTATTGGAGCTGGTACATTTTGACTTTGGGTGCCACTTTGCTTACTGTCCACTTGATCAGAGCAGAGACTGCAGTCACCTCTGACACTGACACTACCTGTTCTGGTTGGGCTTTGGTCTCCCCTTTACTGGTTTTAGTGGAGCTGGTGATATCAGATAGCCTGGACTTTGGCTGAGATGTGCGGTTAGTTCCATTGCTTAGGTGGGGGAGTTGGATGATGGAGAGCTCAATTGAGGCTGTTGATTCTCCTGCTGCGTTTGCAGCAATGCAAGTAAATGTCCCATAATCCTTAGAGGTGGTGACCATAATGTCTAAAGTACCATTTTCATACACTGTAGCCCTGGATGAGTTACTAATTAGTCTGTCATCTGGAGCAACCCAGTGTATGAGAGGCATAGGATCACCCACTGCCTTGCAGCGTAAACTGGCCGTCTGTCCCTCCAGAACCAAAAGCTTATGGGTATGTTGGGTAATTAACGGTGGTTCACACACAAACTCTTCCTCTTGCACATACCAGAAGTAGCGACCTTTGAGACTAGGAGGGGAGGCGCATGTTTCCATATCGTCCTCCCGTTCTAAACGGCGCAACCAAAGAATCTCACAGTTACAGTGAAGAGGATTCCCGCCAAAGCTGAGAGACAAGACTGGGGCAAACGGTGTACTAAGAACGCTGCTGCTCTGTGACCGAGCAAAGATGGGATCTGGCGGAAGCTTCTGGAGACGGTTTGATGTAAGGTCCAGCCTCGCCAGCTTTTCAAGATCAGTAAAAGTGCCTTCAGCTATGTGACTAATGAGGTTGTGGTCCAGACTCAGCTGGTGTAGGTTGAGCATTTTCCGAATGGCATCCCCAGGTATGCCTCGCAGGTTGTTGTAGGAGAGGTCTAGGTCCTCCAAGGTGAGCAGCAGGTCATCGAAAGCTTCTTTGGAGATATGAGTCAGTTGGTTGTTGTTTAGGATGAGATGTTGCAAGTTCACTAAGCCCCGCAGGACATCTGGGCCCAGCTCTGTCAACCGGTTACTGTCCAGGTGCAGCGAACGCAGGGTTTCAAGGTCCACAAAGGAGAAGGGCTGGATGAAGCTGATGGTGTTTCGAGACAATGTGAGGTCCACAAGGCCCGTCATGTTGGTGAAGTCCTGCTGGGTAATTTTGATAATGTAGTTTCCTCCCAGGCGTAACTCCACGGTTCTTCTGTCAATGTCAGGGGGCACGAACAACAGACCTTTGGATGGGCACAGTGTGCCCAAAGACTCTGATAGGTTCTGACAGACACAATATTTAGGGCAGGCGGTGGTCATCATCACTGCGCTTCCCAGGAGAAGGAGGCTGCAGAGCACTTTGGCCATGGTAAATCACAAGCAGGGACCTGGATAAACAACAAGAAAAAAACAATGGTCAGTCCTTTCCGGCCATACAAACAACAAATGATTTATTGCCTCTGCAAGGGCTATCTGCTCCTTTTGAGCAAATTTTAGTCCTCATTATGAACCAACTTAGGCTATTAGAGGCTCTTTTTGAAACCCTCATACCCCTGTCAGAGCACTGAGAAGATACTGAGGTATAAAATATGTTTTATAGTTGCCGGAAGCAGGAGTGTTTGACGCTATGTCCTTATGTGAATTCCGCAGTAGGCTCCATATCTCTGACACAGTGAAAACGGATGACTGCGCTTGCCCTCAGACGACAGCCCATAATTCTTGTAGACATTTGTATCATTGATTCCAAATATACTCAAAACTTAAATCAATTTTAATCAGTGCTCCGCCAGACTGATTCTCTAATGGTAGGGCAGGGTTGGTGGAACTGTTTTAGGTGTCTGCAAGAAGGAGAAGGGGTGATTTTCATTTCCAGGCAAGAATTAAAGGATAATAATTCTCTCAGCTGGCAGCACTCTTACAATAAATCATCATTGCCTCATCGATACCTTAAATTTATATCTTCTAAGATTCCTATAAACCCCAGTACACAGAGTTCTGGATTCCAAAATTATGAGCAACAGCTTATAGGTTTTCAAGCACATCTTGCTTGCTAGCCTCAAGTTTATTTCGTATATCAATATAGCTCAGAGGAGAAAGTATGCATATCTGAGTGTTTGTAGAAACAGGGAGTTGGGTGACTGACATTGGAAACTAGACTGCAACTCATCTTAGAAAATCAGCAAGATTTGTACGAAGCGTAATATTGTGTGATTACCCTAACCATGTAATCAAAACTGTCTGCGACAAAATAAACAAATTGTTGCAAACAGGGGATGGATATTTCATTGGCAATTTGACAGACATGCAATCAGCTTTTGGTAATGCCAGATATGTATGCCAGGGTTGCATTTTGCTAGAAAGCAAATAGCAGAATTACCATAACATGTCAAGCAATTTTCTTTCTCAGCTACTACAAAAACCCTGAAGACTACTAGCACATTAACAAACGATGACTTCTGATTTTAAAGTCTGGAGAAATGCAATATTTAAAATTGTACAAAAGTTTTGATATGTGGAAAGAACCTAGTAAGAAATGTCCTAGCAAACTGAAAATGTGATACACCTAATTTAATTTCACGCTGAAACAGAAATATCTTGCAGAGAATGAAAATTGTCATGATTTCTGAGCAGGAACATATTTTCTTTACTTCCCTTCTGAGCATGTTCCCCAACTATCAGTTACTCATTCTCATCATTTAATTCCTAGGAAATCAGATTTTAACAAATTTATGAAAGAGCAACAATGACAACACATTCAATGTCCCGAACCCATTTCCCCTTTTACTCCCTCCAATTTCCTCTCTATCTCTATTTTCTTGTACAATAAATTCAAAAAGGCCATAAATAAACAACAGAAGAAATATGCATAAAAATGCAAAGTACAAAAAAAATAAATAAATAAAATAAAAATACATATTGGTCTAGCATATGTAAACAGTGCAGAAGAACACAAATTCCATCTTAATAAAGAGAGGAGGAAGAATGTTTAACCATAGGCATTTGCAACATTTCATTAGTGTTATGTTGGTTGGAATTTATGGCCACCCCATATTTGATTCGATGAAATATACCCTATGCAGAATAAAACTTCATTTCAATGTTCATTCAGGACTCGCACTGCATAGCAGTGTAAGGTTATAAGAAGTGTTCTTGGGACAAAGGGATATTTGTCATTTTTGACAGCTAAAACCTGATTAGGCTGAATACAGCTGAAGCTTGCCCTTTAGAAGGCTTGTATTTCTGAGGTAAGTTTCCTGCATTACCAATTCTCTCATAACTGCTTGTCAAGCCTCATCTTTATTCATTCCCTTTCCAGCCTACTAATGGCGCAGCCATCAAACACATATATAACAATTGCTGAGGAACACAGCCCTCAAGAACATTGCACATATCCGCATTTCATCCAAATCAGAGAGAAAAGAACGGAATGGCGGAGTGCAAAGGAATTTGCTTCACTTTATCAAATGAGCCAAAATATCTCAGCTCGTTTGTTGGAGGGAGTGTTTAAATGAGCCTAGCCTGGTCACTGCTAACTTCAAGCAAATCAACAAAAAGAGATCTAAGGATTGAGAAAAATCACAGAACTCTCTTTTTTGTCAGTCAGCAGACATTAAGGCCAAAGAATCATAGCTTTAGTAAATGAAAGCGTGTAAGAGCACATCAAAAAGTCTTTTATCAAGCGAAGGAGAAGGTGCCCATGAAACAGCAGGATGTGAAAAACTACAGAGAGGGCTAAACATCCAAAGATGAGATAAAAGCTTAGGCTTCGCAATCATACGGTGCTGAAGTGCAAGATGACGGTAGAGCAACCATGATGTGGAGGGCCATTTACTGGAGATCCAGGGGAGAACTCCCCAGTGCAGATGCCTGATTGGACATGGGCTAACCATTATGACAGTTGGAAGTCAGTTTGACAGCGCTGCTCTGAAATCCTCATGATATCTGACCACATGATGGATTGCGCAATGGTCTAAGATTTTTTTTTTTTTTTCTTAACAGCACACATCTTCTACTTTATCATACCATTTAAATATAAGAAAAATGCAATGATAGAGTTTCCTATTATTATTATTATTATTATTATTGTTGTTGTTGTTGTTTTTATTTATTTTCAACTATTTTTCAAATGTTTTTTCAATTTGATAAATTGACAGTTATTCTCAAGTAATTTCTTTTTTCTTTTTGTTAAATTAAGAAAAAAAAGGCTTCTTCATAGGAAATTTAAGTTATATACATATGTATATGTATGTTACAATGCATGTATGGATAAAACGTTACAGCTCTTTTATCTTAAATCTTTTAAAGTGACGTGACATGTAGCCAAGTGCGATGTCCCTTACTCGGAAGGGACATCCCACCTACAATCCCTGCCAGTACCGAGACTCGAACCCATGACCTTTGGGTTACAAGGCCAACTCTCTTACCATTAGGCCACAACTGCCCCGCATGATCATGAGGTTCTACCATCTGACTTGCTGCTTAAAAGTTTTTTTTGCTCTTATGTGTATTTTATTTGTTTCTTTGACAATTTGAGTTTGCGAATTACCCAGATGCTAGACAACACTCTAAAATTGTGCAGAATGAAATCCCAAGTGGAGAAACACATACATTTCTTGTGAACTCAACATGTACAAGCACGCCATGTTTACGACGTAATCATTTTTTACACAATGTCTTGGTCTGCTTAAAGTTCAGGCTTCTTCCTGTACATCATTGGAGGTTTATGGAAATCATTTCATTATACAATAAATGTTATGCTCCCTTTACAGTCTGCCGATCATGTTCTTATCTCAACACTTCTGTGCTCTTTTAAAAGTCACTACTCTTTTTCTCAAAACACATTTGTTAACAAATGGAACAACACAAGCAGAGGAGAGTATGGTACTGGAGAGAAGTTTATTAGAGAATGGTCTCCTTCAGTAGAGTAAAGAAGAAAACTTTCATTTGAGTCACAGAAGGATTGTGAATTGACCTGTATTTGAAACATATCGATTTATTTAATGCCATTTTTTTCATAAAGTTAAGAGTAAATTAGAGCAGTGTAGCAGAAACACACATTTTGGTGTCAAAATTTAAGAAAAGAAAGAAAAAAAAGTAAAAGTATCTACACTATAACTATGTTTCATTAAGTTTTTGACTTCAATCACACAAATATTAAGGCTTTGGGATGTGTTATGACTAGAAAAGCTCTAGGGTTGACAAAGGGGCTAATGGACTGCTTTTGGTCTACATGTACTAGCCTCCATTCCACCAGAGATTATTGTCAGAACAATTCAGTGCACTGTTTCCACCAGAGACATGAAAGATGGAGGAAGCTTGGTGTTACCTGAGGTAATCTATGCTCAGAAGCTCTGGAGATAATGGGGTAATCTTTGTGAAGTATGAGCAAACTACTGTAAGTAGCTTTTGGGGTGAACGTCTTAGTGCAGTGAATACCTTTTCATTCTCCACAGCTCAAAAGTCTTTGGCAGAATTTCACAGTTAGAAATAAGTTTCACATAATTGCATGAATCCATGCGCTCTATGAAGACAGCTTTGAACTAGTTGGATTTGCTTGAAAGCTTTTTTTTGCAGTACTTCTATGTCTCATTTATTAAGAAGCTACACAAAATCTATAGGCTATTACTTAGAATTTTACAACAATACTTCACACAAAACTGAAAATTGTGTAAGAGAAGATATATTGAAGAATGTTTACTACATTTGTAAGCTACAATTGTCTTATTGTTATTATTATTACTATTATGGATTTTTTTTAAAGAAAACACAATTAACATTAAGTCTTTCAAAGTTGTTATTTTATATATAGCATCATTGACAGAGTTAATTCTTGAAGTTTTATCTTAAGTGAAAATTTTTACTTTCATATTATAGCTAATATTGCAACCAGTGCAACTTGTATTATTCTAATAAAGAGTGCTTGCTCGTGAGAGAGAGGTAAAACAGAATATTCTCTCTCCTCAGCGCTTCCATTCGGTTCTCTCAGGTCATTTAGGTAATAATTCACACACATCACCTTATATAAATCCATATCCAGAAACTTGACCCATCGTATTTAACTCTCAACCACCATTCACTCAAACAGCAAATCCTCATCCCCTCAGACATCTCATCTTCAGCACACTGGCGTTCTATCTCAGCGTTGCCATGCAAATGGTTTCCTTGCCCCTTGCTTTCATTTATTCCCTGTGCCAGCATCTTTCATAACAAGTGCACAACAGAAAAGGTCAGATTTATTAAAAGCTCTCTCTATATATATTTTCACCCTCCCTCTCTTCTTCTATCAGTGTAGTCACATCCACGGCTGCTAATCATTTTCGCTTTTACACACAAACATCCTATATCTCCCATTCCTATGATTAATGTGCAGACGACACAGCACCATTTTAGTGGGAAGTGATGAAAGCCCTCAAAAGGAAAGCAGAGCGCAGCCAAAGGGGAGGGTGACAATGGGTTTATTTCATACTGCGGCCAAATTAATTTTCACAGCAGGGTGCGGAGGTTAAAAAAATCAGATTGCTTCTCTGCTCGACGACAGGCTAATTAACCTTAGCAGCTTATGTTGTGTCTACGCAACGCTAATCTACAATTTTGTGTTTATTGTTGCTAAAGTATGCAGCTCATTCACACACAATAAAAAAAACCCCCACTCCATTTGAGTGTGCCTTCGCTCTATAATTTGTTTGTTGATAATGAGATAATGTAACATGCTAGACTTTCAGAGCTGATAAAGATTGTGTTTATTATTAGCATTACCATTGTGTGAATTAATATACATTTTACACTGCTGACAACAAAATGTCATTGTGTATATTAATCATTAAATGTGGCATGTACACGATTTGGATTCACATTCAAATCGCACTCTTTCTCTCTGACTAAGTGTAGATCTATTATTGGGTGAATTTTGTCCTAACACTTTAGACAAAACCTTTTTACCTACAATAGACATTAATTTCAATTATTAAATATGCACATATTTAATCAGATGGCTTGCAGAGCATCTACTGCAGAAAAAAAAAACAAAAAAACAACAACAACAAAAAGTTTAACATTTAAAATATTAAACACTTCACCTTTAAATGTGCTATTGTGTTTACTGACTTATTTGAACTTCTTGTTATTGCACACCTACATGTACAAGCCTCATGAAAGTATGTGTATTTTGATAACAGGACAAACAGTAATCCATTTGCTCCCTTTAGTCATTTATCTAAAAGAGCTGCTCACAGGAGACAAATTTATTAAATATTATGTCCTCTAAAAGCAAAACACACTCATAGGGCTATGTGTCTGATAGTGTCAAGCCCATGAAAAAGGGAAGAGCTAGCTGTCAAATGTTGTACTCCAGTGAATATTTCCCAGAGTAGGTTTATATTTGAAAGTCAATTTCTCTATGCACATACCTTAAAGTCATGACTACAAAAAGCTTTTCAACAAGTCCACTGTTATTGTGAAGAAAAAAGTATGACGATGAACTCAAGCTTACAAGCTGGCATGTCATTACACTGTATGGGGCAAGTTGTCACAATGGAACTTGCAATTAACTGCCAATTACAGGCTTTAAAGCCAAATTTAAGTAAGTAAGTAAGTAAATAAATAAATAAATAAATAAATGGATAAACTATATATTTGGATATAAAATAAAATAAAATAAAATAAAATTTTAAATTAAAAGTTAATCCATTAAAATTTATACATATCTACACTTGTCCATACCTAAAATTCCTGAAAAAAATACTCTCTTCCTTACAACATAGTTTTCAACCTTTTGCTAAAAATAAGCCTGAGAATATCATTCCAATATCCTAAATGTGGTACTTTTTTATTATTATTATTTCAGTCTCACTTACCACAAATATGTAAATGGTAATGTATCATGGTTTCTAGAAAAATATAAATGTTTTCAGCATTGATTATAATGTTTCTTGAGCACCAAATCAGTATATTAGATTGGAGTAATGCTGCTGACAATTCAGGTTTGCTACCACAAGATTAAATTACTTTAAAATATTTCAAAACTGAACAAACCATTGCTCTAGACAACATACATTTGGATCAAAAATAGTTTCTGACTTATAGCACATGCGAAAACTTCCCTGTGAGACATCTAGCCCTGAGTCTCCCCTATTAACATTCATATTTACGACTCTTAAGAATTCTCCATGCAGTACACAGCACCATATCCACCACATCATTGAGTTTTCCTCCAGGAACCTCAGAACCCCTGAAGCATAACAGTGTGAAGATCAGAGGGCAGCAAACCTCTTAAGCACAGTAGACATATGTGCATGCATCTGTGAATACTTTTGACAGCGTTCTAACTGTGCATATATGGTACAGAATGAAAAATGGAAACAAACACAGCATGCCCATTTTTACTGCATGGCGCTCTTTCCATTGCCTTTCAAGCAGACAGTCAAGCAGAGAGGGCAATGGATCCATGGTCTCATGTGTTGACAGCTGAATAATGGATCCCAAATTTAAATTTGAGGAGCTAACAACGGTCTTCATTTTCTCCTGTCCTCTCACCATTCAATCCGTAGGCTAATCTGGAAGTAATGTGATGGAAACACACTTACCAAAAAAAAATTATTGATGCACATCAAAAAAGTCAAGTGATTTTGCACAATGGGACGTCATAACTGGCCTAACCAGTGGACTGATCTCCTTGCATAGCTTCTGAAATATTGTTTTGGTCATTCTGAAATGCCTATCCCAAAGTCTGTCATTAAAGTGGTTCGGTATATGACTGCATTCCCAAGCAAGATAACATGACCGCGTTTATTGCATTTTGTCTGGGCGCTCTGAGGAGCAAGTACTTTTTTATATACAGGTGCTGGTCATATAATTAGAATATCATCAAAAAGTTGATTTATTTCACTAATTCCATTCAAAAAGTGAAACTTGTATATTATATTCATTCATTACACACAGACTGATATATTTCAAATGTTTATTTCTTTTAATTTTGATGATTATAACTGACAACTAAGGAAAATCCCAAATTCAGTATCTCAGAAAATTAGAATATTGTGAAAAGGTTCAATATTGAAGACACCTGGTGCCACACTCTAATCAGCTAATTAACTCAAAACACCTGCAAAGGCCTTTAAATGGTCTCTCAGTCTAGTTCTGTAGGCTACACAATCATGGGGAAGACTGCTGACTTGACAGTTGTCCAAAAGATGACCATTGACACGTTGCACAAGGAGGGCAAGACACAAAAGGTCATTGCAAAAGAGACTGGCTGTTCACAGAGCTCTGTGTCCAAGCACATTAATAGAGCGGCGAAGGGAAGGAAAAGATGTGGTAGAAAAAAAGTGTACAAGCAATAGGGATAACCGCACCCTGGAGAGGATTGTGAATCAAAACCCATTCAAAAATGTGGGGGAGATTCACAAAGAGTGGACTGCAGCTGGAGTCAGTGCTTCAAGAACCACTACGCACAGATGTATGCAAGACATGGGTTTCAGCTGTCGCATTCCTTGTGTCAAACCACTCTTGAACAATAGACAGCGTCAGAAGCGTCTCACCTGGGCTAAAGACAAAAAGGACTAGACTGCTGCTGAGTGGTCCAAAGTTATGTTCTCTGATGAAAGTAAATTTTGCATTTCCTTTGGAAATCAGGATCCAAGAGTCTGGAGGAAGAGAGGAGAGGCACACAATCCACGTTGCTTGAGGTCCAGTGTAAAGTTTCCACAGTCAGTGATGGTTTGGGGTGCCATGTCATCTGCTGGTGTTGGTCCACTGTGTTTTCTGAGGTCCAAGGTCAACGCAGCTGTATACCAGGAAGTTTTAGAGCACTTCATGCTTCCTGCTGCTGACCAACTTTATGGAGATGCAGATTTCATTTTCCAACAGGACTTGGCACCTGCACACAGTGCCAAAGCAACCAGTATCTGGTTTAAGGATCATGGTATCCCTGTTCTTAATTGGCCAGCAAACTCGCCTGACCTTAACCCCATAGAAAATCTATGGGGTATTGTGAAGAGGAAGATGCGATATGCCAGACCCAACAATGCAGAAGAGCTGAAGGCCACTATCAGAGCAACCTGGGCTCTCATAACACCTGAGCAGTGCCACAGACTGATCGACTCCATGCCACGCCGCATTGCTGCAGTAATTCAGGCAAAAGGAGCCCCAACTAAGTATTGAGTGCTGTACATGCTCATACTTTTCATGTTCATACTTTTCAGTTGGCCAAGATTTCTAAAAATCCTTTCTTTGTATTGGTCTTAAGTAATATTCTAATTTTCTGAGATACTGAATTTGGGATTTTCCTTAGTTGTCAGTTATAATCATCAAAATTAAAAGAAATAAACATTTGAAATATATCAGTCTGTGTGTAATGAATGAATATAATATACAAGTTTCACTTTTTGAATGGAATTAGTGAAATAAATCAACTTTTTGATGATATTCTAATTATATGACCAGCACTTGTAAATGAAAAAAAAAAGAAATCCTAAAACTGGATTTCAGCACCCATTACTTTAGTCTTCAGTGCCACACAATCCTTTAGAAATCATTCTAGTATGCTGATTTGGTGCTAAAAAAAAACAAAAAACATTGCTTATTAATAATTTTGAAAACAGTTGTGCTTTTTAACATTTTTGTGGAAACAAAAAAATTTTAGTAGCCAACATTTTGAACGGTAGTGTACCTGTTAAAGATAAATCATCCCAAGATAATTCAGTGATTTTAGCTGGTTTAAGTTTGACCAAGCTGGTGTGCCACTGGCAGGAAGCTGGTCTCCCAATCTTACCAGACCAAAAAAAAAAAAAAGAAAAAATAAATAAATAAAAAATCTTCTAAAACCTGTCAAAAGACCAGCCTGGAGACCAACAATCTCAGACCATTTTTCCAGCAGGAAATACACACATGCCTATAAGGGTTAAGTTTTAAGGGTTAAGTTTTAAGTTCTGATCTATTGCTAATCTAACACTGTAAGGCAATTACAGAGCATTTTAATATACAGTTAAGATTACTTACTTTTATCTATCACTCTATATTTTGTTCAGACTAGATCTATAGGTCATCAGCTAATGTGTAACTTAAAAAAAAGGAGAACACATATCTACCATCTGCTCAGCCTGTCTTGGCCAGTCTGCAGTGTCAAAGGCTAATGTTATTGTCCAACAAAGAAAGATTAACATCAACATGAACTGATAGATTGGTAAACTATCTATCTTGACCCTGCAGAGCTATCTATTTGACCCTGATGTAGCTAACATGTATCAAATATCGAAATATCAGAGACTTCCTCGCATCATAAATATGGAACCGTCGGCAAGAGTTTAACGAGGGACCACTTCTACAGAGAGAAGAGAAAAGGACAGGTTCATCTGAGGGAATGATAAGTGTTCACTCAGTCAAATGGAAGCTACTGCCTTAAGCTATTTTTGAAACAACCCTTTATTTCAGGACACAACTGGAAGTAAAGTCAGTCATCAGAATATGAAGGGTTGGCAGAACACAGCAGTGCAGATAAAGTTTGGAAATTATGTGATAGCTTGGATGCTTAAATAGTTAAAAAATGTATTTGTTGTTTGGGGGAAATACAGTACTTAAGAGAATCAATGAAACTACCTTCACCAACTGGTTGTAACAAAACACTACAATTTGGATTTTCAAAGAAAAAATAATAAAAAAGGATGTGTACAACCCAGGTTCTTGGAAAACGTCTTATAAAATACATTTGCTGAAACAACCATGTAATTTTACCTGGCTTCATGAAAAAGCTTGTACAACTAGGCCTGTAAGACACCTTTCTCAAATGTGTAAATGTCTAATCTGTCTACAAACCCTTTCCATTTCAAATTTCTCAAAAAAAAAAAAAAAAAAGATATTTATCTATTTATTTATTTATTTATTTTTGAGTGAATAATTATCTTCGATTGTGAATCTAAGACTGGGAACTTATATATACTGCATATATACTATATATATATATATATATATATATATATATATATATATATATATATATAAATAAAATGCAGGGTTATTTTTCTACCCAATCGCTGGGCTGAGCCTGTTGGGTCATATGTTGTTTTTTTTTTTTGTTTTTTTGTTTTTTTTCCAGTGTTTAGTCCTTTTTGTGTTACCCAGCCATTAGGTTAGTGACTGAGTCAATCTCACTGACAGCTGAAACTATACACCCCTCTCCCTCCCTCCGATGAAATGACCCAGCTGTTGATATACAGTTAAAGCACAGGATTTTTGCATCCTCTTCAGGAGAGAGTGGTTCTCAGCGCTGCCTAATTGGTGCACTTCTTTAGTGAAATGAAGGTTTGTATACATTTTATTTAATCTATAAGGTCTTTACTGTGCTGTAAGTGATTTTATTTAATGCAACACAACATACAAGCACTTGATATCGGTCAGCTAAATACATCACCAGTGGTCAGTTTATCGCTCTGCTAGTGATAGCTACATTACGGAGCCATTCCGAGTTTTCTTAGTCTTAAATCTAGTTTAATCCCGTTTATTGCCTGAATCATTCGTGTCTTGATCCTAGCCTGTGTATCTCGTTTCCTGTCTGATCTCTGCCTGCCCTGAAGTTTATAGCCTGTCTTGGATCTCTCTCTCTCGTCTTGTCCTTTGGATTTTGTTTGCCCCTGCCTGGACAATTATCGTGTACCTTGATTATCTCTCTTTATTTTGCTCCCTGGATCACGTTCGCCGCCGATCGACCCCGTCTGTTCACTGGACTGCTCTTGTGTTTTGCCCGTGCCATACCTGTTTGCTGCTGGTGTTTCGACCCTGCCTGTGTTTTTGACCACGTCTCTGTCTAATAAAGGTTGCAAATGGATCCGCACGTCTCTCGTCTCGTTCGCCCCGTTACATATATATATATATATATATATATATATATATATATATATATATATATATATAATTTATTTTATTTATTTATTTATTTATTTATTTATTTATTTTTTGTTGTTGTTTAAACCAAGTGCTGGGTTCAGCTTTTTCTGTCATTTTACTGTTTTTTTGTTTTGTTTTTTTTGTTTTTTTTTTAATATTTATAAAAATAACATAAATGGATATTGTATACTATGCTGTATTCACTCAAATAAATTCAATGTCTTGTATTTTGTGCATGGGTGTCCTTGCTTAATAATAAATGTTCATCATTTGATTTTTGCTGTTGCCTCTAGTAATTGTGTTTGTGATTTTTAATTTACAGCCCATTTTAAGCCAGCAATATAATCATTTTTAAACAATAGTTAACAATAGTAACAATAATAAAAATAGTAATAATAGTAAAAATAGTAACAGCAACCCAGCATGTTGGGTAAAAACATTTAACCCAACACGCTGGGTCAAAATAACCCAGCATGTGTTCTGTTCAATATTTACCCAGCGCTGGATTGCCAAATAACCCAGAAATCATTGTTTTTAACCCAGCAGTTTTTTACAGTGATAGATTACAAGGGCATCGTGGACAAGTCTGTGTCAAAGGAGATGAGAAAAAGGCAATGTTAGGTGAGTCTAAACTTTTTAAATTTGTGTTTTTTGCATCATGTCAATCAAACAAAAAAGTTTTTTTTTTCTGCTTGCTCAGTTTAGTTAGTTATAGTGAGTTAAAATAACAATTCTTGAATATTTTGTTTAATTTTCATTTGCAAGTAGTTTAAATCCACATAAATGTGTGGAATGAGAGTTGCCTTTATCTTTTTGTGTTGGGACTACATGAACACTTTATGTTGCATTAAACTGGTCAGTCAATTTCTTGTTCCCATTATGCTTTGCATAGAGCTGCTACTCTTCAGAACAGTGATAACCACAAAAAAATTTCAACATAACTCCAGAAATTATTTTAAATGTCAAACATTACTAAACATTAAGCACTAACTGCCCCTTCCCTTTACTTAAGAAACAAAGGCAGCTCTTTGGACACCAGGGCACCAGTTTGAGCAGTGACAGCAATGACAGGATCAACGAGAGCTACATTCAAGGAACATTCACAGGAAACGTCAAATGACACAGGTCTGATCTCATTGAATTAAGATGAATTTTAATTTAGCAAGTGTAAGTTCAGAAAAATCTATTAAACTGTGTGGAAATGTGTCATAATTTTAAATCCACATTTCACAGTAACTGCAGCAAACTCAATCTCTGCATGTACTGCGAGTATAATATGCATTCACTGGGTTTGTTTTATTTACACATTCCTATAATTTCCTACATTTTTTATGGACAGAAGTTTATAGCATTTCACCAGTATTCTGCCAAAATAAAGGCAAAATTAAATAAAAT
>CM077250.1:25988386-26063386 GCA_039654775.1 Spinibarbus caldwelli
GATTGTGGAATACTTTAAAAACAATGTTCCTCAACATCATATTGCAAAGGCTTTGCAAATCTCATCATCTAAAGCGCATAACATCATCAAAAGATTCAGAGAAACTGGAGAAATCTCTGTGCGCAAGGGACAAGGCCAAAGACATTTGTTGGATGCCCATGGTCTTCGGGCCCTCAGACGACACTGAATCACTCATCGGCATGATTCTGTAATTGATATTACTAAATGGGTACAGGAATATTTCCAGAAACCACTGTCAGTAAACACAATCTGCCGTGCCATCTGCAGATGCCAACTAAAGCTCTATCATGCAAAAAGGATGCCATATGAGAACATGGTCCAGAAGTGCCGTCGTGTCCTGTGGGCCAAGGCTCATTTAAAATGGACTGTTTCAAAGTGGAAAAGTGTTCTATGGTCAGACGAGTCCAAATTTGGCATTCTTGTTGGAAATCACGGACGCCGTGTCCTCCAGGCTAAAGAGGAGGGAGACCTTCCAGTGTGTTATCAGCGTTCATTTCAAAAGCCAGCATCTCTGATGGTATGTGGGTGCATAAGTGCATACAGTATGGGCAGCTTGCATATTTTGGAAGGCACTATGAATGCTGAAAGATATATATATATGTATATAAGGTTTTAGAGCAACATATGCTCCCCTCCAGACGACGTCTATTACAACAGCATGGCTTCGTAATAGAAGAGTCCGGTGTTGAATTGGCCTGCCTGCAGTCCAGATCTTTCACCTATAGAGAACATTTGGCGCATCATTAAACGAAAAATACGTCAAAGACGACCACAAACTCTTCAGCAGCTGGAAACCTATATCAGGCAAGAATGGGACCAAATTCCAACACTAAAACTCCAGAAACTCATAAACTCAATGCCCAGACGTCTTCAAACTGTTTTGAAAAGAAGAGGAGATGCTACACCATGGTAAACATGCCCCCGTCCCAACTATTTTGAGACCTGTATCAGGCATAAAATTGGAAATTAGCTCATTTGGTGCATACAATTGTAAAATGTCTCAGTTTAAACATGAGTTATGTTATCTATGTTCTATTGTGAATAAAATATTGGCTCATGTGATTTGAAATTCTTTTAGTTTTCATTTTATTCAAATTTAAAAAATGTCCCAACATTTCCGGAATTCGGGTTGTAGATTCGAGGACTAATTCCTTTCATGCTACAGTAGAAAGTACTCAAAAATGCAGATGGTCTCAGGATAATTACTGGGCACATCAGGGCTAAAGGCCCCCCAAGGTGCTTGTGATTTTATTTCCCTCACACTAAATAAGAACAAACATACCAGCTCAATCCTAAAAATCTGTCTCTATGCACATCAAAATTGTCCTAATCCATGAAGTCATTGTTCATTGTCAGATACTGGTAAAATGTGTATATTTAATATAAAGAAGCATTTTCAAAGTAAACATATATAAACTATAAAATTATGTGATAATATAATATAATATAATATAATATAATATAATATATATATATATATATATTGTGACGAGTCAGCTGCCTCCCCCCTTATTATCAGCAGCACCCCGTCCCTTAATCGCCGCCCTTCACCAGGCTCCCGACGGGAGTGGGTGTGTGAGAGAGGAGGGGCGCTGAAACAACCAGGTCTGGCGGCGTGTGATGAGGCACACCTGAAGGGAATGAAGCCTCATCACCGCCGCTGTTAAATGCCGAGCGCGCCTCTCCTCGAGAGACCGGTCTCTTCCCCGTGCATGCACGCTGGTGTCCTCGTGGGTCCAGGAAGGGAGCGTAGAGGGATTCCCGCGCCGCCAGAGACGTGAGCTGCCGGACCTGCGGTCCGGACGAAGCCGCACCCGCTACGCGGCTGACGGGCCAGGATGCCGGGCCGTTCTTTCCCCTCTAGCGCCGTGGGCCAAGAAGGACGAAGAGGAGCTGAATCAAGCCGCCGCCCTTCGCGCCCCGGACCAAAGGGGGGAGCGCGTGCGGCCGCCGGACTCCGCCCCTTACCTGGACCCTTCCTTCCAGAACACTGCCCCTCCTTCACGAACCTCGCAGCACGACGAGGACACCAGATCCCCTGTTTATTTTGGACACACTTTTCCCCTTTGGACACTTTATTTTTATTATTTGTTAAATAAAAGCCTCTCTGAGGCCTGACGCCACACCCACTGTGTCTGTCGTTGGCTCCTCCCGTCACAGTGGTGGAGAATGCGGGCAAGGCGGAGCCTAGACAGCGCAGTTGGGCAACACCTGATGACGTCATCCCCTCTCACTCGTAAAAGTTCGAGAAAACCCGCACTGGGACGGAGGAACGATGGAGACGGCCTCCCAGCCACCAAAGGGGTAAGTGACGTTTGTTACTATTGTCATTAACCCTGTGGTTGGTTGAGGCTGTCGACTAAAACCCGGTTTCTCTGTCCCGGTGCCGGCGTGGTGCGAGAGGGAGAGTTGCCCGGAGAGGAATCCCTGCCCCGCCCACTCCGACCGCTGGAGCCTGGTTGAGGAAGGTAGCACTCCTGCGTGGGCGGCGGCCTTATGACGGGGGTGTCGCTTGGGGGGGGGGGAATGTGACGAGTCAGCTGCCTCCCCCCTTATTATCAGCAGCACCCCGTCCCTTAATCGCCGCCCTTCACCAGGCTCCCGACGGGAGTGGGTGTGTGAGAGAGGAGGGGCGCTGAAACAACCAGGTCTGGCGGCGTGTGATGAGGCACACCTGAAGGGAATGAAGCCTCATCACCGCCGCTGTTAAATGCCGAGCGCGCCTCTCCTCGAGAGACCGGTCTCTTCCCCGTGCATGCACGCTGGTGTCCTCGTGGGTCCAGGAAGGGAGCGTAGAGGGATTCCCGCGCCGCCAGAGACGTGAGCTGCCGGACCCGCGGTCCGGACGAAGCCACACCCGCTACGCGGCTGACGGGCCAGGATGCCGGGCCGTTCTTTCCCCTCTAGCGCCGTGGGCCAAGAAGGACGAAGAGGAGCTGAATCAAGCCGCCGCCCTTCGCGCCCCGGACCAAAGGGGGGAGCGCGTGCGGCCGCCGGACTCCGCCCCTTACCTGGACCCTTCCTTCCAGAACACTGCCCCTCCTTCACGAACCTCGCAGCACGACGAGGACACCAGATCCCCTGTTTATTTTGGACACACTTTTCCCCTTTGGACACTTTATTTTTATTATTTGTTAAATAAAAGCCTCTCCGAGGCCTGACGCCACACCCACTGTGTCTGTCGTTGGCTCCTCCCGTCACAATATATATATATATATATATATATATTATATAAAACAGTTTTTTCTGGTCCTTGAATTTGATTGCCTGAAAGTCGAACTGTTTCACCATTTGTATCACTCCGCTTGCAGCATTTCTCACAACAAATATCATGGCGGACGCCCAAAACTACAATATTTCTACACTTCTTGTATCACGAAATAAATGCACTATTAGATGCTGGTAATCACACTTAGTCAGCCTCTCTCATAATTCTCTACTCTACATAATAGAATATACTTTCAATGAAGGAACTCAATGTTCCTTTGTTACTAGTTCTAAAAGTGATGTTTTCAAATTAGTGACGGAGCTTTGAACCCGTGGTGGAAGGAAGTAGTTCTGCACACAAAAAGGGTCTTTTTTTAAGACACCCAGTTGTTGTTTCTTATTTATTTGCACACTTGTGCCACTGAACTGTTGTATAAATGCAATATCACATTTGTAGCCATGTGATATCGCTCTATATCAGCACGGCACTGCAGCCTCATGCTTACGGCTGAATCACAACTGTGCAGATATAGAACGGAGGTCATTGTTCTCTATACTAGTTAAATATGATTACAAATTAATAAAATAATTGTATACTTATTTAATTATATATTTATTCTGAAAACATTTTGAAAACAAATGTTAAAACTACAAAGGTTATTGAAACTTAGTCTAACCACTGACAAATTTTTCATGTCGACAGAAGCAACAGTAATATTAATAGTAATAATTATTTGCAAAAAATAGTTAATATTGTTAATATTCTTTCATTATTAATAATAATTAATAATATTAATAACATCAGCACATTTACATTTTATTCCATGACAACTGCAATGCAGTAAAAACCGCAGAGAGACTAACTGAGATAAAACACGTTTATGACAAAAACAAACATGTAATATAACCACAGTATTTATGTCATATTATGAACACCCCTATGTAATGTCATTTGTACAAAGCCCCCATACTCTGCAACAAAAATAGCAGGCTTAAGCAGGCCTATGTTCTGAAAAGATGTTACATGAATATATTCATAGAAAGCATTGTGCTGAGAAGAAGCCCATAAAAGGCTGACACACCAAGTGCACACTCGGAAAGCCGGCGTGCCCTGTTTTCAGCAGAAAGGAAAACTTTAGTCTCTAAGTCTTGCATGTAGCCAAGAGTAACCCCTGTTTTACTGGAGTTCAGTGTCAGCAAACAAAGGTTCCCGCAAAGACACTGGGCGGCAACCATGGCATTTCTGGTGCATTAGTTTCACACTGACGCCTTTGTCATACTGATTCCCCGGGATAGAAAACTTTTGCAGCTTTCAGTAGATCAATGCTGTTCCTCCTGGGGAATTTTTGCATTGTGTGCACTGCTGTGGAGAAAAAAAAACAAAAAAAACATCAGTGGTGGCCTACTTTTGTGATTGTTCTTTACCGAGTTGTTTAACTGATGAGTGCTCTATTGGAGAGGAATTAAAATGGGGGGAATTTTTTTCTCTGTGAGTGATTAATAAACACGAAAATAATTATCCCACAAAAACAGAGCAATCTCAAAGTAATAAGAGACAATACCCTGTTGAGGTATGACTAAGGACTTTTGGATTATTCATCCTGCAGAGTCCGAGTCTTGTTCTATGAGGAAGCTAAATGGTAGATATGATAAAGTCTGATAAAAAAACAATAAAAAAATACATATCAATCAGTATCATATTGTTTGATCATATTATATAAGTATTTTTATTATGTCTCAAAATCAGAGAAGCATCATAAAAAAACAGAGAAGCAGAAACAGAAAAGCATCAAAATATGATTATATTTAAACTGAAACATTGCACCACTGCCATTGAAAATTATTACATTGAAAATATATCCTGGCCTTTGTAAATTTACAAAAACATATCCGATGAATGATTGCACTGCTGATTAAATCTACTGCTTACATCTCAAAATGTTGCTTGTAAACTGACACGATAACTACCTAATTACTGTATTTCATAATAACTTAGTACAGAACATAAGATGAACTATAAAAATTAACTAATTGCAACATTAACTTTTATGTAATGGTAGATGGAGTCTACTGTTCTTCTAAACCTCTAATCCCCTCGGTTGCTATAAGACTAAAGAATATTTCTATAAATTTAAACACAGTGTTCACTTAATGAGTTTGCATATAATAAGTAACAAGCAGAGAAAATGTATTAACAAGTGGGTAAGCTGGTACTGTACACTATGTCCCAGTCTTGAGTACAGGCATAGTGAGATGTAGTTCTGCTCTCTGCTTGTTTTATTTACGAGGATGAATTCTCTGCATCCTTCCCTATTCCTCTAGTGTACTAGGATGAACCTTCTATATAAAATATGAATGAAAATTTTGAAATGGTCACCATGGGGGCCATAACACAATAACATTAGTAAAGCAAACTCCTCAACATCACAACAGTGTTAACTGAATGTTTCTGCACTGTTAAATAATAAAATAAATGGAATCTTTATTTATTGCTGTGCAGCTGATGGGATTTATGGCTACAACTTTAATGCGACGTCGCCATGGAAAAGAACCATTAACTCTCTAAAGGGACAGTCCCGCCTTGAACAACCTGCGGTTAAGTGCCTTGCTCAAGGCCACAATTGTGATGGCTCCTGACCCACTTCCCCAGAGATTTGCAATGGTTCAGTTTGTTAAGAAAAAAAAATATATAAAAATTGCAGTTGCTGGATTCCTGTAAGTGATTTGGTGTAACATGACTGAAGATGGAAATACAGATCACAAGCCGAGGAAAGTATTCTGTGGCTAATGAGGGTGAGTAACAAAAATAAATAAATAAATAAATAAATAAATAAATAAAACCCATTCAAAACAAAAAAAGAACTGAACTGGATGGATGGATGGAGGGAGCATTTCCTGGTGTTCCTCAGAAGTGAAACACACTGCACAACAACTACTAAGTGATGTGTATTGGTATTTATATATATTTTTTTCTTTATGTTTACTCACAGACACATTTCAAGCCATTCAGGTTGACTGGTTCTGGAGACTTGCATCAGTCTACTACTAGCTGGTGCTTTGCGCCACTGGGGTTTTTTTCTCCTTCTACTCAGAGCTTTTCTGATGTACAGTATTTGCATATGCATTCATTATTCATCATGTTTGACAGGAGTTTCCATGTTAGTGAATGGTTATGTTCTTTTCTCTGGATTAACATTGTCCAACTGTTAATACATCTGTGGTGCATTTTGCAAAAGCGTTGTAGGTCAACTATGGTCATGCAAGATCTGTAGTTACCAACATATTAGTTCAACAATTTTGTTGATTTGGTAAGACTTGTGTAAATGAACTATAATACCCTAGTAAAAATATATATTTAAAATACATTTATTTCAAACTGTATTTACTCACATATCACTCGAGACTTACTGATTTAAAAATGATGGTCACACTTTATTTTAAGGTGTCATTGTTACAGTGAAATTATACATTTAAGTACTGAGTAATATTAATTAACTGTATTGTACTTACTATATGGTTGTCAGGATTGTCTTGTGTTTCCCTTCCTCTTGTATGCCCATATTTGGTTAGTTCCTGTTCCTGTCATTATTAGTTAATTATGTTCCAGTTGTGTGGGTTTAATTATCTCATTATGTCGTGTATTTATAGTGTGTCCTGCCCTGTGTTTCCTGTCGAGTATTATACATCATTCCTGTCTGTCGTGTGAGTGTTCCTGCCTGTTATTTGTACCCTTCAGTTTGATTTCATTAAAGACTCTTGTTTTTGAAGTTACTCCTCGTCTTCCCATTCCTGGTATCTGTCCTGTGTTAAACTGTGACAGAATACTGGGGGGGGCAGACAGGGGCCACTTGTGCTTTTAGGGGGCACGATTTTTAAATTCATCTTAACCTACTTTAAGTATTATTCATTCAGTCATTTTTCACCATGTCATGTATCACTGCAATCTCTGAAAGTAATCTATAACAACTTCAACTAAATTTAAATATTTCATCATGTTTCATTTATTTAACACATAATTTTGTATTGTAGTGACAGGGGCATCATGCACTCATTATTTTTGAGGGGGCATGAGTAAAGAGGGAGAGGGATCTCATGCTTGCCATGTGATACACAGCAGCCACAATACCACTGTATAACTGATATAGGCTTATGTCCCTACTGAAAAAACAAAAACAAAACCGTCACAGAAAATTTTAATGGTTTACACTACAAATACCATTACAAACCATAGACATTTAACATTAAAAAATGTTTTTTCTGTAGTGTGTTTTAGGACATATTCCATTAGGATTTATTGGTTTTAACAAGCCACCAATAGAAGGCAACCAATTACCAGTAGAAACCCACAGGGTCCATTACAGTTTCCAGTAAAACCAATACAAGTCCCATTATAACCAGTAAAACCATTACTAATTTTGTGATGGTGTCTATTGTTTTTTTTCAGCGGGGTTTTTATTTATTTCTTATTTTTTTTTATTTTTTTTTTTTATTCGATATATCCCTAAAATATATCATGAAATATCTTGATTCTCAAATATGTGTAAGTAAATGCATTTTGCACCTTTATAGATTGTTATTTGGTCTATAATGGGCGATGGGCAAAGTAGCCTAATACTGTAAACTATTAACTACACATAAAAGCCTGTTTTTTTTACTTAAGTATCAGATATGGGTGTCATGCCATAAAATATGACTGACTTTGTAATTAATGTGAATTTAATAAAAACATCGTACATTACTAATTAGCCTATAACATTTTCAGTGTACAAGAAGAGAGCAAAGAACGTTTACAATATCAAAGAAAATTTTCACTTCAGTCCAGCGAGTTCAAGCACTCTCAAAAACTGCCATAATAATCTCTAAAGCTGTTTACACTGTGAAATTAATATCTTACATTTGTACTTCTTCACTTTGTTGTTTCTGATGAGAGAATTAAGCTGCGTTCACACTAGCAGCGACTTTGTCGCTGCATGTCGCCAGGGGCTGGCGACGAGGTTGCTAGTGGGCATTCCCACTACTGGTTGTCTTGACAGCGAATCAGGTTTCTTGCCACTACATACAAACATTTTGGAGGCAAAAGACTAAATATAATATAAATATGAATTAAGTTTGTACATACAAACAAAAATTAATGAAAAACAGAGCCTACTTTTTTTCCCCATTGAGTATGTTTATCTACGGCTGAAAGGAGAATGATCACGTGAGCTCAACCGTCTTCTTTCCTGTTGGCTGTCGCTCCCGAAAGTCGCTCTTCATTTGCATAAAGTTGAAGGATTCTGAACTTTGTCGCGTCACTGGACATGCCCCATCCGGTCGCTATCGGTCGCTGTCGCTCGTGTCGCCGGAAATCATCAGCTCTCCATTGAAATGAATGGGATCGTGTTGCTTTATCGCTGAGTGTCGCTTGTAGTGTGAATGGGGCTTTAGTCAGAATTCAGTCAGCCAGCGCGCGCGGTGACGAAACAGCGTGTTTCAGCGATGACTCATCTGAACGCCTCTGATTGGCCCTTGCATTCATAAGCTCAACAGAATCGTATGTGTTTGGTTATAATCCGCAGTTCTTTAAAAATGTGCGTACCTCTGGCTCTGTGCCAGCCAGCTAACACAGATTTGTATTTAGAAGCTGGTGATTTTTTTATTTTTATATTCATATAGTTTACAGGACAAACTGCGCATTTCACCCAAAATTGTTTGCTGTAATATGATTCCAAATTTAGGGGGGCCAAAGGGGGGGCCTAGCTTGTTGACGGGGGGGGGGGCCCGCCCGCCCCCCCCCCCCCCCCCAGAACCGCCCCTGCCGTGATGGCAAGCCCACCGCCGCAACCTCAAGCCTGCCACCGTCTGCAGCTGGTCCCAGCCAGATGGACGGACTATAGCTTGGTTCGGCTGACAAGCCCGCCGCCATTTGCGGCTCATTCTAAGCCACCGAGGTTCGCAGCTCACTCCAGGCCGCCGCCCGCGGCGAAGTCAAGGCCGAAGTTTGCGGCTCGCTCAAGGCCACCGCCCGCGGTGAAGTCACGCACGCCGTCCGCGGCTCACACAAGCCCACTGGCCGATGCTCCCTCGTCGCTCCTGGGCATGGAGCTAGCCCCGGTTTGCAGCTCCACTCCTCTCTCCAGTGCCCACACCTCGAACGCGCCTGCCAGAGTGCCCTCCAGTGCCCGCACCTAGAACGTGCCTGCCAGAGCGCCCTCCAGTGCCCGCACCTAGAACGCGCCTGGCAGAGAGCCCTCCAGTGCCCGCTCCTCAAAAGCGCCTGCCAGAGCGCCCTCCAGTGCCTGTCCCAAGTCAGGTCATGTCCCCTGTAGTCTTGTCCAGTCCTCCGGAACCCATTCTAGTCGGTCTTGTCGGTCATGTCATGTCTGTCCTCGCGCCATATACCATCCAATGGGGAGGGGGGTGGGCGCTCTTGAGGCCTTCAGGAACAAAGAACACACAGACAAGACAGACGGCTTCCAGGGCGGCGTCCATAGAGTGTCATGGAGTTCAGGAGGAAATGGTGGATCAGGGAGTTCAGGAGGCCATGGCGGGTCAGGGAGTTCAGGAGGCCATGGCGGTGCAGGGAGTTTAGGAGGCCATGGCGGTGCAGGGAGCTCAGGAGGCTGTGGCAATAGCCATACTACCCCCCCGCCAGTGGTATGGCTATTGCCGTGGTGGCCGGGGCTGGGCCACGTCCTCCTGAGCTCCCTGCACCGCCATGGCCTCCTGAGCTCTCTGCACCGCCATGGCCTCTTAAACTCCCTGCACCGCCAGGGGGAGCATAATGTCAGGATTGTCTTGTGTTTCCCTTCCTCTTGTATGCCCATATTTGGTTAGTTCCTGTTCCTGTCATTATTAGTTAATTATGTTCCAGTTGTGTGTGTTTAATTATCTCATTATGTCATGTATTTATAGTGTATCCTGCCCTGTGTTTCCTGTCGAGTATTATACGTCATTCCTGTCTGTCGCGTGAGTGTTCCCAGCCTGTGTTGAACTTACCTGTTTTGATTTAATTAAAGACTTTGTTTTGATTTATTCCACATCTCCCCGTTCCTGGTTTCCGTCTCCCCGGTGGAATCGTGACAATGGTTAGGGTTAGGATTAGGATTTGTTTTGGGTTACTGGCATGTAATTATACATAACTAATTGTTATTATAATAGTAAGTACATGTAGCATGTGTAACAAGGACACCTTAAAATAAAGTGTTACCGAAATTATAATTAAACTATTTGGAGTACTACTTGTGCATAATTCACATTTCTTAATATTAAGCCTAAAATGTGTTTTAATGTCACTATTGATGAGGACTGTATGATTTGGAATAATATTAGTCTTTAAATGCAAGAGTTTAAAGTGTACCTTAACCCTCAAAGACCCAAATATATATATATAAAAAAAAAACTTGCAATAGTTTCACTTTAGCACAATCGCATATACTACAGTATATCTTTAATTAGGCTATATTATTTGGCTTTTTAGAACGCTTTTAGCTACCGCACAGCTAAAAGCGCTCTAAAAAGGCAAATAATATAGCCTAATAAAAGACGAAAAAGGCACATATTTATAGTGTGGTGTGATCATTTGTGTGTTCACCACATTGATTTTAAAGAGACAACTGTATGTTATTATGCCTTACATAGGCCAATCACTACGATCATCATAGACGATAAATGATCGGCATACGGTAAATAAAAAAACACCTACACCTTGATCTACATGACAAAGAAAAAGTTTAGTTTTTGATTCTGTGTGAACTCACAATGTGTTAACTCATTAAAGCCCTTTTGAAAATAAACTATGTTTTTACTATAGTAACTAGTTTAACTATGGTATTTGCAGCAAAATCACAGTATCCACACATTTACTATTCTCTCACTATAGTAACCATAATTATGTTATTTGTAGTAAAACTACAGTAACTACAAATTTAACAGTTTCATTATAGTAACTATAGTTAAATTTTTGTAGTTAAACTATGGCAATACAAATGGTAGGCTAATATATCCGTCAAAAATGGCTGCTATTACCATATATAAAAAAACCTTACTCAGGCTACTGGTAAATTGCTGCTAAAAACTGGTCAAGGAAGTATATAAATCTCAACGTTATTTTATTGTCAAAACACTGCACATAAATACATATATTTTTTTGCAAACAAATAATCAGTAAGTAGGTTAAATGATCACACAGGTCAAAATGTTTTACTTCACTTTTTTACAACTTTGGAATCTAAACTGCGGATCGGTAAGAATTGAAATCAATAAGTAGAATCAGAATGGATTAAATTCAAACAATACCCCACCCTAGCCACATGTTGTGAAGTTCACGGATTTCTGAGTATTTTATGAACAATAATCAGTTGATGGCAAAATTCAAAAATACGTTCTTTAGCGCAACATGCACACCCATGGCCATACTGAGAGATTATATTCTAGTTTTCTGAAAAGACTAACGATTTTTTCTCTTTTCAATGTTTGCTTTGTTTGCCTAAAATTAATTATATCATAGCCTTCAATATCTCTTTGAAAAATAAAATTGTAACTTTTAAACAAGTTTTAAAATGAGTTCAGTGTAGCTGTAGGAGTCTGAAATAAAAAATAAAGATGATCATCTTCATTCAGTTGTTCCATTTCTATAGGTTTGGTAACATAAAAGCTCTTAATTCCAAAGATAATACAAGCTAATCAGTGTATTCAGTAGGTTGCATTAGTGGCATAAGGTATTGTAAGTATACAACAATGTGACAATAAAACAATGCATTTACTTTTTACTTTTGATACTTAAGTACTTTTAAAAGCATGTACTTTCGTACTTAGGTAAAAATCTGTCTTTACAACTTTCACTTGTAGTGGTGTAGCATTTGACCAGTAGTATCTGTACTTTCACTCAAGTAATGAAGTTGTGTACATTGTCCGCCTCTGATAGTAAGTGTATAGTCCTTAGTATTCCACAACCTTGAAGCTTGTGATTGAGTGATATGCCTTCTATTGATTGGAGTTCAGTTCTAAGATGGCACATGGATAAAAACTGTTCCGAAGTCTGGAGGTGCGTGTCTTGAGGGATCTGTAGCGTCTTCCAGAGGGCAACAGAGTGAAGAGGTGGTTGCCGGGGTGGGAAGAGTCCTTTATTATTATCTGGCCCGTCATATGCATCTGGTGCTGTAGATGTCAGCAAGTGAAGGCAGCTGTGCATATGTGGTGGATAAGCAGTGAATTACATTGTTTTACAGCAATTTTACCCATGGTTGGGAGTCTGCAACAAATTGACTAAATTTTCTTTAACCAGCAAATATGGCTCATGCAGGTCTAGGATACTTTATGCTGGGTTGGTGTTAGTTTGGCTGGTAGACCAGAACAGCCATTGTGTTCACTGGCAAAAGCAAAAAAAAAAAAAAAAAAAAAATTCTGATTAAGCTGGTTGATCAAATTGCTTTTACTATTCAAGACAGTGAAGCAGCACTTGGTGGTCGACTAATTTGGTATTCATTTATGGAGGCCAGTTTATGTGATTGAACATGGAACACACCATCTTCAAAAACACATGTCGGTGACCACTTGAAGTAATAGGGACTATTTTTTTTTATCCCTTTCTTTATTTATTTATTTTTTAATTTTTTTTTTTTTTTTTCTGAAAAATTATAGTGAACTGTGCCTAGTTCTTGGGGACTGTACCAAAGGTTGATGCTATAATTGTGTGAGAGGTTCTATGTATGTGCACATGTATTTGTCAGGTATTGTTTAATTTAAGAAGTTCTTGCTGATGGTACTGCAGCCTTAAATCTGAAACGTTCATTGGAGAAAAATTAATTTATTCTTTTAGCGTCTGATTCTTTAGCACATTTCTAAATCCCCAGTGCAGTTTTAGGTTAGGGAGTGTCAGCTATAAATATGACATTTAGTTTTTCAGTAGCCAGGTGCTATCCGTACACTGTAACCTTATGTTTCTCCAGCTCCCACATGTATCTTAGGCTTTTTTTAGTGGATTTGCTGAACTGATAAAAATGTATATGGTAAGTTGCTTTGGATAAAAGTGTCTGTCAATAGTAAAATTGTATTCACAGTCAGAGGCATATGTAGCCTATAGGTTTTTTTTTTTTTTTTTTTTTTTTGTGCATTGAGAATTCAAGGTTAGATAAGTGCAAAATGCATCTATTAAAACTTGCAATTAGACTTGCAATTTTTTGACTCTTTGCTTAAATACTGCCATTCATTCCAGGTTTCCAGTGAAAGTTTAACTAGTCAAGGACATACTGTAGTTGACCAAATGCAGGTGCAGGTGAAGAACCAAGTGACGTGAATCCCTTTAAGGAATATGAGTATGAGCCTATGTTGAGTGACAGCTGTCAGACAACAGCAACTTCTCAGCCTCCCAAAATCTTCTTCAGCCTGCTTAGAACAATGCTGACCCACAAAAGGACAGGTTTTGGTGACAGGCAAGTGTAGTAAAATAACAAGTACATTATGCTGTGTCAAACAACAAGATAGCTACAGAGATGTGCAACAAATGTCCAACACATAATGGACATTAAGGTGCAAAAATCATCTCCAGAAACATATCAAAGTATGCCATAGATGGCATAAAGTTGTCTAAATTGTAATTTAATATCCACAGATCTTTTCATCTTCAGAGGGATAAAAATTTGTTGAATTGTGGCCATTTGCTTTACATTTCTAATTGGTTGACCATTATACAGTAATACAAATGACTGGCTTTGTCAAACTCCTGGATGAAGAGTAATGTGGCACAGACATCAATTCGCTGTCATCGTAGAGGGGCTCGGTTCAAATTTAGAGAAAATTAGGGTTTGAGGTTTGTAGTTCAAGCCTGTTAGCTCTGAACCTATTGCTACACTAGGGTACTCCAAAAAGTTGATCAAATTAAGTTTTAGAATGCTTATGAAGTTCTAACGTCTCGGTTACGTATGTAACCCTCGTTCCCTGAAGGAGGGAACAGAGAAGTTATGTCATAGTGACTGATGTAAATAGGATCTTGCCAGAGAGCCCAATCACCATCGAGTGTTAACAAATCAAGCCAATGACAGTTGGCATGCTTTGTATTGCGTACCCCGCCCCGCAGCACGGGTATAAAAGGAGAGCGCGTGCAGACGCACATCAGTTTTTCGCTGAGGAGCCGAGACGGTGTGCCTCGGCCATACAGCGGTGGTACAGAAACAGTGGTGATTGGACGTAACGTCTCTGTTCCCTCCTTCAGGGAACGAGGGTTACATACGTAACCGAGACGTTCCCTTTCAGTCAGTCACGTTCGACGTTACGTCATAGTGACTGACGTAAATGGGGACCTCTATGAAAACGCCACTATTGCTGACCCTCTCCAGTGCCCTGCGGAAGCCGGCAAGTCCCCCCACACCAGTTGGGATGGAAAATAGGACAGGGCTTAGGCAGAGATGACAGCAACTGCTGTTCGATACGGTGGGTATGGATAACACTGGGAAAGCGTACCCAAGTAGGGAAACGCTATGGAAGCCACATCCTGCATAAAGGAGGTACCATGTGGAGATTACACATATGGACTGGCCAAGAGCAGTACCACATATGGAAGTCTCTGAGGTGGACTCAGCCAGCCTGGGGTGAGATCAATAAACAGCAGAGATGGCAGAAGGTCTCTGCCAGGGAAAGACACGGGCTCACCATGAGGGGAGCCATACCGTAGAAGAATACACATGTGGGATCACCCGAAGGGGAATCACTACACACGGGCACCTAGCCCAGCAAAAGGGCTGACCTTGGGCATACACACGAGTGGGTCCGGTGTTACTGGCCACCAGAGGCAAGAACACGAGAGGACACAGGCTCTACATGGAGATTATAGAATCTCGAAAACGTGCACCCGGCAGCTCTACAGATGTCTGCTATCGAGGCGCCCTGTGCCAAGGCCCAAGAAGATGCCACTCCTCTCGTAGAGTGTGCTTTCACTCCGAGGGGGCATGGTAAACGTTGGGCTTGGTATGCCAAGACTATAGCCTCCACTATCCAGTGGGCAAGTCTTCGTTTGGAGACAGCCTTTCCCTTCTGCTGTCCTCCAAAGCAGACGAAGAGCTGGTCTGAGGTCCTGAAGCTCTGTGTGCTTCAGGACCTCAGTACAAGGTCCTCCCCTTTGGGCTGTCCCTGTTGCCTCATGTCTTCACCAAGGTCGTGGAGGCAGCCCTTGTTCCATTAATGGAAGCAGGCATTCGCATTCTCAACTACCTTGACGACTGGCTCATACTGACCCAGTCTCGAGTGCAGTCGTGCGAACACAGGGACACGGTGCTCAGCAGCGTGACAGCAGCTGCGGATGCTATATGTCCCAGGAGCCTCTGAAGCTGTTTCAGTGGAACCGCCCTGTTGCACTAGAAAGACTCCAGGCAGTTTAGCATCGACTGAGCACGCTCTACTGAGAGACGTGCTGTGAGGTTGACCGAATCCAACTCTATACCGAGAAAAGAGATCCTCTGCACAGGGGAGAGTTTGCTCTTTTCCCAGTTGACCCGAAGCCCCAACCGGCTGAGGTGGTGGAGCACCGTGTCCCTGTGTTCGCACAACTGCACTCGAGACTGGGTCAGTATGAGCCAGTCGTCAAGGTAGTTGAGAATGCGAATGCCTGCTTCCCTTAATGGAACAAGGGCTGCCTCCACGACCTTGGTGAAGACACGAGGCAACAGGGACAGCCCAAAGGGGAGGACCTTGTACTGATATGCTCGCCCTTCGAACGCAAAGTGGAGAAACGGTCTGTGTCGAGGGAGGATCGAGACATGAAAGTACGCGTCCTTCAGGTCGATCGCGAACCAATAGAAAGGACGGATGCATTGAAAGATGCATCTCTGCGTCAACATCCTGAACAGGAGCTTTTGAAGGGCCTGGTTCAGAACGCGCAGGGTCCAAGATTGGTCATAACCCACTGCCTTTCTTGGGTACGATGAAGTAAGGGCTGTAAAACCCTGACCTCATGGAGGGTGGAGGGACCGGCTGTATTGCTTCCTTCGCCAGCAGGACCGCGATCTCTGCACGCAAGACAGGAGCATCTTTGTCAGCACAGAGGTGAACCGAATACCCCTGAACTTGGGAGGGTGCCGGGCGAACTGAATCGCATAGCCGAGTCTGATGGTTCTCGTGAGCCAGCAAGACGGTCTGGGGAGCGTTAGCCAGGCCCCCAGCGACCGAAAAAGCAGGACTAGGGGAACCACCGACGTAGGAATACAGGGACCCAACCCGGAAAGAAGTGCGTCCCAGAGTGGGGTCTGAGTGCACGATGCGACACTTACCTGGCTCCATGGCTGAGCAGGGGGCGTGTGAGGAGGCATCACGTCCTCGAACTGGACCCTGCTGCCCACTGGCGAAAGGAGAGGGGGACGGGAGTGTGGAGACTGTGTCTCGCGCACTGCCATCCTCGCCCTCTTGGGACCCAGAGAGAAAGGAAACTGCTCATTTTTTTGGAGGTGGAGGTGGATGGAGGGACTGCAGCTGGCGGTGGGGTGGCGACAGCAGCGGACCACCGGGGGAGGATATGACGGAATGCCTCCATCTGCTTCTATGCGGCAGAGAACTGTTGGGCAAAGCCCTCCACCGCTTCGCCAAATAGGCCGGCCTGGGAGATTGGGGAGTCTAAGAAGCGATTCTTGTCAGCCCCCCTCATATCCACCAAGGTCAGCCATAGGTGCCGCTCCTGGACCACCAATGTGGACATCGTCTGACCCAGGGCCCACATCGTGACTTTCGTCGCCCTTAGGGCGAGGTCCGTCGCTGTGCGCAGTTCCTGCATCACACCTGGGTCAGCACCTGCCTCATACAACTGCTTTAACGCCTTGGCCTGGTGGACTTGCAGGAGGGCCATGGTGTGCAGGGCAGAAGTGGCCTGTCCAACAGCACTGTAAGCCTTGGCCGTTAGAGCGGACGAGAACTTACAGGCCCTGGACGGAAGGCGTGGATTACCCCTCCAGGCGGCGGTGCTCTGCGGGCAGAGTTGCATTGTCATAGCGCGCTCGACTGGGGGGGATCTCCAAAAACTCTTCGGCCGCCCCACTGTCGAGGGTGGTGAGGACGGAGGAGGCGCCAGGCCTGCTTCGGGCAGAAAAAAGTGCCTTCCAAGACCTAGTCACCTCCTCATGCACCTCCGGGAAGAATGGAACTGGAGGTGGCTGCTGGCGATCGGCCTGCGTTCGGGAGGAGGAGGAGGCCTCCAGTGCAGCCCGACACTCTCGGCAGCCCAGGAAAGCATAGCAGTCAGCTCTGGATCTGATTCGGGCAACGCCACTCTTCCTAACGGAGGCAGTGCAGTCAAATCGTCATCTCCAGAGCCTAGCTCACGCTCCGATTCAGCGATCGACATCCTGTCATCCGCTGGCACTCTGAACGAGATGCTGGGCCCCATCCTGTCCGAGGATCCAGCGAGCTCGGAAACACCAGATGGCGCGATGTGCTGGAGGAATGAGAGGCCCGCAGAGACGCACTCGACGGGGAAGCTCTCACCGTGATCCTCAGATCCCCCTGACCATGAGCCGAAGCAGCCCTCTGAGAGACGGAGGAACTAGAACGGGGCATGGCGAGAGGGATACCCCCTCATTTGACAAGGAGGTCTCTGGACCGCAACATCGCGATGGTCATGTTCCCGCAATGAGAACATGACTCATCCATGAGTGCTGCCTCAGCGTGCTGATAGCCCAAGCACGAGACACAGCGATTGCGACCATCAGATGAAGCCAGGAAACGACCACATCCAGAAACATACGAGCGGGAAGCCATCTTTAAAAAGACGCCCATCGCTCGTGGAGTTCTTGTAGTTTGATAAAGTTTTGAAGCGCCAAGGAGGGGTCACTGTGCGACCGCAGTTTGATGAGCTGCAGCACGCCATCCAACCCAGAAGAAGCAGCAGTACTGGATCGGCAACCCCCGCTGACGCAGCGTAACGCCAACACACTCACTGTCTGTAAACACTTCGGTGATTGAACAAGCAAGAAAGCTCGGCTGATGTGCGTCTGCACACGCTATCCTGTTATACCCGCGTTGCGGGGCAGGGTGCGCGATGCAAAGCACGCACGCCAACTATCATTGGCTTGTTTTGTTAACACTCAAAACTGATTGGGCTCTCTGGCGACATCCCATTTATGTCAATCACTATGACGTAATGTCGAACGTGACTGAATGAAAGGGAACAGATAGATTTTTCTAGCTATTATATACAGTAGATGTCCAGCCATTTCGAGTTTACAAAACTCTAAAGAACTTCTTGTTTCTTCTCTGCTGATAAACTCAATGTAATGCATCTGTTTGTGACACTGTTTGTGCCTGCACACAAGCCAATTTGCAACAGGGAAGTTGAAGAATGTATTCTTGGAAGAATAAACATGAAAAGTTTAGCTGTTAAGGGCTGCTGATGAAAGTATTTTTCATCTAGATCTAAAGGCCTCTTTGTAGGTGTGTTCATACTTTTGAGAAAGTCTGTGTTATTTTCCTTGAGGGTGCGCATGTTGTCGTCAGCACAGATCTGTCATAGCATAAAGCTTTGTTGCTTCTGGTAGTTTAGAGTGGTGACACAAACCGAGAACAACAAACAATTCCCAATTTAATTTTGATAGGTATACACAGTACCGCCGCTCCCTATACGCAGAGTATGCAATTTGCATAGGGCACCAACTCCCAGGGGGGCATCATCCCAGTTGCTCAAAAAAAAAAAAAAAAAGTTTTAATACTAATAATAAATAAATAAATAAATAAATAAAAATCATGGTTCTTGTAGCCATGGTAACTTAAGCCATGGCAAATTAATCATGGTTTTGTTACTTCAAATAATAATATACAAAGAAAGAAGTATTAAGATAATAATATATATATATATATATATATATATTATAATATATATATATATATATATATATTTTTTTTTTTTTTTTTTTTTTGTGGTTATAAAAACAAACCTAAGCCAACAACAGCCTTTAAAATGGCTTAAAATGCATTTTATAAAAACAATGAGGAAATCCTTGCTGAAGAAAAACAATAGAACCATCACAGAAAATCCTAATACTATCACAAATGAATCACAAATACCATTACAAACATTACAAACCATCAACTTTTAACCATTAAAACCATTAAAAAATGGTTTTCTGTAGTATGTTTTTGGACATATTCCATTAGGATTTACTGGTTTTAACAAGCCACCAATAGAAGGTGACCATTTACCAGTAGAGACCAACAGGGTCCATTACAGTTTCCATTTAAAATCAATACAAGTCCCATTATAACCAGTAAAACCATTATAAATTTTCTGATGGCGTCTATTGTTTTTTTTTTTTTTCAACATTACATGCAGTGGTGGGCCGTAAGGGGCAGAAGGGCCTTCTCTGCTGGCCCTATAAAAAATAAAATTATGTGAAAAATGTTTTTATTGACTATTTAGGTATCATTTTCATTTGTGTAATGTCCACAAAATTGCCTATGATTAGTTCCGTTGAGGCTGAACTGGAATATCCTACATAAAAGTCAGATAGTGCTACCATTTTGTTGAAAGACGTCACATCTGATTTGTTACGAGCATTACTGACAGAATCATCAGCCAATCAAATTTTGATGTTCAATGACAGCCCGACCTCTGGGTCTAGCTACGTGCCCAGTGCTACCCCCCAGTGTTAGACCGCCCCTTCAGTCAGGGATTTCCAAGGTACGAAAGTGAAACTCAACGAAAAGAAAATGACAGCCGCAGTCATCGGCGCCTACACCAGATCTTGTTGCCAATCTACTAAAAACGTCTTTTGCAGACAAAAGAGAATAAACGAGAAAGGAAGACCTAAACTGAATTCATTAACAAAGGTCAGCAAAGTTTTTATGTGCCATTTCAAAGATTGCAACTATGAGTGCTACGACTGGCTAACAGCTAGCACTGAGCACAAGTTATTTTGTTGGCCATGTTTACTTTTTAATACGAGTAAAGGGATATGGAATGACAGACCCATGGACTTTATTTACAAGCGACAGGTGAGTGCTTTATTATTTGATGAGAATTGTATCATGCACATTGTTATGGAGGTGAACGTGGTGCATTGATAATACTGTGGTGTGGTGTGTGGATGTCCAGCATTTTGCTGCTTTGGGCATTTTTTTCATTTTAGAGTGATGTGAATGTGCATAGTGACCTGTGTATTGGTGGATTACTTTTACCGATCCGTGTAGGGAAATTTACTAAGCATTTAACCCACCCTAAGCTAGCCTACTGTTGATCAGCCGTCATTGTTGCTGAGAGACTGTTCGCGGCATAATATGTGCATTATATGCATATGGCTGCATTAGCTGTAACAGATATGTGTAAGATGTGTGCATGTAGTTTACAGTTGCTTACTGAAAGCCCTGACTGAAACCCCATGGTACATCACTGATTACATGTTATTACAAATGCCTGCAAAGTTAGCCAAAGGCCTGGTAATTGCTGCTGTTACACTTACAGGACGATCATATCCTTGTTTAATGGGCTATTGACCAAACATTTAATTCAAAAATCCACTTAATCTTTAATTTTTGGCCACCTTTTTGCTATAAATGACAGCCTCTATAATTTCTTCTTCAAAAAAAAAAAAAAAAAAAAAAAAAACGTGGACATCACAACCCTTACAAAAATTAACCACGGTTTTCGTAGTAAAACTGCTTAATTTTCTTTTGCGTGATTTCTGAATGCTTGAGACCATAAAATCAATCAGACAACTGTATTACTGCCACAGGTAACTGTCTAGAGCTACAGTTGTAATTTGTAAATAAATATAATTTAATTACAATAAATGTATTTATTTACTTTTATATTTTATTAAAGTTCTATTTTGACCCCTATAGTAGGTGTGTTTTTTTTTTTTTTTAATTTCCATAATATTTGAGGGAGGGGGCACAACAAAACAATCCTGCTTAGGGCACCCATTTGACCAGCAGCGGCCCTGGGTATAAACAAAGTAGACTCCATGCTCTAGGGGTAAAAAAATATATGTTGTGGCATTTTATATCCCAAAGTGAAATGCTAGAATCTTGTCATTAAATCAGATCGTAAAAGAACTGAAATCATACAAGAACAATGACAACATCTCTGATTATGCAATAAACAGCCCCTGAACTGAAAGAACAGAGTGAAATATCCAACACAGTTATTTCAGTCTCGATGAATATTCAACAGACCTTTTTCTGACAGATGACAGGATGAAAAAAAAGTGAAGAAGCCACTGTATCACATTTTCTCACGCTTTGTGCACTTCAATAATGTGCCGTGTTACATTATTACCAAAAAAAAAAAACTACCATGACAGAATACTCGAACTGACTGAGTATACAAAAGTGTCCTTCTGTGCTGTTGGCTTCTGTTGCTATTATACAGTAAAAAGGCCAGGGACAATTGTAGCATTTTCTTTTATAAATCTCAGAGTACAAATACCATCTTTTGGTATAAGAACCATTTATATGTGCCAAAAGTAAGTGCAGTTATAAGCAGATTAGATTATAATTTGTAATTTAATAGAAGACTAGTGTGATAATCACCCCTGCAATGTGGGTGATTATAACTGCACCTAGGAGCAATTGTAACACTTGAAAAAAAGCATTAACCTATAATAAGAGCACATCTCAAAGTAATAATATTACTGCTTTAATACATTTAAATATCACAAATTAATATTATTGAATAATTTTCACCTTACTAATTGGTTTAGCTGTCAGCAATGTATTTAAAGTACAGTACTTTGTAATAATTACTAGAAATTGGTTAAATGTAATATCTTCAATTCACTGTTAGGAATCTTGGAAATTTCTCACAAAGGTAAATGTTCACAATTCTTTTTTCACAAGCACAGAGACGACTTTACTAAGTGGAGTTGTTCAAGTGGAATTTCACTTTAACTTATTTGTAATTGAATGCATGGATTGAGACAAAGCTACATACAGAGAGATCTTTCTGAAAATTATTCTTGAAGGTAAACTCATCTGCCATGTCTCTCAATGATTTTTGTCTTTTATTTGTTAAATCGAAATTTGGCTTGATATTTCACTGTTTATAGCATTCCATCATTGGATGAATATGAGAAATAAATTAAATTTCCTGTCACAAATATTTCAGTGTAGAAAACTGAGAGGATCAAAATACTATCCTATATACAGTATATAGTTGGGATCAAGATTTGTAATGTTTTAAAAAGGCATTTCTTATGCTCATCTGCATTTATTTAATCAAAAACACAGAATAAATATAATATAATCTAATATAATATAATAATCTCACATTAATTGCAATTTGAAATGAATTAGAAAAAAAAAAAAGTTATTACTCTGCCTCCTGTATGATGAAGTCATTAGCAACAGTCCTGTATTGTTAAACCAACGTGGTTCAAATGACAGATGTGCGACCATGTTACTACAGTTTCACGAATCAGTCATGACTAACCTGGGTGATACTCATTGGCCGGCAAGAAATAGCAGTAATATTGTAATATATATAATAATAATAATAATATATATATATATATATATTTAAATAAAGGCTTTCTAGTTTGACATACTTTGGTAACACTTTATTTCAAGTCCACCTTAGACATTCTACTAACAAACAGTAAGTAACTTTGCAACTACTAGCAGTCATTGGAGTATTAGTAGACTATCTGCTTAATATCTTCTAAAACTTTATTTTGATGGGTCCACAACATACCACATACTGAGTATGAGAAACTTTGCAAGTATATGTCAACTTATTCTTCTAACCCTAAACCTACCCTACTGAGAGTTAGTAGACATGTAGCTGCAAATTAATGAGAATTAGTTGACATGTAGTTGACGTAGTTACGAAGTTACTGATAGTTAATAGAATGTCTAAAGTGAACTATCGAAGTAAAGTGTAACCCATATTTTAAAACATAATTTATTCCAGTGATCTATTGCTGAATTTTCAGCATCATGACTCAAGTCTTTAGTGACAGTTTGTTAATCATTCTAATATACTGATTTATTATCAATGTTGGAAACAGCTATGCTGCTTATTTTGTTGAAACCAGTGATACTTTTTTTTCCCTTCAGAATTCTTTGATTAAAACAGTAAACAGTTAAAAACAGCATTTATTTAAAATCTAAATATTTTGTAACAATATGCACTACCATTCAAACGTTTGGGGGTCAGAGTCTTACTTTAATACTTACTGGAATAGTTTTTATTCCACTTTTTATTCAAAGAATTCTGAAAGAAAAGTACCATAGGTTATAAAAAAAAAATATCAAGCAGCACAATTGTTTCTAACATTGGTATAACTCAGCATATTATAGTAATTTCTTAAGAATCATGTGACACTGAAGACTGGAGTATTGACTGATGAAAATTCAGCTTTGCATCACAGAAATAAATAGTATTTTTAAGTATATTAAAATAGAAAACAACATATTTCCTACTGCTACCACAATGGGAAAGCAGTTTGTCAACCTTGATCCTAAGGCAACCAGACATGGACCATTACATATTCCATTTAATATTTCATTACATATACATTTGCATTCCACATCTATAAGGTGTGTAAAAATAAATTCCCAGTCCCCCCCCCCAAAAAAAAAAGATCAACAACAAGCCAAGCACCCCGCTCAAGGTTACCATACCTGTAGAGCAATGGCATGAAATTAAAATTATCCAACTTATCTTCAAGTTCTCTCTCTCCTTAATAAATCTACTGAATGATTTATATGCTTAACTAGCTCTCTCCACCTTTTTTCATCAGTAAAACAATAAAAAGCAATAGGTGAAGGAGGTGTAAATTGACAGAATCAAAGGGTGTGAATACATGAACACTTCCACATCAACAAGTAGCTCATTCTTACCTATATTGTGTTTTGTGCCATATGGTTCCTTCTCGCAGCCTTGATTTCAAACGCTCTCACACAGCAGGCTTACACCTTAGTATTAAAAAAAAAAGAAGAAAAAAAAAAGTCACAATTAGTGTCTTCCAGTAAAACCTAAAAAAATAAATAAATAAATTTAAAAAAACACTGCGTAAATGTTTTTTGCTTTCTGCGCGTATATGCCAAGATATTTAGACTGAACTATCATGCTGTCTTTAAAATGGTGATTTATTTTGCTTTGACATCCATTTTATTTTCTACAGCTTTGTGACTTCTACCCCAGGAAGGCCATATGTAGTTTATTTATGATATTACATAAGAATATTTTATAGCAGGGGTGTTATACAGCAAAACTGCAGGTCTGTGGTCACAACGGGATTTATTCCAGTTCCATAAAGAGTATATAGCATACTCCACACACAATGTGCCTCTACTATAATGTTAATAATAATAATAATAATAATAATAATAATAATAATAATAATAATAAGTACATGACATGTTGGCAGTGGGTATGTGTTTGAAAGCTCAAGGCTCATTTTTATAACAATTCTTCTTTTTTTTTTTTTTTTGTTGTTCTTTTGTATTGGTGTGTGGACGCAGTATAATGTGCCATAATCTTTGTTCCTCACTGGAGAGAGTCTCTTCACTTGTCACGGATGGACAAACACAAAACACCCTCATTTCCAAGAAATGTTTATTTGAAACAGGGAGGATGTCATTCCAGATGATGAGACTAATAATATGAGAGAGCACTAGTAATATCCTGTTTCTGTGTATGAATTCTTATCGTTCTACCTCTCTCTCTGCTCTTTCATGTAATCATGCTCAGTCATCTTTCTTTCTTTCTTTCTTGGACAAGTACCCTTCTTTCACTACTTAATAACAGTGAATTTTTGGAGGTTGCAAAATGTATTGAAAAAAAGGGTATGAATACAGGTGCATCTCAATAAATTAGAATATCGTGGAAAAGTTCATTTATTTCAGTAATTCAACTATTGCATCACTTCATAAGATTTTCTCCCTGTTTTAAATTCTTAGTTTCAAAAGAAAGATTAGAGTTTTGTAAATTACAGTAAAAGATCAAAAGGATTAACAATGCACATGTATTTCCACAGCCTTTGTTGGTCATATTTACCAAGGGTATGCCTAATTTTGAGCACAACTGAATATATATCACAATAGACATCAAGGTCTTTTGAAGTTGTGTTGTGTCATTATAGTAAAACGTGGTTGATTCATGAACAAATAATTTTGAGTCAGATCTTTTCATTTACGTCATAAAACTATCAATAAACAATTAAATGGAGTGTAATATCAGATTATCAGTCAATAATTTATTCCTCACATAATCATTACTGTATATGATATGGAAATATATATATATATATATATATATATATATATATATATATATATATATATATATATATATATATATATATTATATTATATATACATACACATACATGCATACATACACACTATCTATGATATGGAAAAGAGTGGCCATGGCCTTGTGTATTTATGTATTATATGCCAAAGAAGAAAGAAAATCATGGAAAACAATATGAGGGTGAGTAAACAATGAGAAAAAAAATAATAATTCTATCCAAACATCAGGGTTAGAATGTTTGTTTGTGATCTTAGTTTATCAAATAATTCCAGTGAGGATGCCGATAAGAGCAAAACACGACAATTTGGAAAGCAATTTCCACACTAATCCATTTGCATTACTTTCTGCTCTGAGGCCCCAACAATTTCCATATGTTCAGCATCGGATTAGAGGCACGCTTGCTTAAGTTTAACTAGTGTTATTTTTATTTCCTTTTCACCAGTTTACCGCATCACATGTGAAGCGTATTCCCTATTCAGCTTCAAGTCAGTGCAGTCATGCAGACGACATCAGATGGGTTGGGTATTGACAGCTCTTGAAATAGAACTGATGTGTGTGTATTTGCACAGTGTGATATGATGCAATTCCCTTTTTGAGGGAATAAAGAAAAATAATTTTAAAAAATCAGACTTCAGGCATTGTCAGAAACATATGTCTAAATCTGACTATGATCCTAACGCAAGCTCAATGATATGTGAATTGACATAAAAGGGTTTACCTGCACTGAAATGCTTCATGAAGCATCAATATAAATACTTAAAAAAAATAAATAAATAAAATAAATAAATAAATTAAAAAAATACAAAAACTTTAAGGTATCAGAATACACCACCATTAAATAAAACAGTACAAACTGCTGGCGAGATCAAAAAGCATCAGCATCTAATGGAGGGGTTTGACCTTTTTAAAGAGACTTGAGATAAATGAGGAAAGACGCTATAAAGCGCTCAGTGACAGACTCTGACATTTGCATTCAGAATAAACAAACACCTCTGTTTGGCTAAAAGAGGCTCTTGAGATGAGTACTCTGCTGCTGAGCCTCAAGAGAACAACTGTTGAAATATCATCAATTAACATTAGATTAAACTAAAAAAAAAAAAAAAAAAAAAAATTAAAACATCCCAGGCCGTTCACACTTTAATACGACAGATTTTCCACAACAGCGTGTTCCATATCATTACACACCGTCTGTTTGGCATGCATCTTTGTGTTGAAAAATCGCAGTGAAAAAAATTCTAAAGATACATCCTCTGATGGATGATTGGTCCCATTTCGACAAGACCTAGATTTGTTAGTTTGTTTATTTATAAATACATACATACATACATACATACATACATAAATATATAAATATATAAATAGTGCATTTATTGGGTCACCTTATGCCTGCCCATCCATCCAATGCAATTGTAGATAAATAATAATAATAATAATAATAATAATGTTTACTTTATGGACACTGTAAAAAAACAACAGCGTGTTATTTGTAATTCAATGTGTAATGTGTATTTGCAATTAATTGTGTATTTGCAATTAATTGTGAAATTTACTAGCAATTTCTGAGTGAAAAAAAATACTTCTACATTTTTTTTTCAGCTCATTGTGCTGTACAAAGAATAAACAAAAGTGCATCTAAACAGAACAAACAAATCAAGATATGTAACAACAAATATAATATAGCCTACAATACTAGTGAAACAACCTAGTCTAAGCTTCAGATGTCACACACTTGGACCTCTGGCTGAATGTCTGATGCATATGGTGCACAAAATAGGATAACACTTCAGGATTTTCCAAGTCATCAATGCGTTTCTGGGAGACGGGTCCACCTAGAAACAAAGCCATCATGACACCAAACCTCTTATTTGAATAAGAAAGCCATTGTGTTTACAGCTGTGACAGTAAGTGCTTATCAGGATCAACTAAGCACTGGGTTTTCAAAAGTGTGTGAAGTTCACAGCACCATTGATGTAGTAAACTTGCACAACATTCTTGCATGAATTGCACGCTGGTCTCTTATTATAGGGACATTGACTTTACATTTTGATGCCCCCAAACTTGAAGCTGAACGAAACAAACTATGAGTGGTCAGTTTAAATGACGGTCAGTCGTTCTCTTGGGCAGCCCTTGGCCAATGATAGCCGCTATGTAGTCCAGACCTTCTGCTGTCAGTCTGAAAGTCTGGCTACAGTACAGAAGACTAGAAACAACCTAACAATGGAGCCAATATCATAGTGCAGAGTATTAGAGTAGATCAACATGTAATCCCAAAGAGACTCCAAACTAAATGAGTATGCAGAAATAGAACAAAACAAAAGAAAAACAGCATTGTGAAAAATGAATGAATTGTTGAATAGTTGAATGTTGAAAAATATTTAAAGTGAGTAGTTTCTTAAAATAAATGACCAAAAATCACACATGAGCAAGAATACTGAGAATGATGCAGCTGAAAGAACAGTCTGTTCCACACGGTCTGTAGACAGCCTCAATTTGCCTGCGTCAATACAGAGGCTTTATGAGGGTCAGTGCTTTCAGAGCAGGCTGCGCAGACAAATCCTAACACAAAATGGGAGTTGCTCAGCCACCTGACAAAAAACAAGCCCACTCTTCTTATAGAAGTAACCTGGGCTAACCTTCACTCCTCTGTTCAATAAGTTATACTGACTGAGCTAAGAAACATAGATGTTACTTTCCTCAACTCTGAAGACATGAAAAGTTTCATATAGCATGAATCTTATATGAAGTTATTGTGTGGTGCAGTGTGATCAGCGTTGCACTAATTAACCATATTTTATCACACCAAATTTACATGAACAGAATCAAATGCAAAATAAATTCCATGTGAATAAACTATTGTAAATGGAAACAAGGGTGTGAGGGATAGTCTTACAGTCTTTAGAATGACACAAACACACACAGTTTAAAGATCTTAGATCCCATAATTTTCAGAACCCAAATTTTCCAAAGCTGTTTTATGGATTTTTTTTGTCAGATTTTTTTTTTTTTTTTTCCCACCGGAAAGACATTTTGGCAGCTGAACAATCAGTATGTTGTTAAACAACAGTACAGCCCATTGAATGCACTTTACTTCTATCCCTCACAGTTTTCACTCCTGTCAAAAATGCTGCTTAAAAAAAAAAAAAAAAAAAAAAAAAAAATTATATATATATATATATATAATAATAATAATAATAATAATAATAATTTAACCTGACTGTGGTAAGTCCTTAAGTTTAATAAGGTGCAGTTTAGCCTCATAATGTCCAATACTGATGTTTAAATTCATGTGTTACAGTGTAAACTTAAGTTATGTTATAAATAATAATAGTTAAATGTATTCAGTTACAGTTTTGCTTGGTCCATCACAAAAATGCACATTATAAAAATGTTACACAGAACTTGTTATAAAACATACAATTTTAGTAGTTTTATTGTTTTGTTTGTTTAGTTTTTTTATTTTATTTTTTTTTAATTTATTTTAGTATTTTAACTGTCTGTAATATTATTTTAGTTCAGTTAACATTACTTTATTCACAGTAACAACTATTTTATGGTTTTAGTTTTAGTTGGCAATACTAACCCTGATGCATACTACAAAATCACATACACTCGACTATCATGACTCACAGAAGTGTAACTGGTTCCCCTTGGGAAAAAAAAAAAAAAATAATAATAAAAAAAAAATTACCTGTATGCCTGTATTATAATGTATTGTTTTCAACTATTCCATCTTTTGCTGTGTTGGTAATGTAAGTGAACAAGCTGCACAAACATCAGATGTGAAAACAAAACAAACAAAAAAAAAAAAACGTACTGTTGTGACCTGGATTATGTGAATCTGATATTACTGTATATTTGATATTATAAAGGTAGATGGTAAATATAAATTGTACTTGTCATAACAATACCCCTTTGAACAGAATCAATCTCATGAAGTGTATTGGTAAAGACTATCATATTTTATAAAGTTTCATTCTGCTCATAACCTTGTTCTTGGTCTCAAGAATATTGATGTAAAGCTACTGTATTTCCACAGCATGACATCTTATATAGGAAAAGCTCCTCGGGGAAATAGATATAGAACACAAAGACATGCTAGCTTCCATGCACATGCATTTACAATATAATTTTTAACCACAGATGACATTATGTATGCTGTGTGATAACTATATAATAACATATATATTACATAATTAATACTTAGCATTACAGCTAATGTTTGCCCATGTCCCTCAGAAATTGATCATACACCATTGTTCTTTACAAATTATTGTACAACTGCACAGCTGACTTCTCAGTGTAAGAACTCAATACAACACCTTATGCAAGACATATAGCCTTAGTGTGAAAGGTCTGTGTTCAGGAGGCAAGTAAACGGTTATTTTTATTTATTTATTTATGTTTTTTTTTCTTCTACTACCTTACACTCTTGGTTCTCCTGTGGAGAGGTGTAATCACATTTTCCACTAGGTTTGGGACAAGTGCCCCTCAGATAAGAGCTTATCATATTCCTCCATGTTGTCATTATGTACCTATTGCTTGAGGCCCATGAGCATGTCCACTTATCTGGGTTCTGCAATTTGAGAGGGACCACTGGGTTCAATGTCTCTTTCCTTGCTATGAGCTGCATTTTGGAAAGAGATGTTACTTGGCATCAGCAAGGTTCCCTAGGTAATAAAATTACCTAGAAATATAATGTTCTTGCTGTTGAAAGAAGGCCAGCACAGAAGTAATAAAAACAGGTTCACCCATTGCATTTTCATTATTTAAATATTACATTTTCTAATGCAGCAGTTTTTGCAGACTATCATGCTGGACTATAAACATTCATTTTATTATGTGAAGACATATGTCAAACAATAAATATTGGAAAGCTTAATGTAGTCAATACAGTTTAATTTCACTAAGGATTTACTCTACAGAATCAGATTTATAGGGTCTGCCAGAAAATAATAAAGAGGCTTAATTTTTATTTGTTGCTCAATATCGGTGACCCTGACCTGAAAAGACCAATATAAATCTCAGGGGTAGAGTAGCATGACATGAAAGGTTCTAGATAAAACAATAAATCTTTAGCATGACAAAATGAAGCCAAACTGAATTCTCATTAACTTGGCACATGGCTGGGTTATTTGTATTGATCTGACTGCAGTAATACTTAGGATATAATAATTATATTGTGTGTTTGTTCAATATACTGTAAGAGATTCATTAACCAGATTTACATCTCCAGAAGGAAATACTACTGCTTGCAAGACAACAATAGAATAGTCTGGCAAGCTTAGGACTGAGGTTCTGTATAAAGAAATGTTGCTTGTCATGACACTACATAACTTTTTCTCTGTTGGAAACCTTGCAAGAATTGTAATGTAACCAGCAGCATTTATGTGCATGACGAGGTAATGGATATAATCACAGGAGAGATGGCTGGTTAGCATCGACATTCAGCCCCCACTGGTTTCCAACTACGTAAGGGAAACATCAGTTTATCTAGACCACAATGATGGAATCTGGGGCATCTCACAAAGACAACAGCTGTTATGAAGTCAGCAATAACCCATATTAAATTAGACCAAATTTAGGGTGAACAGAGGATGTATATCATAACCATACCCTGACCCAAGAGATGATCCTGAAAGTTGCCTTGTCCTTGATGATCTGTTCCAAAACATTACATCTTGAGGCTCAGGTTAGTCGAGACCACAATCAAGGAACTGATTTATTTATATATATTTATATATAAATTATATAAATTGAATGGCTTTGTTTCAAATTAGCAGATCTCAAAATGATGCTGGTGTTGCAGGATTAGACCTATTTTGCATATCATCTAAATAGGGCATGAGTGGCCCATATTCAATTTAGTGCCCATGTTAACAGATTACAGCCTTCACACTAAGAGCGTGACCTGCAAGGTGCTGTGTCCAAGACACAGCAGTGAACAATTAGTTAAAGCATGAAAAAAGACATGAAAGCAAATCTAAAACATCTGCCCATTAAAGAACATTCATACCATTAAAACACTCTATGTGTCATGAATCTGGTTCATGGACTTCCGTTTGTTCGCCACCAGGGGTCGCTCAGTCATCACATTGACTCTCACACCACACATACTCTTACACATTACCCCGGACTACACTTCCCAGCAGCCATCTCCCTAATCACACGCTCACACATGAGACTCATCACACAATCACACACACTACATAAGCCATGGACTTCCTCAGTCACATGGCCGAGTATTGTTCTGCGTATAGCACTCTTCTAGCGCTAGCTGCATTACCGAGCCATTCCATGTACCCTAAGTCCTAGTCTAGTTTGCCTGTTTTTCGTGTTCTGACCCTAGCCCGTGTTTCCTGGATTTACCCTCTGCCTAGCCATTCGGACTCTGTTTGCCCCTGCCTGGATTATCCCATGTACATGCCTTGCCCGCTTGAATATTGTTAGCGCCTTGCCTGGAATAATGCTCACGTTTCGGATTACCTCTCTTGTCTAGCCCTCTATATAACTGTTTGCCATTTGTTCGACCCTGCCTGTACTTTGACCATGTTCCACAATAAAAGCTTGCACATGGATCCGCACGTCTCACGTCTTGTCTGCCCTGTTACACTATGGACAGTCAGCCTGGTCTCATGTTCATACATAGGTATTAATACGTAACATTTTACGAGCACAAAACGTACATTTTTGTACGTTTTTATTGATGCTAAAATGTACAATTTAGACGTATTTCAACGTTTAAAACATGCAAATCGATACGTATTTTTAGCTAAAAACAAAAATATTTACGTATCTTTTATATCAAGACATTCGTATCAATGCATTTTTATCATTTTATCAATAAGCGATTTAGACTTTTAGACCCCTTAACCTACCCCCAAACCTAAACCTACCCATTTTACAGCGAATATAAAAGGATATAAAACGCAATTGACCGAAACATGAAGGAAAATAACCATTTTAGTAACAATATAGCATTAAAAAAATATTTATAGTTGCTAATCTCACTGCTACATCTAAACCTAAACATAGCTATTTCTGTACAGTATGAGAAAAACATGACAGACAGATATATACAATTACGATCATTTATTGCAAAACTTTCAAAAGCACACCCAAAAGTAATCCAAATGACGATGCGTTGCAGCCGCAGTCCTCTCTGGCGGAATACAGTAGGTTTGTGTGAGGTGCAGAGCAGAATTTATGTTGTTAATCGCTGAAAATATTATCCAGATTATTTTCCTGATCCTCTCGCTCTCAGTGAATTTAGTAGCTTGCATAATTCAAACACACACCTCACCAGAAACACGGCATGTCGCAATCTGTGACGAACACAGGCGAGAGCCAATGAGCGTTCGATTATCCTGCCGTAAAACCTGTCGTTTGAAGCGGCAACATTTGAATTCGTAGCGAGCGCGTCAGTCAGCGCGGGCTTCGCTGTTTACGGTCGCAGGACTTGCAGCTCGGGATGGAGATGAAGATCGCTGAATAAAGGCTTGGATTTGGGTCTGTTCCTCGCAGTCGTATGGATTCTGAAGATCTGGATTACAGCGCACGAATACAATTGTTTCATTTCGTAATTATGTTGCGGTTTTGGTGTTTTTATAGTTATGTTAGTCACAGCATGTCTGAGAAAACGCTTTTTTTGTGGCCCATGGCAAACAAAGTAAACATTACATGACAAGTAAAGGTTAAACGATTGCAAATATTTATTTTAAGGTTTAAAGTGAAGTCTTGTTTAACATTATGTAGGCCTATTATTGGAAACGAGCTGGCAGCAGAAATCACACAACAAAACGAAATGTTATCATTTCGTATTAAGTAAACAAGTAAACAATTTAATGATGCAACTGAAAACAAGGTAATTGATATGACAACTAAACAACTAATAATAAAATTAATGCCGCGATTTCAGTATTCATAAGGATTCATATTTAGATGTCGTCAATACGTCAGTTTTGTGCGTTTAGATGTTGAAAATGCGTCAGCATTGTACATTTTAGTGCCTGTAAAAACGCAAGTAAATGTACGTTTTATAGAACCACGTTTTACGTAAAATACATACAAATTATCATGAGATCACGTTGGGATGGTGGGTGCTGTATGTGCCCTTTAAAGCAGTGTTTCCCAACCACTGTGCCGCGGCACACTAGTGTGCCGTGGAAAATTATCAAAAACTTCCTTATCTCAGTTTCAATATTATTATTGTAAATCAGTGCTATTGGTCATCGTTATGTCTGTTTGTGGGTTTTACAAATACTTAACCAATGAAAAGCATTCAAAAGAGCTTGTGACTAAACCTCGTAACGCCATTGGATCCTCAAATTGTCAGTCAAACCTCATAACTCCGCCCCGCCTTCATTCATAATAAAGTGCCGCGACGCGCCGTTTGAAGATAAACGTCTACTTCTTCACAATGCAAGGGTAAATAAAGAACTGATGTTTGAGTAAGAGCAGCGTTTCCTTTGTCAAGAAACACTGTCTGTAAAAGCTAATGTTTCTGCGTGTTTAAAGAGCAGAGAAGAGTCTTGGCATTTGCTGTCTAGTTGTAGCCAATACACTTTTGTACGATTCAAATATTCTGTGCATAGCCGTTCGTGTTTTATATCATGAGATTTTGGCCAAATGTATTAAACAATATGAGAAACCGAGTGCCCATATAGCTACAATAAACTTTAAACCTGCAAACTGATGAAAAAAACGTGATGCTATTTATTTACTACCTCAGATGCGTCTGTTCTAATGATAATAAAGGACAAAACACAGATCTCTGTCATTCGGTCGTCAAAAACCTTGTTAACTCCATTTGAGTATGATTTTCAGAAATTAAATGCAAGTGTCTGATCATATATACACCGTGTGCATAATTATTAGGCACGTTGATATTCTGATGATATTTTTTTTCCAAGCATATTTTACCAATTCCAAACCACATCAATCTTAATAACTACTATTAATTTTGTATTTAATCATTTATAATTGATAGTTAATTGTCCATGAAGTCTAGAAGTGAAAAACTCTTTATATTCAGGTGTGCAGAATTATTAGGCATGTTTTATTTTACTGATAAAATGAGCCAAAAAAGAGGTTTAACTAAAAAAATTATTAAATCCCCAATGTAAATATTCAAAACTAATGCAATACAGAAATTGCATAATTAAGACATGAACATTGGACAGTGGGGTCAGAAAAAAAAAGAAAAAAAAAAAAAAAAAAAACAGGTGGAGAAGACGACACGTTAACTGCAAAATAATTAAGAATTCATTTGAAGAATTAGGTGTAAAACCATCAGGAAACATTTAGTCTCCAGCGCCATCATTTTCCAGAACTGCAACCTCTCCAAAATTACAAGGTGTCAGAGACTTTGCTTGGGTAAAAAATCCTTAAATTACTCTCACTTAATAAGAATAACATGCTGAAGTGTTGTGAAATACATGAAGACTGAGTTTTTATAGGCTTTATGGACAGATAAGTTGTGAGTGACTCTTGAAGGACCAGCACCACATCCTCTTGTACCACTGTTTGAAGAATTTCTCTTTCAGAATCTGGCAATAAGTTTTAGGAGCTCATTTTTATTCCATCTCCTTTCCTGAAAAGTCCGTCTTGCAGGATTGACTAAAAATTAGCTCCTAAAACTTACCGCTAGATTCTGGAAGATAAATTCTTCAAACAGTGGTACAAGAGGATGTGGTGCTGGTCCTTCAAGATCATTTTTGGACATCTCAGTCTCATTTTATCTGTAAAAGAAAACATGCCTAATAATTCTGCACACCTGAATAAAAGGAGTTTTTCACTTCCAACCTTCATGGACTATTATATATCACTTATAAATTATTAAATACAAAATCATTAGTAGTTATTACGATTGATGTGGTTTGGAATTGGTAAAATGTGCTTGGAAAAAAAAAAATATCAGAATATCAACGTGCTTAATAATTATGCACTCAGTTTAAAGCCAAAATACCAACTCTGAAGATGCAATGTTTAATTATTGGGGGGAAAAAAAAAAACTTTTCCCCTTTCTCTGTGTGTGTGTGTATGTGTATATATATATATATATATATATATATATATATAATGCTTAGTGGTGTGCCGTGGGATTTTTTACATATCAAAACTGTGCCGCGGCAAAAAAAAAAAGGTTGGGAAACACTGCTTTAAAGTATGTGAGTATATCTATGTCTGAGGTCTTAGCAATGGGGTAATCTTTTGTTGAAGCACATGTAATTATATTTCATGTTTGTTTACTGAAATAAATCAACTAGCATTGGGTTGTGAATTCGGTGTGTGTCCTCTGGCAATAAACACAAAAACAACCATTAAAGAAAAGCCAGTAAGGTGGGCTTTTGCTTTCACAGCATGCAACATTAAGTTGACATTTAAGAAGAGAGCGTTTTTGCAGAATATCTTCACAATACCTTTCAATTTATTTCCACTCGCAACCCATCCCACTTTCCCTCCTCCAGTTCTGTGTAAACTATTTAAAGCCTGAAAAATGACATGCAGTGTGAATAAGCTCAACCCAGTGTGTTGACGGGAAGATGTTTAGTGAATTTTTTTTTTCTAAGCTCCTGATATTCAGCACTTTAGTGCTTTTTTCTCAGTCTTCTGCTAAACCTCAACTTACCCATCATTCAGACTGCGAAGCATTACACATGGAATTCAAAGCCCAACACTTCATCCCTTTTTCCTGTGGAGGTTTGAGAAAAGCTCCTCTCCGAGACTTATAAGTAGCTCATCTCATCACTCTAAGCATATTTGTAATACATCGTATAATCTCGCTTAACTTTCTGATAGCTTGTCTCGGTGGATTCCAAGCAGCCAGCTGCCACTTCTTCTTGCCTGATGCTGTCTACCCTTTACAGTGATATGTAACTTTGATTTAGTTTTTTTTTGGACTCCATGCTAAGCATACTGGAAAGCATACCTGTTGGAATAGAAATACCGGGATGTATGTTGTGGTTGGCTTCTTGCTCCTTGAGGTTCCCTTGAGCAAGTCACATGAATAATGGTTTTGGGAAGCATATGCAGACTGGCTGTAAACATTAATGAAAGATGCTTTCATTCCAGACTTGTGATGGTTGCACTTACTTCTCATGCACTGACAGTATCCATATCTATAGCAATCTCAAAATTATTATTATTATTTTTTTCTCTGTATCTGTCTTCAGATAAAATTCAGAAATGGGCAGAGCTTATGCCGAAAGTTCATCAAATCACATGAAGAGTCCATTTTAAATGTGATTCTCTTCCCTTGATAGTTTTCAATTATTGTTATTTTTTTTAATTATTATTATTATAATTCTAAAATGTATTTAAACATATTTTAATTAAAACTCAGTGTAATAAATTAAGTGTTAAATAAAAGCTCTGATTTCTGAAACAGCAAGGCCGCCATTTGTGATCAAATGTGCTGTGGTACACTCAGTGTATCATAAGGCTGGGCAATGATGAAAATGACAAACTCTTACCACTCTTGCAACTGGCAAGAAAATTCGGTCAGAAATCTTGGTGTAATCTTTGATGACCAGCTGACCTTCAAAGACCGCTCGATCTTGCAGATTTGCTTTACACAACATCAGAAAGATCAGGCCTTTTCTAACAGAGCATGCTGCTCAACTTCTTGTCCAGGCCCTTGTCATTTATAGGCTGGACTACTGCAATGCTCTTCTGGCTGGACTTCCATCAAGCACAATCAAACATCTACAAATGATTCAGAATGCAGCGGCATGACTGGTCTCCAACGAGCCCAAAAGAGCCCATGTTACACCTCTCTTTGTCTCCTTGCACTGCCTACCGACTGCAGCTCACATCAAGTCCTGACCATTTTCAAGCGACAGCTGAAAACCCATCTCTTTCGACGCTGCTTGACTTCATCCTAAATTAAAAAAAAAAAAAAAAAAAAAACCCTTCTCTATCTCTTTATTTATTCCTTCCCTTTCTAGCTTGTACTTATTTGAACAATGCCCGAGACTTGGTATTACGAGCACTTCCTGTGTCTGTTGCCTCTTTAAGATTAATCGGTTTATGTATTCCCCAGTTGTAAGTCGCTTTGGATAAAAGCGTCTGCAAAATGACTAAATGTAATGTAAATGACAAAACCAAATTTATTGCTTGTGTTTTGTGCCGTTAATTACCAGAATTTGAAAGCTGTGACTTTGTTTCATATCGAAAGTAGCAAAGCTGATTGAGATTGTTGGATGGCAGGTGCGCTACAAATATTTAGTTAAGTTCACACGTCAACAGAAAACAGTGTATCTTCAGATTTAAGAATCCATTCCAGTATCGATTAAAAATGATACAGCAAAATTGTTAATCCAGCAGTAATGTACACACACATAACATATATGTTTACCATATCCACTTTGTGTGCACAACAGACACTGACAGTCAAAAAATGCTATCGGAGAAATGTAAATCATATAAAAAAATAGCCTGTTGTTATTTTTTATCGCTCAGCCTTAGTACAAGGTTCAAAACATTCACTGCATGAAAAGACTAATTTCCGGCATAAATCGGACAATGGAAATTTCAGTGAAACATAAGGTGTACGACCCGTGTAGGAAAATTTCTCAGGCTGAGTGTGCTGAGTCCCGTACACGTTCATACACTTGAGATGCACTGAGATTTTCGGATACAGGATATTTCTGATTGCACACACTAGTGCAATCAGTGATTTCCAGTATACCAGCCCTTATGGAAATAACCCATGGTTTTATTATAGTAAAAGTGTAGTTACCTTTTTTGGCAGATTGATTGCCATATTTGTATAACCACAGTTTTACTACAAATACACGTTTTTAACTACAATAACCATGTTTTTATTTATTTATTTATTTTTTTTTTTATATGTACAATGGTTAATTGTCATAAGGACCAAGCAATGTCATAATTTTTTGGGGGTGTTTATCGGTTAAAAATTATTTGACCAGTCATTTTTAAACCTGTAGGCAAGTTTAAATGAATCCGAATTGAATGAATCTAAACGAGTCTTTTGATTAACAGAATCGTAAAATTTGCTTGAGATTAATAAAAATCCACACATTCACGGGTAGTGTTGTATCTCGGGGTTTGTTACAGTTTGGTAATCGAGGTAATGAATACAGTAATATCACGCACGGACATTTCAGGCCTCGCATTTGGAGCTGAATCACCCGAGACTCACAATTCTTGACGCCCGTGAATCAAATCATTTTGGAATCGACTCTGAGCATCGCTGACTGTTCTTACCCCTCCCCCGCTGCCTCGCTTCAGTTTGCGTGCCTGACAGCATCCCGTATTTTATGAGAGATTTACCTCAGACGAAGGTAAGTGTGAATATATAAAACCATTTTAAATAACGTTTACAAGAACATAAAATTAAAAGTTGTTCGATGTTGTAATATTTTTAAATTGTATTGCTGCGCGCGCTGATTTTCTGAGAGATTTACCTCAGACGAAGGTTAGTATGCATACATAAAACCATTTAGATATGTTTAGCAGACATAACGTTATATCAATTCTTTCAAACTGTATTTGTAGCCCAGTGCTGTTTCGAGCCGTTTATTCCCGCTTCAGTTGCCTTCAATCAGCGCGAGGTGACAGCCGTCGAGTGTTTTCAGAGAGATGTCAGAAGAAAGGGAGAATTTACAGAAATGTTTTAAATAGTCTATTCACCAAAACATAATATTAAGTGTTTTAATGTTTATATTTGAGTGGGTTTATGATGTAAAAATTAGTCTAGATATCTTGGTAAGCTGCTAATGTTAACTGGTATTTAGCAACTGCTACGTAAAAAGTAAAAAAAAATAAATTAGCTATTAGTAAAATGTACATGTGTATTAAAGTTAGTTTAGCTAGCGTGCTTTAGTTGTTAACATATTCCCCAGTGACAAATCTGCAGACACATTCTCCTGAACTGTTTTCCGAGTCTCCAAACACTGCAGCTGACTTCACTGGATTCACCTGAGACAGCCTCTGAGGAAAAATGGTGTGTCTTAGCAAAATAATTTGTTAATATATCATAATTTTCAAAGTGCAGGATAAATTTCACTCCTTTTGTTCATATCAATGTTGTAGTTTAAGTGTAGAAATCTACAATGTATTTTGTTTTATTATGATGCGATTTAATGTATACAGGTGCATCTCAATACATTAGAATGTCGTGGAAAAGTTAATTTCAGTAATTCAACTCAAATTGTGAAACTTGTGTATTAAATAAATTCAATGCACACAGACTGAAGTAGTTTAAGTCTTTGGTTCTTTTAATTATGATGATTTTGGCTCACATTTAACAAAAAAACACCAATTCACCATCTCAATAAATTAGAATATGGTGACATGCTAATCAGCTAATCAGCTCAAAACACCTGCAAAGGTTTCCTGAGCCTTCAAAATGGTCTCTCAGTTTGGTTCACTAGGCTACACAATCATGGGGAAGACTGCTGATCTGACAGTTGTCCAGAAGACAATCATTGACACCCTTTACAAGGAGGGTAAGCCACAAACATTCAACTGTGAACTGGCTGTTCACAGAGTGCTGTATCCAAGCATGTTAACAGAAAGTTGAGTGGAAGGAAAAAGTGTGGAAGAAAAAGATGCACAACCAACCGATAGAACCACAAACTTATGAGGATTGTCAAGCAAAATCGATTCAAGAATTTGGGTGAACTTCACAAGGAATGGACTGAGGCTGGGGTCAAGGTATCAAGAGCCACGAGGAATTTGGCTACAGTTGTCGTATTCCTCTTGTTAAGCCACTCCTGAACCACAGACAACGTCAGAGGCGTCTTACCTGGGCTAAGGAGAAGAAGAACTGGACTGTTGCCCAGTGGTCCAAAGTCCTCTTTTCAGATGAGAGCAAGTTTTGTATTTCATTTGGAAACCAAGGTCCTAGAGTCTGGAGGAAGGGTGGAGAAGCCCATAGCCCAAGTTGCTTGAAGTCCAGTGATAAGTTTTCACAGTCTGTGATGATTTGGGGTGCAATGTCATCTGCTGGTGTTGGTCCATTGTGTTTTTTGAAAACCAAAGTCACTGCACCCATTTACCAAGAAAATTTGGAGCACTTCATGCTTCCTTTTGCTGACCAGCTTTTTAAAGATGCTGATTTCATTCTACAGCAGGATTTGGCACCTGCCCACACTGCCAAAAGCACCAAAAGTTGGTTAAATGACCATGGTGTTGGTGTGCCTGACTGGCCAGCAAACTCCCCAGACCTGAACCCCATAGAGAATCTTTGGGGTATTGTCAAGAGGAAAATGAGAAACAAGAGACCAAAAAATGCAGATGAGCTGAAGGCCACTGTCAAAGAAACCTGGGATTCCATACCACCTCAGCAGTGACACAAACTGATCACCTCCATGCCACGCCGAATTGAGGCAGTAATTAAAGCAAAAGGAGCCCCTACCAAGTATTGAGTACATATACAGTAAATGAACATACTTTCCAGAAGGCCAACAAATCACTAAAATATTTATTTATTTTTTTTAAATTGGTCTTATGAAGTATTCTAATTTGTTGAGATAGTGAATTGGTGGGTTTTTGTTAAATGTGAGCCAAAGTCATCACAATTAAAAGAACAAAAGACTTAATCTACTTCAGTCTGTGTGCATTGAATTTATTTAATACACGAGTTTCACAATTTGAGTTGAATTACTGAAATAAATTAGCTTTTCCACGACATTATTATTATTGAGATACACTCGTATGTGTGTGTATATATATGTATGTGTGTGTGTGTGTGTGTGTGTGTGTTTAGGTAAGACAGCCAGTGCTGTCATTCTTCTGGAAAACTGCTGCTCTTCAAAGAACAGTCATCAATCAGGTAATTTGCACACATAAATATTTTTTGAATTATCAATTACCCAGGTTATCTTATATTTTATTCAGTTTCTAAATCTGCAAGATAGCACTTTGACTAGCTTTGATTTTTTTCCTATTCTTAATAAAGTTTATTTAACAAAGTTTGAGAGAAAAATTTTCAGATAAGCCAACCAATTAGCATCAGAGTAAGTCTATGTATTGCCACTTTTATTTTAATATAAATTCTTATATTAACCATAGGCCTAGGCTACTGGACTGTATTGCGCACGATGTAGACAGCATTCAAAAGAAGTTTATCATGAATAAATGTTACGTAAACCACATAAAATGAATGCTCGACATGCCAGTAAAGCTTTGATTATGCTATATGACTTACGGAAATTTTTACTACAAAATGCAGCTTAAAGGTTGAATTTAACATATTTCGGCTAATTAATAGACTATAATTATAAATACTATAGTATTTCGTTGATGAATGAATCATTTGCATAGTTTCATTTGTAAATGAAAACACAGCACGCTAATTTATTGTCACATACCGGTGTGAATACAATCATAAAGTCAAAACTTTAATGCCATAATTGTCAGGCGTTTACATTTTTTCACTTTCCTATGCGCTAGCATAATTATGCAATACTTGCATAATTATGCAAAATGTTAAGTAGGTAAAGTGATACACGATTTGAGAGGGGAAATAAGCGTACATAGCAATAAATATACAAATATAGCCCTAACCAGTTAATATAATAATATTATTATCATATTATTATTATTATATTACAGTTTAATAATAATATACATTTAATAATAATATACAATTAAATAAAAATACACAATCAGTTAACGGATTTACAAGACTGCGGGATGGGTAAAAATGTTTTATCCATCTCTGATAATCCTAGGTTGCTATGGTCACACAGGTTTGTTTACATATACAAGAAATCTATGTTGTTCCCTCAACATAGGATCTCGAGGCCACAACTTCATATTGTGTGGCCACGACATAAGGATGTCGTTACCTCAACAAAATAATCTCGTGGCCATGACAAAACTAAGTGAACCGAACATGTTCCCTCCCGGTCACCGTACATATGAGAACTCGTGATTTGCTGTACAATTCAGCTAAGAAAATAGCTGCCTGTTATCATTACATTTGTATTATCATGTTATGTTTCATCATTCTAGCTTGTGCTTAAGCAATGAAAACTGTGCAGTATATTTAGAGAAAATGTGTTTTATTATATTTTATTTTTTCACAGGATCCTCTGTTCCCAGACCCAACTATTCATCTGAATGACTGTGAAAATGTGACAGAACCACCAGTGACAGTTTCCACAAAATAAATAGAAAGGACATGGCAAAGGATGATAGGGGTATTGATATTTCAGTGAAATTAGCCTACTGTACTCACTGTTTCACACATACATATGGTTGTGGTCAAAAGTTTACATCACATTGCAGAATATGCATAATGTTATTAAACAAAATATTAACTTTTTTATTTTTTGTTATTATTATTATTATTATTATTATTATTATTATTTAGGACTCGCCTGATGAAGCCATTTCATTTAACAGATGTTTACATTTAGTCTGCAAGTCAGAATTATAGTTGATTAAAAAAAGGAATAGTGGTTCATGTTTGTTTCGTGATAGTTTCATGAGTCCTTTGTTTGTCCTGAGCAGTTCAACTGTCCGCTTTTCTTCAGAAAAATCCTCAAGATCCTGCACATTCTCAGGTTTTCCAGCATCTTTTGCAGAATTGAACCCTTTCCAGCAGTGACTGTATGATTTCAGATCAAGTTTTTCACACTGAGGACAATTGAGGGACTCATACATAACTATTACAAAAGGTAAACACATTTACTGATGCTCAAGAAAGCAACACAATGTATTAAGAGACGCAGGGTGTAAGCTATTTGAATTGGATGATCAGGGTAAACTACTTACTTTGTCTGAAAAGTATAAAAAATAAGTATTTTATGTAGCTTCTAAAGGGCAGTACTAAAAGAACAAATATGATTTACTTATCATCATCATCATCATGTTCAAAAATTTACACCCCCAGCTCTTATTGTATTGTTTCCTTCTGGAGCATCAGTGAATGTTTTTACCTTTTATAACAGTTGTGTACTGAGTCCTTCAGTTCTCCTCAGAGTGAAAAGATGGATCTCAAAATCTTAAGTCATTGTTAGACAGGGGCTAAATATGCAGAAGATGCTGAAAACCAAAGAATTTGTGGGACTTGGAGGATTTTTCTGAAGAACAGCAGGCAGTTGAACTGCTCAGGGCTGCATTTCCCAAAACACTTTAAGCGTAAGTAGATTGTAGAACCTGCAGTCCAGGACAATCAAGGGACTCATGAAAAACTATCACAAAACATAAAAACAGCTGGGTCGTCCAGGTAATGACACAGTATTAGTAATCAAGTATATGTAAACTTTTGAACATTTTTATAAGTTATACATTTTCATTTTTATAAATTCAGTTTAACTTTTATAAATTCATTATATATAAATATCTTATGTAAAATTGCTTATTCAGGACAGTACTAAATAAAAATAGCATGCAATGTTTATGATCCCTCTTATTTTGTTAAAATGACTGCATAACAGTATCTTCTGTAGCTTCTGAAGGGCAGAATTAAATGACTTTGCATTGTCCATTGCAAGTGTATTCATTATTGTGTTTGTTTTTGATTAGTATATATTTTTTTATTGTTTCTTTTTAAAAACATTTTACTGTTTAATCAGTTTAATGATTTACTTAAAGTGTCTGTGTTTGCAAAATATTTTTCTCAGTCTAAATGATTGTAACAAGTCAGTCCACTGAACGGCGAGCGTAGTGAGAACCCATTTGCAGTTTATTTACAAACGTGAAATCCAAAATCCAAACATAATCCAGACCGACGACTTGACTTGAAATGAACAGACAAGGCATAGCATGAACAGACTAGACTCACCAACAGCAGGTTACATCATCAATACACGACAAGGAACAAAGGCAACGACATGGCTATTTATAGCAAACAAGACTGGACACATGACAAGAACCAACCAATCAGAACATGACACAATGAACAAGAGAACCAATCAGAGTGTGACACAAAGAACAAGGGAACCAATAGCATGAAGACATGAGGGCAAGGGAAGCATGAAACAAGCGTAGAGACCACTGGGATGTCAGCTGCTCGCACTGACCATCACACTAGTAATCAGTCTTTTAAGTCTTGGCCAAAGCTCCGCATCCGCAGGAGCTTGGGTACTATATACCCCCACCCAATAAAAAAAAAAAAATCCATCTTGGCTGGGGAATCAGGCGTGGCGGCCATCTTGGCCGGGGAATCAGGTGTGGCGGCCATCTTGTATGAAGGCCCTGTCTTGGGAGGCATGATGCGAGCAGACTCTGGCTTGGCAGGCATGACGTGAGCAGGTTCTGGAGTAACAGGCATGGCGTCAACAACTCCTGACATGACGGTCGGGATGTGAAAATACTCTGGTGCAGAGGGTACAGCACAATTGTGGGGCTCCTCATCGGCAATCCCCACCTTAAATGAGGAACCCCTTAAACGGAATGCAAAATCAATGTATTGCTCCAGAATCCAGTGAGAAGTGTGACGTGGCATTAACTGAGATATTTCCTTTGTGTGGCCAAAACGCAAAATGTCTTTAAGTGCCACATCATTAAAGTCCACTAAATAGCACAGTCCACAAAAGTCCTCCACAAACACCTCAATGGAGCGGTTGCCTTGACACAGTCCAAGAAGGGAAACTGCTGGGTTCATGGTAGTGGTCGTGTATTCTGTAATGATTCAGTCCACTGAACGGCGAGCGTAGTGAGAATCCATGTGCAGTTTATTTACAAACGTGAAATCCAAAATCCAAACATAATCCAAACAGACGACTTGACTTATACAGACTTGAATTAGAACAGACTTGGCATAGCATGAACAGACTAGACTCACCAACAGCAGGTTACAACATCAATACATGACAAGGAACAAAGGCAACGACATGGCTGCTTATAGCAAACAAGACTGGACACATGACAAGAACCATCCAATCAGAACATGACACAATGAACAAGAGAACCAATCAGAACGTGACACAAAGAACAAGGGAACCAATAGCATGAAGACATGAGGGCAAGGGAAGCATGAAACAAACAGGAACCGTGACTAAACTTCAAAATAAAAGACATGAAAACATGAACATGACACAAAACCCACATTACAATGATTAGTTAAATGTTGCAGTCCTGTTGCGTTTGTTGAATAATATTTGCAGTCCTGTTAAATGTTTGTAGTTCTGCATTTGCTGAAAAATAAAATTGAGTTTTGTTGATACTTTGCTGTGTTTGTGGCTTTCTTTACAGTTTTTATGAGTGCGTATGACCCATTTTTGTGTAGAAGGCCAGTAGCATTTAAAATATATTAAGTGCACGGTAATTTACAGACGTTTACTGAGATATATATCAGTGGGTGTCTGACCCCACTCATATTCAGGGACATACTTTGGACTTAATTTTATCACGTGGTTTACCTGTATTGGACATTAACATCTTAGACTCAGGCACGTCAGATCATTTGCCAGTCTTATGTTCTGTACCTTTTACTGGAACTACACATAAGCATCAACCTGGTGCATGGCTAACTCGTGTCTTTTCCGATTGCTCTAGCAAGGATTTTACAGCTTTATTTTCTGAATTACGTGCTAATCAGGACATGGACTCTTGTTTAAGCAATCTAGATGCTGATGGAACATTTAAACTTTTTTAATTCTACCTGTTCTAATATTTTAGATGTTGTTGCTCCTCTTAAGAAGAAAAAACATAAGCACAACTCCAAGCCCTGGTTAAATGACACTACTCGTTCACTCAGACAGACCTGTAGAAGGGCTGAACGTAAGTGGAATAAGGATAGATTACAAGTTTCTTATGAAATCCTCAAGGACTCCCTCTCAGCATTTCAGCAAGCTGCTAATGCTGCTAAGCGTAAATATTTCTCTGAGTTAATTTTATGTAACCGTACTAGGCCTAAAGCCTTATTTTCAATTATTGATTCTGTTCTCAATCCCACTATTAATCATTTTCCTGAAGCATTTGATTCTCTTTGTGAGGATTTCGAAAGATCTTTTAATGATAAGGTCTCACAAATTAAATCTCTACTGCCTTTGTCAGCCTATACTTCACTTGATGTTCCTTTTTGCTCTTCTACATGGTCTATCTTTGAGCCTATCACCTTGGACTCTCTTAAAGAGGTTGTTGCTTGTTTAAAACCTACTAGCTGCCCTCAGGATGTGATTCCCACACATTTTCTTAAGCAAGTCTTTCATGTCATTGGCCCTGATTTGTTGTCTGTCATCAACAAATGTCTTTTTACTGGAACCGTACCCGACAGCCTTAAACATGCTTCTGTTCTGCCTCATCTTAAAAAAACAAATTTGGACTCTACGCTTTTGAGTAAGTTTTGCCCTATTTCAAATTTACCTTTCCTCTCAAAAATTTTAGAAAAAGTGGTCCTGAGCCAACTTTTGTCTTTTTTGAATGATAACAATATACACAGGCAATTTCAGTCTGGTTTTAAAGCTCATCACAGTACCGAATCGGCCCTCTTAAGAGTCATGAATGATGTAATGCTCACCACTGATACTGGGCAGTCTGTGGCCTTGGTATTGTTAGACCTTAGCTCTGCATTTGACCTGGTTGATCACAATATTTTCTTATCACGTCTAGAAGCATGTGTGGGCCTTCGGGGTACGGTGCTGCAATGGTTTCGCTCATACTTGACTAATAGGAGTTACTCTGTCTGCCTGGGGCACCATTCTTCTTCTGTTATACACTTAAGTTCTGGTGTCCCTCAGGGATCTATTCTTGGCCCGGTACGGTTTAATCTCTACGTGCTACCTTTGGGTTCTATTTTATATAGACATTGTCATCTGTACGCTAACGACACAAATTTATCTGCCTATAAAGCATGACGATAAGCTTGCCTTTAAGTCTATATTAGACTGCTTAGACGAACTGAAACTTTGGGTTGCTAGTAATTTCTTAAGTCTTAATGAGAGTAAGACTGAAATTATTTTTTTTTTGTTCAAATGATCATAGCACTCATGTTGATCTTGATACTCTGTTACCATAAAGTACCATCTGTGCTCGGAATCTGGGGGTTTTACTTGATAATGGTCTTAAATTTGATAAGCAGATAAGTGCTGTGGTTAGGTCTTGTTTCTATCATCTTCGTCTTTTAGCAAAGGTTAAGCCTTTCTTGTCTGGTAAGAACTTTGAAACTGTCATGCATGCATTTGTAACATCCCAACTCGACTATTGTAACTCTTTGTACATTGGTGCCTCTCAGACATGTCACACGCTTACAGTTAGTACAAAATGCTGCAGCCCGGCTCCTAAAAGGGAAGCATAAAAGTGAACACATCACACCGGTTCTGATTTCACTTCATTGGTTACCGGTCAAATACAGAATTGATTTCAAAGTCTTGCTACTTGTATTTAAGTCTTTGCGGAACCAGGCACCACAGTACCTATCTGAACTACTGCATCCTCCTTTACAGTCTAGATTACTTAGATCTAGAGACTCCAATTTACTATATGTACCTAGAACCAGACTTAAAAACGGGTGATTGCGCATTTGCGGTCATCAGTCCTAAGTTATGGAATAACCTTCCGGCCTACATTAGATCCGCCCAAACTTTGTCAACTTTTAAATCTGCTTTGAAAACTTACCTTTTTTTTCCGTGGCTTTCAATATTCCCTGATTATCATTGGCATTGCTAATTTTGATTCCAGCATTTCTCTTTTATTTTGTTTTAATTTAATTTATTTTAGCCTCATACTTTTAATTGTCTCTCTAGTGCTTAAATGCCTTGTGTTTTTATTGCCTGATTTTTTTTTTTTTTTTTAATTGTAAAGCACTTTGGTCAACACCAGTGATTTTTAAATGTGCTATACATATAAACTTGTATTGTATTGCATTGTATATATGATTGGTCGTTTACGGAGATTTAACTGCTTGTGCACAGGACGATACGTGGATTTACCGGTGAATGCGTCAACATTTCTGTCTGTGTCTGGGGGTTATCGCATTAGTGAGTGGACTGGAAATCTGCCGCACACAAAGGAGTCCGTTTCTGTCCGTGTCAAGAAATCAGAAATGCCAGGGCACATACACGGAGACTGCCGGAAACGTGCCGTTTACGGGTTCGTGCGCTGACGTGAAAAATCCGGAAACGCGCCTTTTCATGCAGTGATTTAAATAGACATATCAAACAATAGAAAATATGTACGCTTCGGTATCATGATGCAATGATTAGGAAGTGGCAGTGTCTGCAGAATATTTTTTCCTGTTATTCAGAAGAATTTGTTATTCATTATTCATTCTAAAGCCATTATCTGTGTCTTTCTAAATAAAGTATTCGGCACATCCCTAGTAACATAGGTTAATATTAGTTTTAGAGGTAGATTCAGGGTTATTACCTAGTTATTACAGAGTTATTGTAATTATTACAATAAGTGCACGGTACTGTATTTACATGTAGAACCTTTGTGATTATAGACAGCAGGGCCTATCGTATGTGTCTTGTGAGCAGAAATCGCTTGCAAAACTCTCATTTATGATTGCTTGCACATGTGTGTGGCTTCCATACATCTGCATACTGCCATAGTCCTTTTGGGAGGATTTTACGTATGTGGCCTGAGCCATCAGATACATTCACATTGGCCAGATACAGTTACCCTTTGCCAGGCTGTATTTTGTATGCAGCTCAAACGACATCCTGATTGATATCCGACTCAAATGCATCTCCACAGGCATTTGCACTAGGTCTTTTCATGCTCAGGTAGCTGCCCAATCAGCAAAAAAGTGACCAAGTAAATACTCTCAAAAATGTCCAAAATTTGTTTATATGTACAACCAATTGCTGCAAACTCAGAAGCTTAATCAAATTCTGATACGATGCCTGTATAAATCATCTTGTTTTATACAAACACTTGATGTTGTCATCTATGCCCTACAAAAAAATAGATCCTGCTCTTTAAGTGACACTTGAAAATGCGAGTGTCCTGAAGATACGAGATGTTGCAGATTGAGTATGTTTGTGTGGGAGTTTGCAAGTGCGCTCGCCTGTTTACGCATGTATATGAGAGAGAATGAGTCAAAGATCGAGGCGGAGAAAGAGCGAGAGAGACTTACTGTGCAGTCTTAACTGTGGCATGTTTGTTCTTCTTTCAGTATGTGTGATGCCTTGAGACATCAGTGAGCTCACAGCTGCAATGCTTTGGACACCGGCGAATGAAATGTCAGACACCCGGGGACAAGACACAGATCTCAGCCTTAGCGTATCGGAATATCAACACAGCCCTCCAGCTAGATAAAGAAATGAACTGCTAAGAAATACGTGTTTTCCCAAGATTCTAGTGAGATGGTCTCCCTTTTCATGCATAGCAATGTCCTCTGTGTTGAGAGAGAGAGAGAGAGACACACTTTAGTTCATAGTCACTCTTTCGGTTCCGGTCCCATTGCGTGGCTCTCATCATCCTTGTCCAGCTCAATTTCATACTGATTGTCTGAGGTCACATATCAACCAGATCATCCACTATTTGTGTCTCTCTCTCTCAGTTTAGTATACAATCTAAACAAAACAATAATTTTAAATTAGGGTTGACATTATCAACAAATTATTGTCAATTACAATTACTGTACATTCTCACAGTGTAAGAAAACAAATGGCAATATTTTCAAGGTTATATAAAACAGCTCAGATTATTGCTAACCAGGCTCATTAGAAATACATGCCACTAACTATGTTTCTGCAAAATTTGAATTATGATTATGACAGTGTGTACAAAACAGTACCGAATGGCTCAAAACTTGGAAAATACCAGTTTATTTTTACGTATATCTGTCTGCCAGAGACATCATTGTCATTGCGTTGCTATAGATTATGTGCGTTTTAAACAAGCTCAAACTTCATTGCAATGTAAAGTGGAGCAGTATCTTACCAGTCTTATTCATAAATCAGTTGAAAACTACATAGCCATAGTCTTCATTCATTTTTAAACCTGAAATTGCTAAAGTAGAAGAAGTTGCATTAACTGTAAGTAGGGTTTAATTTACTAATTAGTACTGCTTACTGATATGTCATTTACTCTGTAATGACACTATCATTGTTGGTTAAATGAAGCCCAAGTGCCACCAATCCAGGCCTATTATGTGAAGTGCAAGCAGTTCAACTTCAAGAACACGCGAATACTTTATTTTCATAATCATGCATATGGCTGTTTCTGCATCTACGGGCACTTTTAAGTCCCAGCAGTGAAATTTTAGATGTATGTTAAAATTTGTCATATGATACTTTATAAATATATTTACATTGTCATTACACACCTTGAAGCATTATTATGAAGCATTTATAGGTCCAAACGCCATTTTTGTTTATGTCACACAACTCTGGTCACAATGTTGAAATATGTAAAATAAGCTAATTGGATTACAATTTGACATTATTTCGAATGGAATTGTTTAATATACATATTAATTTACAGCATCTTATTTTTATTTATTAATTTCTTTTTGTATTATTTACAGATAATTTTTATGATTTTTTTCAACTAAATGTGCCTGTCCCACACTTTTGAGTACTTACCGCAACAACGAAAAAAGGCTTTTATTATGACATATAAAATGTCATAATAAAAGCCTTTTTTCATTGTTGCGTATCATGTGACACAAAGACAAACAAGTCTAGTTTCTATGAAAACAATAATTAGAATGTGAGCACATTGCTGACAGATTGGGCTACCTCACTACCTCACTCACAAGATCCCAAAAATATAAGGTAAATATCATATTTTCTGTGTCAGTATTTATTGTGTGTCCTTACCATACAGCTTAGTAATTCTGTGCTTTGAATTACATTTTAAAATAAATGCATATTACTGTTTAATTCATGTATATTAAGAGACTAAGAGTCAAAACTAATGTAGTAGACCTTGCTAGCTGCCAATTAGCTGCAATATTAGCAAAAATGTAATTTCCGCAACATGTCTTTACCACAGCAAATTTAGGTGTTGCGGTAGAGACAAGTTCAAGGTTTACTGTATATTCAATTACAAATATTCTGTCTATTGTAAATTATATTTAAACATGACATTTTTTAACCCTAGATGAGACCAAATTCATCAACAATTAGATCAAAGAAATGCAGAGAGGAAATGAGAAAAGACCCAAAGAGGTATGCAGAGTATCTGCAGAAGGAAAAAGTACGTTACAAAAAGAGAAAGGAAAATGGCCAGATAAAGAGTGTCTCCCAGATGACAAAAAGAAAGAAAAACCTTTTGATTTCATGGCACTTTAACATTGTGTCCTTACCGACACAAGATGTCATTACTGCAGCTCTGCTTTATTTTTTATTATTATTATTATTATTATTATTATTATTATTATTATTACATATTTTTAGTTGCAAAAATATTTTAACACTTAAATTGAGATTATTTACACATTGAAATTGCAACATCTATCATAAAAAGCTAAATGTGTTATCTTTAGTGTATATGGAAACAAGTGACATCTAAGGTTACTGTCTACATTGTACATGGCATAGAGAAAACCATGAAATCCCCTATTTTGTAAATTATTTTTAATATCAGTATTTACAAAACTGCACGAAATTTGAAAAAGCTATTGAAATATATTACATATATAAATTAAAAAAAGAAAAAAAAAAATGTATATAATGAACGTTATTGTAACATTGTGGTAAGAATTTTGGGGAGTCAAAAGTGCCCGTAGTTGCAGAAACACCCATAATTTTACTACAGTAATTGTTAATTTGGAATTACTCAGTGGTGCATAAAGTACTTAAAAGCCATACTCAATTAAAAGTACAGATATCTTACAAGAATATGACTTTGGTAGAAGTCACTGTTTAGAATATTACTTGAGTAAAAGTCTGTGTATGTGATATTTATTGTACTTAAGTACAATTTTTTTTTTTTTTTTTAATCAAACATACTTAAGTATTGAAAGTAAAAGTACAAGTAAATGCAAAATGAAAAAAAAAAAAAAAAAGCAAATGAATATATATAAAAAAAATGTTCATACACAGCTTGAGTAGCAAGATTGTGTTAAGTTTTAACTCTTTCTTCCATTTTGTATTTTTTTGGGTAAGAATAAGAAGCACTTCATCCGGTACTTAGTGTCTTTCATTCCAACATAAGAAAACATTTCTGGAATCTGCATCTGAAATAGGATTTAGATGTATTTACACAGTTTATGTATCTCAGAGGGGACATGGATGCATTTAAACTGCAGTTACAGATGCATAAATAGGCCTAATGTTTTGTTTTTAACATAAAACGTTGAATACTGATATTTGAAATAATTTAAAACATGAAAAAAAGTCAAAATGTGAAATTAAAACCGCCAGTGGGTGACAGCAAGTGACTGTTAATGAGTGAGTCATTGAGATTCAACAGATTCGTTCAAACGGCTGATTCATCCAGGAACAAAGCATTTGACTGTGTTAATGAGTGAATCACTGAATCATTTTTATCAACCGATTCGTTCAAAAAGCTGATTCATTCAGTAAGTACACACCGTCCTTTGCTCAGAGACGCAAAACAGTGCTGTGATCTTTGTTTGGAACTATTTTCGTTGGCAAAATTGAGCAGAAACAAGCAATATGTCTAAAATGTGAGTCACTTATTGCTTTACTGAACTTGTATAAAATGATTATTAAATGTGTTATGCCGATATCTGCAGAAAAACGTTATTCTTTGTGTAATATAGATTAAGTTAACTATATTAAATTATATAAATATAAAAAGCATACAGAAGCATTTTTGCCGTCTACAATTTAGAATGCCTGCGATTTTGAATTTTAATAGACTAATAAATCAACGTGCGTGCACTCTGTGTGTGATTTGGTGACATAGCCTACTTGATAATGTCAGATCGCACATCATTACAACAACACTTACCATATTATCGCAGAAGATATACTGTATATCGCACACCCCAGACTCGACTTGCATGGAAAATTAATCATCCGTAGTTGTGCGCTCACTTGTTTGCACATGAGCAAGGTGTTTTTAGGATTCTAACTTGCAAGCGCCAGACCACTGATTTGCCAGACCACTACTTTCCTGCAGTCCGTGTTCTTCTGACTTCTGACTATTTTGTAGTAAGTAACGAATATGCTTCGGGGAAATGTATCAGAGTAAAATTATACATTTTAATTAGGAAATGTAGTGGCGTAAAAGTAAAAGTTGGCTGAAATATAAAAACTCAAGTAAAGTACAGGCACTCCCAAAAATACTTAAGTACTGTAATTAAGTATTATAGCTTCGTTACATTACATCACTGGAATTACTCCAAATATAAATGCCCCTTTTTTTCCCCCTTTTTTTTTATTTTATTTTTATTTTTTTTGCATTTGTGCTCTTGCCCCTGAGAAACTCTGCATGTCCCTGAATTGCTGCAGTTTTCAGTTGAAATTAACACTAGAAACAATAAAACTTTTATTCCTTTTCACACAAATTATGATTTTCAGAGCCAGAGGTTTGATTAAAGCCTTTTTTGTACAATTTCTTGCACAATATCGTTATGACTTCAAAACAATTTTAACATGCTGCAAAATTTGAAAACTGATACTTTCGAACATGAGCGTCACATATACAGCTTCAAATGTATTAGTTTTCTGTAGGTTTGGCCGCTAGCACATGCGATACGACACTGCATTTGAGAAGCGCTCCAGTTCAAATCTTGTAAAACTATGGTTTGATGAAACAGCTCAAACTCGCATATAAGGAAGTTAAAATAACATGATTGCATTTGTGAATGCATTTTTATATCACTTTTGCATTCGTTAACAATACTGAGTAGGTGTCAGCGCCAATAGCCTCGTGGTTAGTGTGTCGACATACAGCACATCTGTGCTCACGGCGACCCGAATTCTAGGTCCTTTGCCGATCCCGCCCTCTCTCTCCTCCCAGTGCTTTCCTGTCATCTCTCTCTACTGTCCTATCTATAAAAATATCTTAAAAAAAACAATACTGAGTAGGGTTTGGTGAAGGGAGTATGTTATTTTCCAACACAATAGAGCACTAACCTTTTAGTACGGTGGCCGAGAGAGCTCAGTGCGTTGCAACTTCAGAAAAAACATGCAAATAGAAAAAAGACCAGCAAATCAAGAAAACATCTTCATCAGTTTGACAGCAGGTGGTGCAAATGCTCACAACACAAACAAATAAAGAGATGTGCTGCAAATGCTCACAACACAACCAAACAAAGAATTTTATTTGCAGCGTGTTTCTTTGTTTGGTTGTCCTGTGAGTATTTGCAGTGCATTTCTTTATTTGGTTGTGGTGTGAGCATTTGCAGCACGTGTTGTCAAATTGATGAAGTTGTTTTCTTAATTTGCAGGTGTTTTTTTTTTTTTTTTTTTTTTTTTTTTTTTTTCTATCTGCAGTGAGTTTCTTTATTTGGTTGTGTTGTGAGCATTTGCAGCGCATGTGTTGTCAAATTGATGAAGTTGTTTTCCAAATTTGTAGGTGTGTTTTTCTATTTGCAGCGCATTGAGCTCTCTCGGCCACCGTATTTTAGCGATTCTACACGGACATTCGAATTCTGAGCCGCCGCAATATGTACCTGAAGCAATGTAATAAAAATGCAGCAGTGTGTGCCTGTACCAACATAATAAAAATGTGGCCACAGTCATATACTGAATTTCACTTTGAAACTGCCATAAAACTTAATTTATCAGTAATATCGTCATTGCAGAAACATCACTAAACATATGTTCAATGAGCCTGGGTTGAATTATAACGCAGTACACTGCAAAATAAAGTAAGAGACAAATATAATAAGAAATTATAGAGATGAATTATAATTGTGATGGCACAATGCAGAAAAACTAATAGTCCTAAAACAGGTTAAAAAGTATATTTAAAATAAATAAATACATAAATAAATAAATAATCCTTGAAGCATATATAACCCAGACATTTCTATATTAGTTTTTTTTTTTGTTTGTTTTTTTTTCTGAGATTTAATATAATGTTCTATCAATTTGAGGCCCAACTCTCTCTCTTTCAGTGATATAGCAAACCAGTTCACAGAAGCCGTAGCAGAGTGCAGCTCCACTCAAAGGAACCTGTGACCAGAATACCAGATTTAACTGTTTAATGAATAAATTCAATGCACCAAATCAAATTCTGCCACAGCGCTGCTGCCTGCCATTGAGTAACCTATTCACGCCTCAGTCTATGTGACCGTACTAACACTATTACCCTATGCCATGGAGGATATTTAATTATCATTGTGATTTTTTTTTTTGAGAAGGACTTGTATTCTTTGCTTGAAGAAGGCAAAAGAGTCACTCATGAGAGGCATAATAAGAGCTTGTCAGGTCTCCAAACAACTCTGGCCTCGAATCAGAAAATCTCTGTTCCCAACAAGTTATAACAACCATTATTTACACCAGCTTTTGCCTCAGTAAATGGAGGGTGCCTTTTTCTTGTGTTGTCCAAAAAAAAGCTGCAATTTAGAGGAAGGAGAATTTTAAAAGGAAAAAACTATACAGTTCAAACACTAGTTTAACAAAATCTCCTTTTGAAACTGTACGCTGATGCTTTTTAAAAGGTTGTGCTTTTTAGATGAAGCCTGGGGCTATATTTGAAATCAAGCAGCATAGCAAATCATCCTATGAGTCCTGCACATTACACATCACATCTTTATCTAAGATGACTAAGACGTCAGAGTTCTGACAGGAAATTAATGTGACAATATGCATTTGTATATTCATAAGTGCAACTCGATATGCAGGGTATGAAGCCGAATTAGACAAAGACAAATTTGTAAACCTGAGGCAGATCTTATGCTTAAAGTTGATAGGAAGACAGGGAATTCACTGCATACATCTTATAGCTCACTGGAGGCCATGAAAAGAGGCACTAGCATAAAATTGATGGATGTCTCTGCCCACACCGGGGTGTTCAGAAAATTGATAGAAGAACAGAGGAAAGACGCTCAAGATTTCTATCATGAACTACTTTGTAGTAATAAACTATGGTGTGAATGAAATATTAGCATGCTATGGAGACAGTTTGCCAGTTTCACCACTTTGCATAATGTAATACTGAATAATATTATCTTCATTTGTATGATAGGCAAGCTATATTTGAACCTTTGCCCCCATATGAGAACCACTACCCAGCATATCTTGAGCTAACTGTAAGACCATGGCTCCAGCACTACATTAACTATAACCTATACTGCTGCAGTTTCCAGTTGAAAAGATTTACAGGGCCAGTGTTTTGATTAATAAAGTCTAATTTTCACACAGTTTCTTGCACAATATTATGATATGGCTTCAAAATAATTTTAACATGCTGCAAGATTTAAAAACTGATATTTTGAATGTTAGCATCACATATGTCACATGACAAAACCAGTCATAAGGGTCAAGTTTTTGAAATTGAGATTGATACATCCTCTGAAACCTGAATAAATAGGCTTTCCATTGATGTACGGTTTGTTAGGATCGGACAATATTTGACCAAGATACAACTATTTGAAAATCTGGAATCTGAGGGTGCAAAGAAAATCAAAATATTGAGAAAATCGCCTTTAAAGTTGTCCAAATTAAGTTCTTAGCAATGCATTTTACTAATCAAAAATTAAGTTTTGATATATTTACAGTACGAAATTTACAAAATATCTTCATGGAACAAGATCTTTACTTAATGTCCTAATGATTTTTGGCATAAAAGAAAAATCAATCATTTTGACACATACAATGTATTTTTGGCTATTGCTACAAATATACCCCAGCGACTTAAGACTGGTTTTGTGGTCCAGGGTCACATATCAAGTTTCATATGCATGGGTTTTCCAACACAGTAGGCTCGGTAGCTCAGGTGATACGGTAAAGTGCTCTGGTATCAATACCGTGAAACTACAGTTCGACAAAGAAGCTCAAACCAATGTAGAAGTATGCATGGTAGCATTATGTGAATGTGTTTCACTTGCTTTCGTTAACACTATCGGGAAGGTTTAGGGTTGGATTTGGTGTTATTTCCCAACACAACAGAGCATTAATCTTGATATTTGAACTCTGAATCGCCACAATACGTGCCTGAAGCTACATAATAAAACGATGTACCAGTTTGGCCATGGACATGCAATTTAGTTTCACACACTGGACATTTCACATTTCACTGCTGCAAAACGTGCAATAAGGTACGTAATATATGTGTTGCTGAAACTTTGCAACAAGCACATATTTTCCTGAGTTGCCAAAACACACACACACACACACACTGTCACTTAAACTTGAATTACAAACACAAAATAACCATTGTTATGTCCATGATAAAACCTGGGTGCCACTCATATGCAAAGGAATTATGCAGTGTATGCTGCACAGCATTCAGCAGGCGATAACCAAGTCTTCCATTTCTAAACACGATCCATATCTTTATCCTATACATGAGTGAAAACCCGTCAGCTCTACCTTAAAATGTACTGTCCATACCTGTTAGCAGCATCAGTCAACATGACTTTGACTTATATCAACGAGACTACTCAGCCATTAAGAGTTTAAGGCATGTTCCTCCATGCCAACAAACTCTGAGCATAAGCCTATCAGTTCCCCTGCTAGCACTATTTAGTCTGACATCTCAATCTAGTCGATATGCCATGCCTCAAATTATGTTGTTATCTTTGCTCAGAACATCCCGCAATCACAGCATCCCACAATCAATTTCCTCAGGGGTGCTATGGTCTTCTCTATCCATCACCTGCAATACCTTATCAGTAATATAAGCAAAATAAATCTAACAGACTAACTCAGTGCCATGCTGGTTTTGTTTCCTCTGCCTCGGGGAAACAAGATGCCTCATGGGTAAGTTATTTAAAAGATAATTCATCCTGGTTTTCAAACAAGAGGAGCTTGTGGGACAAGGCCTGTGCCAACTATCAAATTTAGTAAGAAAAAACCCGGTCAGATCTGCTGACATGAGCCATAATACTGATTTAAAATAATTTATATTATCCATTGACTGCACAACCAGTGGTGTAACTTCTAGCAACAATCCAATCAGTGAAGGGCTCTTTTAAAGGGGATGAAAAACGGCTAGACTGCCTTAGCTGGCATGTTCTTATGTTTAACTGAAAAATGACTTTGGCAGAAATTTTTCCTTGTCCTGGAATTTTGCTGTGCAAAGCTTTTTCAGAGTCCAGGGACTGTATTATGTTGGGCAGGCTTTTGATGGAACAGATCTCTGATACTTTATCATCTGTCCAATAATTGCATTCATAATTACATTTAGGACAGTTATTATCCTGAAAGAGCTGATCCTGGGCTGATGGCCTAATGCAGCAGTTTTGAAAGTGTGAGGTGTCAGAGTATAAGGTATCCGTGAAAAACAATTGACCAAGTAAAATCATACATACATACATACATACATACAGTTGTGTAGCAAGTCAGCCCCGGGCCCATATGCAAAAAAAATTGCCCACCTTTAAAATATTTCTTCCAATATTCTCTTAATGCCCTCATTAAGAAGCTCTGTATTAGAACAAATTTCTGCCCTGTCTCAGCCTTTGAAAACCCCATGGGGGAAAATATAGTAATGAATGCTAAGACAAACTAAAGGGCTTTTATACCATCTATATTTTCAGAGGAATCAATCATACTAGCAATATTTGGTGTTAAAAACAGTCTTAGAACTGCTGTTCTGTGTTATTCCTTTTGAAGTGTAGATGTGGGTTGTTAATGCAAGATCAGGTGTGCTGACCTGCTACTGAGTCCAGGGTCTCTGCTTTCACACTTTGCCAAACACTATTACCATATTCCTTTTTCAAGTGGTGACCATTAAGTAGGCGAGAAGGCAGCAAGCACTGAAAGGAAGAAGGAAGACTATTCACTAACACCTACTCTGAAAGAAGCTGTCTTCACTTATAGTGCAGTGGAAAAATAGAAGCATTGTATCATGCTGTAAAGCTACTTACTTTTACCCAATTTGTGCTGCAAATCTACGTGCCTTAAGCCCTCTCTGTGTCCAAAAGCCTCGTATAAAGAGGCTCTAAGTAAGGATAAGCTAATGAACTTCTGTTACCTTTATTCAGAACGGTAAGACAAGAACCACAATGAATCTGTAAATTGAAGCGTTGTACATGAAACTATCCTATGCTACCATCCATGCTCATGGCCTCTCATTTCTCATTTTTTTGAACCAATCACCACAGCACATCTTAATTGGCTAAAGTTTGATTGGTTGATGGCTCCACATGAATGTGCACAGCCCTTCACACTATTCTGAAATATTATGTCAAAGACAGCAGACAGGGAAGTCTATTTCACGGTTTTAAGAGCCCTCCAGGAAAATATGTCACAGGCAAAACATAATATAAGGAAATAGAGGTGATTTTTACAGTGCTCACAAAAATGTTGATAACTACTCGTAAACGGCTGTGAATGGAGAAAAAAACAGAACATCAGAAATCTGCCTGCTGCCATATAAGTCCATTTAGATTAGATTCATTACAATTTAACATACCATTAAACTTAGTTACCGAACACATACATATTTAAATATAACAGCTCTGTTCCAAGTAAACTGCTTATAGAATGTGCATGCAAGGCATAATAGGAAGCTTAATTATGCTGCCTCCAAAGATACCTCAACGTTATTTGGCCAACTTCTAAGACAGTTGCTTGTATCTTTCATGAATACAATTCAAGAATGTATTGCAACAACCTCAGTGAAGGGAAAAAAATAAAAATAAAAAATGAAAAATAAAAAAATCACAGAGTCAAGACAAATAAAAAGTTCTGGCATGAAACTCTAGATGACGCAGTCTGAAAGATCTAACCCAGTATGACATCACATGTCACAGCTGATTGGTTCTCTCCTGTATTGGTAGCCAATGTACTCGGTGCTCAACATTCAAATACTTAGCTAATGTTTGTGGTAGCAGTTTGCAGCACACTCCAGAAACTAGTGCCGTCAAACGACAAAAACGATTAATCGCATCCAAAATAAAATATTTTGTTTACATATTATGTGTGTGTATACAGTGTATATTCATTATGTATATATAAATACAATCACATGCTTGTATATATTTAAGAAAATATGTTGTTTATATATACATACACACACACACACATATATATATATATATACATATATATTCCTGTGGCTCAGTGGTAGAGCATTGCGTTAGCAGCGCAAAAGGTTGTGGGTTCAATTCCCAGGGAACACACATACTGATAAAAAAAAAAATGTATAGCCTGAATACACTGTAAGTCGCTTTGGATAAAAGCGTCTGATAAATGTAAATACTATATATATACACACACACAATATATATATATATATATATATATATATATATATCTTCCTGAGACCCCCCGAAAAAAAGCTTTGTGAATTTAGTATTTTTTTCATGTCATTACATTGTTTAGACCATAAGAATAAAAAATGAAAAATAACATTGTTGAAAAATTATATTTTATTCATATTTTATTCTATGTCCTCTGTAGAAGACACTAGAACTCAGTTTTTCTAAAAATAAAATGGCATGAATAGACATCAAAAAGGCAAAACAATGGGATTTTTTTTTAAATCACCAATCAATTTTTAGATTTCAGGATTTTTTATACTAAACTTTAAGGATGATTCTCAACTATGTTATAAAATATATAACAAAATGATTTAATATACCATTTTGTTTTATGCAATATGTTTGTAAAAATTTCCATAAACTGGTTTTCCCATTAAACACAGTGTATCTATACACTAATTTGCATATTAATGTGTTGTTGTTGGGACAGCATGTTGAAAAAAGAATTGTCATAATAGGAGTAATAAATGGCCAGATTTTCATAATAATAGCTAATATTTCATAAGACAATTGATAAATAATTAATTTTCCTATTCAATTGTTATGTCTCCTAAAATGCATAATAAACATGCTTTTAGTCCTGGTGTCCTCTACAGTGGACATGTATGAAATGATGTCCTGTTTCATAACTGGAAGTCATATTTGAATTTGAAAACCCATAACATTTTCCTGAGATGTTGCTTTACGATAAACAAATTAGAAAATTATTCAGATTTAAATGACAATTAAAAAATACAATCATATTTCCATAAGGATGTACAATTTTTCACTAAAATTAAATTTAGCCATTTTTAAAGACCTAGGAGAGGGAGTGGTCATGGTGAAACTTCCAAACATTTAGTATCTCTAAAAAGCCCTGAATGTGCTCTGTACAGGACATCCAGACTTACAACTGTGACATGTGAGGTCTCAGAGAAATTCACTAAAATACAATGTCCACTACAGAGGCAAAAACTCCATAGCTGGGTCTCAGGAGGAGATATATATATATATATGAATATGAATATATAAATGTATAAACAAATATTTTCAAAATATGTACTGTATGTGTGTGTATTTATATATACATAATAAATATACACAGTACACATACATATAGAATGTAAACAAAAACTTTTTGATGATTAATCATTTGACAGCACTACCAGAAACCCTCCACCTTCCCCAGCTCCACCTGTATAGATCTGCTGCGGGGTGATAATGCATGCTATGGGGGTTATTCATGTTATATGTGCAGCAGCAGTATTTCTTACATGCTCACAGCTGCATGTTGTGGATGTATTGGCAGTAGCAAGTCTCGGTACTTGCTCTGCCGCAGCATCAGCAGTGTAGCAGATCTATTCCGCCAAGACCAAATACATTAAAGGGGTCCTATTATGCTCTTTTACAAACTCTTGATTTTGTTTTGGGGGTGTACTAGAACATGCTCTCATGCTTGGTGGCTCGAAAAACGCATTTTTTTTTTTTACATAATTTACATTATTACAATACCTTTCCCCCCAGCCTTGCACAAATGGCTCGTTTAGTTCTGGGTTTGATGAAGGCCTGCCTTCCGAAAAAACAGTGGTGTAGTGGAGGGTATACACAGGTATACTTTATCAGTTGGCTTTGCGTATAACCACTTCTAAATCCCTTCTGATGCGCAACATTCAGTAGTGTCCTGCATTAGCCAAAATCATGACAGTCCACCACATGAATAGCTAATCCAATCGCATGTGAATAAATTCAAATATTCCCTAAAAACACCCAGTAAAGACGGTCAGGACCGTGGCGCCGGTTTACTTTGAAATATGCTTGCACCCGTGCCCACGCCCGTGCCCGCTCCCGAGAGGATGCTGACAGAGACAGAAATGCTGCCTCATGCACGAGAGCATGTCAGGGGAGGCACGCAGAGTGGTAAAATAATAATTAATTATTGATTACTAATTTGAATCAGTACATTATAATGAAAACAATATCTTAAAACGAAAAGAAGCAGGTTTTTCACAATCAGAAATTTCTTAAACTGGTGATCTCTTGTAAACATTTCAGCCAAGGATCCAGTAAACCAATGCGTTCAAACAGTAAGTTCAAAACAGCTCTAATACAGAGAAAATCTACTGAAAGTAGCCTAACACATCGCGCCAGGTGAGGCTCGTGCAGCCGGTATAAGAGAATATTGTTGAGAAATCAAAACAAATTAACATAACTGCACAAAGAAGAAACATATTGCGGTAAAAAGGCAGTTTTTTATATATATTATAAAATATGATGCCTAGTTAAGCAACACAAGAGAGTTATTTTTTTCCCCCTGAAAACCAATATGATTGCAAATTTGGCATTGATTTTATGCAAGAGTTCAAACGAGTAGTTAATGTTAAGTTCTCTACAATTTAGACACAATATTGTCAATGTTGACCATTTCTGCTCGATTTGGTTAACCTAACAAAAAATAGTTCCAAAGATCACAGCAGAACAGTCGCGCATCTCAGAGCAACACACAAATTAATCATTTGAGTCATTGATTCAATAACCCATTCATAAAGGTGCTTGCTTCATTCTTGAATGAATTAGCCCTCTAATCAAATCGTTTGAATAATAACTCAATGACTCACTCATTAAGACAGTCACTTGCTGCCACCTACTGTCAGTTTACTTTCATATTTAAAAAGTAGCTTACTGTATTTTCCCCAACATTTCATCTTTGGATATTAAAAAACAAATTTTAAAATACATAGCATTAATTATGTAATTTTGGAAAATGCATTCATGTTACACTTCAGTATCATTAAACTGTCTGTGTAAATGCAAATAAATGCCATTGACTTCTGCTGCTTCCATTTCTTCTGCAGTGGAAAGATCAATTTTTGTTGAGGCTGATTTAATTTGATTCATGTTTTATTATATTAACTGGAAATTATTAATAAAATGTAAAAAAAATTGTTATGAAACAAAGGTTGATGACATTTAATAAGGTTAAGAAAAAACTGCCCTTTATATATGGTCTTTACATATGTTGTTGTTGTTGTTGTTTTTTGGCTAGTAGAAGTTATGAATGGCCAGTAACTTAATTTATTAGCCAGATTGGCTGGTGAGTGAAAAAGTTAATTTCAAACCCTGTTGCAGACCCCTGGTATAGTAACATGTACGGGCAGGTCAAGGCAGCAGGTTTAGTTGGCGTTTCCCTGGGGCATGGGGGAGTATACCCACTTCTCCAGGCACCACTACACCACTGCGAAAAACGAAATGTGTTTTGATTTGTTAGCTGTCCCAGTGCATTGTGATTGGCGGCTGCTTCAGTACTGCCCCGCCCCTTGCCAAAGCAGCAAGTTCCGTCTGCTCCCATATAGTTAAGGATGGCGTCATAATTTGAGCCAGATTCAGACCCTGAGAATATTGAACGAGGATCACGCAGAACCTTTGCACGCACAGATATTACAAGACATATTAGAGTGGAAAGGTTTTCTTTAATTTTTTTTTTGGCTAAACCACATTTTAGATACCATTTCAACAACCACTTAAAAATAACTGCATTTACTATGTACAGTTAAGTGCAACGGTAATATGTATTGTTTATTGTTCTTTAATTCTAACATTATAACATTATAACATGAATTGCAGTGAAACTGTTATACAGTTGAATTTATTAATAGGCTAGCATTATCTCATAGGCTAATTGAAGTGTAAAATCTGCAGATTACATCATTATCCAGTATTGTACTGTCAGCAATTTATAAAAACGTTTTCATAACTGTAACATGGCTCCAGACTCATTCTTCCCAATGGTCGCTCTTTTGCGACTTACTTTCTCATTTCTCATTTTCTCATAGGAGCACATGATTTGGTCACAATTATTTTATTTTTATTTTTTTATGCTACAGCATATTAATCCATGCATGCTGATGAACTTTTATCATAGTTTATAGTTATATGGAAACGTTATATGGCTAACATTCAAGCTGTTCTTTTTCTTCAGTATTTGTGATTTGAATTTTGTGAATTGGAGATCCTCTTTTGCTATGTTATAAGCCGGTCTTCGGATGCTTTCACTTTCGAATTTGCAAGCTTGCTGTCACATTTTACAAGAAAAGATAATTGTCTAATTTGCTTACATACATCTGTACATATTTCACTTTTTAAGACTAAAACAAAAGATGGATTATTTGTTATTCTTAATTAAAAAGCACAACAACAATAAAACAGTAAGATACAATGACAAACTAGCTTACAAAACATTTATTAACAAAAACAAATAAGATGAGGCACGGCATACACCACATGCTGTATTATATACCAACTAATAAATTACAAAACATTTAGCAAACACTGAGGAATCAAAAAAATAGAAAAAATAAAAAAAGAGAGCGTCCATAGCATAACGTGAGACAAACAGCAAAGATAACAAGCTTTTCAAAATGAAAACAAAAAGAAAAGTAAAACTAAACTTCCTGTCGGTGACAGTGCTTGCATATTTATTTATTTATTTATTTATTTATTTATTTTTCCCACAAGAATACCAACATGGTCTCCTTCTCTGGTTTAAGAAGCAATCTTTTACTTTAGTTTGAAAACCATCCATCGTTTTCTCAATATTCACGTCATTTTTGCTTCGCCCTCCTGCTGACGTGGCGAGTATAAACCATGTCCTACTCTCTAAGCCAGGGCTATTCAATTAGATTCATTTGAGGGTCGGATTATTGAACTGAAAATTTGAAGGGGGCCAAGGGGGTGGGGGCCATCACGATCGCTTTCTGGGGGGGGCCTATAAAATTAGAAATTAAATTGAAATGCATATTTAGCAGTAAAATAAACTATTACCAACACCAACATCTATAAAAGGTTAGCATTAGTGCAGTCTATCAATCAATAAAAAAAAAAAAAATCACATTATGTAATTAATCATATAATTCTATAATTATAGAATTATGTAATTAATCACATATTTACATATACTGATATCCTCATAATTTCACACTGAACCTCCAAATGAATGTAGAAACAAAGACAGTATATTTTAAATAATGTTTAATGGCATCTTTTTACCAAGTAGCCTATTATTAATGAAGTATTGATTCAAATACTGCTACTAGTGTCTCTATTAAATGCATTTTACCTATTAATTATAGCCATTCAACACCACAGTATAATTAAAAGCCATTATTTTTAACATTTAATAGGCTCTGAAATACATAACTTTTAATTTAAGTAATTTTAAAACAATCTTCACATAAACTATAAATTTTATATGCATAAACTAAACAGATTATTCTTATTCAAGCTACAAAAGTTAATCAGCGACTAGAGCAGTCAGTGACGATTTCTGTTTTTCATTTATTCTTTGATTTCCATCAAAGACAGACTTCAGCAGATTTCACTTTAAAATCAGCGCTGTCTCTTTAAAACCTGATGCACATGACACAGAACTGACACATATTCGATTCTCCCAACTCTTTACGGTCATTTAAGACTTTATAACTCATTTAAGATATAACTCATTTAACTAATTTAAGAATACGTTTATGAGGTAACTCGCCAAAACCGCGCATTTGTCATAATCAGTGATGGGAATAACGGCGTTATAAATAAACGGTGTTACTAACGGCGTTACTATAATTTATTATAATATTATTATAATTTTATTTTCCAGTTCATCTGAATGGATGCGCAGTGTAGCTGTATTTGACGTACCGTAAACTCTAGTGTGAAGGCGCAGGGCTCGCCGTCGCTTTGCCTCACACGCGCAAAGAAAGATACAGAGCGAGAGAGTCTTACATAACACGCAGAATTGATGCACTACATGTAAACGATATTCTTTGTTGTATTTTCCTGTCAAAATAGAGTTTCATTGGAATTCTTCAGCTTTTAAGAACGGCTGGTTTCTCTGGTAGTGGGCGGAACTAATGCGCACACGACAATCTCATTGGGTGGCGCTCACCTATTATCATCCCTGTTTTGATTTCAGCAAATCAATCCGAGTGAATGCAGACTACGTGATTAATATTCATAAACCCAGCAGCTCATTAATCCTTAGCGCGTTTTATATTGTTATTAGTAGTAGATTTCATAGTAGTTTTGTTATCTTATCAATTCTTCCCCCTTTTTTTTATAGAAACACTAAAATGACAAACAACATCTTAAAGGGGTCATATGATGCGATTTCAAATTTTCCTTTCTCTTTGGAGTGTTACAAGTGCATAAAGAAAATCTGTAAAGTTGCAAAGACCAAAGTCTCAAATCCAAAGAGATATTCTTTATTAAAGTTAAGGGTCAGCCACACCTACCTAAAACAGCTCGTTCTAACACGCCCCCACATCTCTACGTCACAATGTGGGAAGATTTGCATAACACCGCCCAAATGTATACGCAAAGAAAGAAGGCGTAAATTTCTCGCTCTGTTGTTGCTTCCGCCGGTGCCATGCCGTGGAGAGGTGCTGTGTGTTTGGATGCGAGTAAAGAGGACATAAGAAATCTGTGGCTGAGTTTTATTTACAACACTGTCCCAGAGCAGTACAGCACACAAATTGGTTTTTGTGCTGCACACTTCACGGAGGATTGTTTTCTGAACATGGGAGAGTACAAGGCCGGTTGTGTGTAACTGGTCCTATTCACCCCGCTCCGAGCTAGAGTCGAACCGCGGTCTAAGTGCGGGAGACGGGCACTAAGAGTCACTAGATCAGGGGAGTGAGGTTTACTGGCTTGCTGGACACCACGGCTGTTACATGTAGAAAGACTTTTACTCAAAAGTGGGGCAGTTCCAACCTTACAAGGACAGTCTGGCGCTTCTGACTCACAGCCTGTAAGTAACGTTACGTTTTATTATTTAAAAAAATCTAGTACTTACCATTCAAACGCGAGTGTAAGTAGTGCTTGTTGTTTGTGTTTCTCCGATCACAAATGCAGACATGGTAATGTTTACGTGGCGCGATGCAACGCGACACGTAAAAAGACAGTATAAGTCATTATAATCAGTAATTATGTCCTCACTGGATGCAACAAATGCCTCGTTTGAAATGGCTTTTAATGATTTTGTGTCGTCGTGGGGACGCAGTATCATATTATGGTAAGGGGCGTAACATTTCCGTCACATGCTTGAGGTATTCGGCCAATCACAACGCACTGGATCGCTGGCTGTTTCACACCGATGAGCTTTGTAAAAATCAACCCGTTTCAGAAAGGCGGGGCTTAGAGGAGATAAAATAATGTAAAATGTGGACAATAATGCGTTTTTTTTTTTTTTTTTTACTTTAAACCACGTAAACACATTGCATTACACCAAATACACATAAGAATGTTCTTTTTAGCACCATCATATGACCCCTTTAAGCACCACCACCAGCCTCAAGTTCAGTCAACATGACAAATATGCATTCATACTTGGTTATTCTAATTACTAAATTTCTATCATCATATAATGCTAAATTATCATAATATCATATTATAATGCTTGACTGACTGATGCTAAGTGTCAGTGGATAAATAGTGTAGATTAATGTACAATGTTTTATAATAATAATTTATTCTATTTAGAGTCCATTTCATTAACTTAACATTTAATATTGGGGGCATCCAAGTTATTTGACATTTGAACCGCCAGTTGAATAGCCCTGCTCTAAATGCTGCGCAGTTCAAACGAGTAGCGCGGTTTCGTTATCCTTTCAGTTTAGTTTGCCATTTGATGTTTCTCATATGCAACAGAAATGGCAGAGCTTATGAGTTGAACAACGCGGTGGTTGCGCCAGTACGACTGCACACTAAATTTAGTCGCTCAGGCAGAAAAAAATGGTCGCATTTGGTCGCAGTCTGGAGCCTAATTAATTCCAAAGTGAAGATGATGATAATCCACTAGTAATGACTCAAGTGTTACCAAATCCTTCTAAAGGGTCTACTGATTATTTGGATCAGTATTCTAAAGTGAAAAGCATGACAACTCGCTAATATTGGCTGATGTCATTGTAAGCTTTTGAGATATAGTAAGGTTTTGGATAGTAATGATTTAAGTGTTACTACACACTTCTGAAGAAATTACTAATTATTTGGATCGGTATTCTAAAATGAAGATCACATTAACCCACTAGTAATGATTTAAGTGTTATCAAATCTAGCAAAATGAATTACTAACCAGAACCTTACAAAAACCTCCAAAATTTACAATGATTTACTAGAGAGTTATCATGATCTTAACTTTAGAATTAATTACACCTTATGCATTTTTCATTATGAGCCTGTATATAGTTATATAGTTAGTTTTTTATATATATATATATATATATATATATATATATATATATATATATATATATATATATATATATATATATATAAAAATAGTAGTCACTTGTTAGCTAATAGTGAACTACCACATTCGACTAAGCACTATTACTTACTAATTCATTAATCAGAGTATCTTGTTAGATACTAGTTACTAGAGTGCTTATAATGCTTATATTACCGAAGAAAGCATGGCTTCAGGAACAGAACGTTGGGAATCACTGCACGAGTGTACTATATGCAAGCAGTTACACTTATGTTGTATTTAAATAGTACATCTTAGCCAAAAAAAAAAAAAAAAAAAAAAAAAAGTAATTACTGTCACGGTGTGTGGTTGTAGCAATCTCGCACAACGGAGGAGTAACCAAAATAGACTTTAATTCCACTTTAAACAAAGGACAGGAGAACAACCTGGGGAAACATCAACTCACATCTCCCATTTCAAACATCAATCCAAGACAAAGAAACTACAGAGAACACAGGGCTTAAAAGGACAAATGAGATAAATCATCACAGGTGAACAGAATGAACTAATAAAGGAACACAGGAAACTGACCAAATAAGGAAAAACAGGAACTCAACAGGAACATAAACGTGACAATTACAGTACAATCTATCCAATACTAAATACTGTTAAAAAATGTTACATTTGTGTCTACTATGTATTGTGTTATGCATATTAGTGTTACAATAATTACAGAAAGCTGTCCATCTTGCCATCTTGTGCATTAAAAGTGGATGATTAGCTTAGCAACACTATATTGCACACCATAGCACACTAAATTGGGATCAAGTTGTAATGAAATCTTCTATGAGGACTGCTGTTTGTGTGCTGCTATGTGTGAGTTGCTTCCTATGTAGAGTGTTTCATCTAACACATATTTTTATGAAGGCACCTACAAGGCAGTCGCCAGTTCACTAAGTTTTGTACCAGACCAATATCTTCCGATGTTACAATATATAGTAGGCTACGAGTGTTTATAAAGCATTATTATTAATATATATATATATATATATATATATATATATATATATATATATATATATAAATAAATAAATAAATAAAGAAGGTAGCCTATGTTTTTTATGTTTTAGTCTATGTTTTACCCAATACATGATGCTATAAACATTCCCCTTTTTCACCTCCACACAAGACCAAGATTCTATGAGCACACAATGACTATAGCAAACTCGAATCTAAACTCAGTGTTAGGGTAACTTCAATGTATCTTGTGTCCATGTTCTGATAAAAAGACATAGCTGAGTTTTCTAACCAAGGTTAGTCTGACAGATCTCTGCTCTGCCAAAGGCTTTTATATTTCTTTATTCTAAACAAATCTTGACACATCCATCTGTCTATGTAGCTTACTAACAATGGCAGTGTAGAACGTCTCAACACCTGTCATGAGTGAGTAACCGCATCGCGAATCAAAGTGACGTTGTCATACAACATAATAAGGCTAGCAGTGGTTACCAGAGATGCCAAGCATAAAACAAGTCTGAGGCACTTCTCAATATCACAATGATTACATTTGACTTTGAAATTTCAGGATTTTTTGATTTACCAATCCACTGACAATGGCAAATTTATTTTCATGCTTGCATTGTGGCGTTCTCTTGTCACTCCAAACTATGAGATGGAATGAATCATAGATTTGTTTCTGCCATGCCCTATCTTATCACTGGTGCTAAGTGAAATAGAGTCCACTTGCATATGTAAAACAATTTACAAACAGCACATTGCCATCATGAACATGGAGGAACACATCTTGCTTCCAATACAATTTTACATATTGCTAGCCAAGAAAAAAGAAAGGGAATATGTATGTCTTGTTTATAAATATATTTTTGCAATAAAGACAGAAATGATTTCATCCAGTGCAGCAAGTTGTCTTATTTTATTTGACATACCACATCTGCACACAAGCTTTTCATATACAAGGTAAAAAACTAGCAATATCATAGTTGAGCAGGCAGGGAGGGTTGTAACAAAGATTTCATAAGATGTATATATAAGCCTATATTTTCCACAAAAAAACAAAACAAAACAAAACTGCTATTAAGGTATTCCTGCTATTATTTACATATATTACATATAGGTGTAATGGTTTTTATACTGTACAAACTGTATTTTCTGTTCCTACCCCTAAACCCTCACACAAAACATTCTGCTATTTTAGATAAAAAACAAAAACAAAAAAAAAAACAAAAAAACTTCATTCTGTATTATTTATAATCTTGTTTCTCCATGGGGACCAAAAATGTTCCCTCAAGGTCACAATTTACAGGTATTACTATACTTGTGGGGACATTTAGTCCTCATAATGAAGGGAATACCAGGTATACACACACACACACTGACTGTCCATTTATGTTTTGATTAAGCATATGCTAATGCCAGCACAGCTGTGATTACCAGCAGTACTTGGTCTGCATCCTTGTGATGATATTCAGTGTTACAGCACAATTGTGAGTGTAGTTTTATTTCTATACAACAGTTCTATGAATAAACTGAATAACCTAAATCTGAAAAAAGCGCAGTGATACAAATAGTGACATTCCCATGGCTGGTATACTTTATATCAGCACTCTTAGAAAGCCACTTAGACAATCAAATTGAATAATTTAGATCGGATATATTTATTTACTTGTTTTAACGGTGTGGCTGTAGGAGAAATCCAACTTAAACTCAGGAAACAGGAAAAATTACCAGGAGAACTCACAACCACAAACACATCAACTAAAGATAATACAGGACAAAGGAACTTGGGGAGAACGCAGGGTATAAATGAACGGAGACCAGCGAGATAATTAACTAAAGACAGGTGCATAGGATAAGGCAATCAAACTAAACAAGAACAGGAAAATTACCATATAAGGAAAACCAGGAACTAAGACGGGTAAAATAAGGAAAAACAAATCCAAAACACTTACATAACTCTCCCCTCCCGTAAGGCGCGTCCCACACCGTAAAATATACACCGGGAAGGTGGGGGTGGGCGCCCTGGAGGCTGGTCCAAGACGGAGACACGGGAGTCCTCCAGGGTAGAGCAGGGAGCTCGGGAGGCCATGGCGAGAACGCAGGGTATAAATCAGTGATTCTCAACTGGTGAGTCGCGAGATATACCGTGTTCGTAGCGCGCACTCTTCTATAGCGTGCGAACGCGGCGCCGCGCTGTATATCACTTCACTAAAGCGCAGAAACTACGAGCATGCAACGCGTGAAATAAAAGTACATTACCGATAAATTACTGGTACTGCGTGTATTAGCTGGAAAGGATTTGCATGAAGGTATTCATTCTATTCAGGAGCCGTTTCCACGATTCATTAACAGTTTATGTTAGTATTGTATATTCACCATGGTAACTGTTGTTTCCATAACCCAAAAATACCATGTTATTTTCACTTTGTGTCATTTTGTATATGTTTAAATGACTGTGGTGGCTCATACCAACTTAACTGAATTAACAAAAACTAGTTTGGGACTGCCTTACATTATAAGCTGTTTATTCAGTATTAGTCATATTCTTAACAGTCTTAATTTAACTTAATTTCTTTAGCTAAACTTAATTTTTGTGAAATAAATTTGCTTTTTTTTTTTTTTTTTTTTTTTGTTGTTTTTTAACATACACACATATACATATAAGTGGGTCGTGGCTTGATGACCATGGGAAAACGTGGGTCCCAAGGCCAAACCAGTTGAGAACCACTGGTATAAATGAACGGAGACCAACGAGATAATTAACTAAACACAGGTGCATAGGATAAGGCAATCAAAATAAACAAGAACAGGAAAATAACCATATAAGGAAAACCAGGAACTAAGACAGGGGTACAACAAGGACAAAGAAGTGCAAAACACAGACACTTGTTTAGAATTACATTATTCCTGCATTATTTTGTGGAGGAAAAAAAAAAAGAGAAACATTGGACTGGGGTGGTGATAGGGCATAAACAATATAGGTTTATTGTAAAGACAAGCCTCAAACTACATTTTTTACATGGGTGAGGTTACATACTATGTTATGACTTCAAAACATTTTGAACAATGGGTGAGGCCCATGAAACATGACTCATGATACAAGAACTCAAAAAATTGTAGAATCAAGCTACCAAAAAAATAAAAATAAAAATACCTTCATCTCAATTTTGCTTTTGGTAAAGGGGTCATATGACATTGCTAAAAAGAACATTATTTTGTGTATTTGGTGTAATGCAATGTGTTTATGTGGTTTAAGGTTCAAAAACACATTACTTTACACATACTGTACATTATTGTTGCTCCTCAATGCCCCGCCTTTCTGAAACGCGCCGATTTGTACAAAGCTCATCATTCTGAGAAGCGAGGCGTGCTCTGATTAGCCAGCTATCCAGTGCGTTGTGATTGGCTGAATATCTCAAGCGTGAGACCGTAATGTGATGCCGTGTCCCAGCGCAATGACACAAAAACAACAAAACCCATTACAAACGAGGCATTTGTTGCAACCAGTGGGACATAATTACTGATTATAATGACTTATACTGTCTTTTTACGCGTCAAGTTGCATCGTGCCGCGTAAACATTACCATGTCTGCATTTGTGATCGGAGAAACGAAAAAACAACAAGCACTACTCTACACAGCTCAAAACTCTTGTTTGAATATTCAGTGGAAAATTCTTCAAATATGAAAACATACGTACAGGCTGTTAGTCAGAAGTGCCAGACTGTCCTTGCAAAGTTGGAATTGCCCCACTTTATAGAAGCTGGCAGGCTAATCCCAGGTTTAGGAAGTAGTCCTCCATTAAAATACGCTATGTTGCCACAGGTACATTTTTCCAGTGGGCATAATATTTATTTACATTACCACAATAATTTCAAGCACAAAAAATTAAGACAACCATGTTTTTATGTTAAATTTCTCTGGAGTAAAATAGTTGTAAAAACGCTCTTTTCACTTGATACGTAATTGTACAAGTAGATTTCTATACAATTATAATTTGTAATAGATTATTAAAACACAATCTAATGATTTAACGTTTTATATTAGTTTGCAATTTTGCAATTGTTCCCTCACTAAATCTTTCGAGCATCCACTCTGTGTGGACAAAAACCAGAGTAAAGATCCAGAATTACAAATTTAATTTGATAATGCACTCACAAAGGAGCATACAGGGAATCCTACTATATGGATTTAAATCAAATGGACAGTACGAATGACATTGTTGGTGCAAATGAACTGACAGAGGACATGAGGATGCAGCATACAACTAGCCAGTATGTGACCAGGAGAGATTTGATGGAGAGCTTTCAGGGTGAGGCACGATGAACCCCTTTGAATTGAAATAGCTGAAGTCTTCAAAGAAGCTACTTTCCAGCAGTCACAGTCTGATCTCAAAGACAAAGCTTGGTTGCTGTATGTCTTTAGGACACATCAAAGTACAGGCCTTATAGAAGGCATATGTCTATTTTCCAACTTAAATTACCATGCTGACAAAGAGGGGAACATTGTGAAAAGGAATTACTGAGATTCAGGTTAATTGAGAGGCACTGTCCAGGTGGTAATTTGCTAAGAAGCATGGAAATCAGGAAAATGTGCTGAACAGTAACTAGTGTGGTGTTTTGCCCTGGATGTGCATAACATGCTTCCATCTTTCATTAGCAACTATACTAACAGGGGTGTAAGGAAAAATACTACTGTAAAGAAATAAATAATAATAATAATAATAATAAATTTAAAAAAACTTAATATAATAAAATATAACTTACAGTATATGCTGCTAACAAAACATTTGATTACATCACAGTACACAACTACTTTTGAATTTTGAAGGCTTGTCAATGAAGAAGTTAGTTTTTGCCTCTGTAATGGTGCACTGAAAAAAGCTGAAATGCGTTATTCACGGAAAAGGCATTTTTATATTGGTCTATGGCTAAAGTGTGTGTGTGTGTGTGTGTGTGTACTGGTATATATGGCGTGTGTAATGACATGGGTACTACAACGTAAACATGGATTATGAGGACACTTCCTGTGTCCCCGTAAAACAAAAGGCTTAAAAAACATACAAAACGGTGTTTTATGAAATTCAAAAATTGCCAGTAGTTTTCTG